>CM021101.1:142182091-142353332 GCA_007115665.2 Sequoiadendron giganteum
TGTCTATAGTGTTTGATAAAATGCTTTGGTAGACATGTATAGAAAATCTGCTAGCTTAGACAAGGCAATCGGTTGCTTGGTACAACTGTTTGAAAAATATGCACATCCATGGTAAAATATTGAGAAATGATGTATTATTTAACTTCCTTATAGATTTTTTCATATATATGTGTATACAAAATGTTGAAGCATATACAAGGTAAGTCAATTGTTTAAAAAAATATCTCAAAGAGATATGGTTTAAAAATGTAATTGGAAAGTATAAAGAGTTGTGTAATTTAAAATGTGAATTGAAAAGCTGAGGTTATAATGAAAAACAAACAATTATCAACATGGAATATGAAAAATTAAAAAAATCAAAGAAATCCAAAATTGAATGAAAGAAAATATATAAAGACTTTACATACCTAAAATACCAGAGTTTCAAATGGAGGAGCTCTACCCAATGACGTAGCCTTTTCTTCTTCATTCTTCAAACTCCTCAACAATTTATCTTTTTCAAAAGCTTGGTCTACTCCAAACTTCAATTGTATATCACTCTTGAATGGAATTAAAACTTGAATTGATATTATATTCCTTTCAATGTGAAAACTCTACTATTTCTTGCAAAGGTGGTGGAAAGATCATGAAAAGGGTGGTGGAATGTGAAAAATATGCATGCACACTTCACAAAATCATCAAAAAGGTTTTTTGTCAGAACACCTGTACAACCAAGAGAATATAAAGAATGTGGGCCTTGAGATCATGGGTATATTTATTTTTTTACCATTTTTGAGCAAGAAAAAACATGCTCATATTATAATTTTATCATGTTATAATGTGCTCGTGTTATGTCTTGCTAGAATAATGACCATATCTCTACTACTTAAAAACGTGCTCACATTATGAGAAAGTTGATTTTTTATAGGTTTCTTTTCTCTCTCTTTCTATCTATCCCCTACCCTCTACCCTATACATTGGACTCTCAACCCTAATCCTTCAACCACGTACCCTCAAACGTATTCCCTAAACCCTCTACCCTCAACTTTAAACCCTTAAACCCTAAACCATGAAACCTTCTACCCTCTACCCTCAACCCTCATCCCTCAACCCTATACCATAACCCCTCAACCCTTAAACCCTCTACCCTCTACCCTCAACCCAATACCCTCTACCCTCAACCCTAATCCCTCAACCCTCAACCCTTAATCCCTCTACCCTTAAACCCTCTACCCTCTACCATTTACCCTTAAACCCTAATCCCTCAACCCCTATACCCTCTACCCTATACAATAGACCCTCAGCCCTAATCCCTAAACCCTATACCCTCAACCATCTACCCTAAACCCTCAGCCCTAAACCCTCTACCCTCTACCCTATATATTAAACCATCAACCCTCAATTCTCCACCCTCAACCCTCAACCCCTAATCCCTCAATCCTTAAACCCTCTACCCTCTACCCTCTACCCATAAACCCTAAACCCTTAAACCATCTACCCTCTACCCTCTACCCTCTACCCTATACATTAAAATATCAACCCTTAGCTCTTAATCCCTCAATCCTCAACCCTCAATCCCTAAACCCTCAACCTCGATACCCTCTACCCTATACATTGGACCCTCAACCCTAATCCTTCAACCATATATACCATCAACCCTCATTCCTCAACCTTATACCCTCAACCCGATACCCTAAACCATCAACCCGATAGGTCCTCAACTCTATACCCTTAATTCTCAACCCTCAACCTTATATATTGGATCTTCAACCCTCATATATCTTTGTCCCTCCCTCCTCTTCTCTCCTTCTCTCTATCTCACTTATCCCTCCATCTCTCCATCCCTTCATCCCTCCCTCTCTAACCTAATCCCTCAATTGTATACCCTCAACCCTTAAACCCTTAAACACTCAAGGCTAAACCCTAAAACCTCAACCCTCAATCCTTAAACCCTCTAACCTCAACCCTAATCCCTCAACCCTAATCCCTCAACCCTTAAACTCTTCAACCCAAGTAAACTCTCTATCATAAATCCTCAATCCTCAACCTTGAACCCTCATCCCTCAGCCCTATACCCTCGACCTAATATCATAAACCATCAACCCTATAGGTCCTCAACCCTATACCCTCAATTCTCAACCCTCTACCCTATACATTGGATCCTCAACCCTCATATATCTTTCTCCCTCTCATCTATTCTCTCTTTCTCTCTATATCATTTATCCCTCAAACTATCCCTCCATCTCTACCCTAATCCCTCAATCATATACATCAACCATTAAATCCTCTACCCTCTACCCTCAACCTAATACCCTCTACCCTCAACCGTAATCCCTCAACCCTTAAACCCTTAAACCAAAGTAAAATCTCTACCCCAATCCTTCAACCCTCAACCCTTAAACCCTAATCCCTCAACCCCTATACCCTCTACCCTATACATTAGACCCTCAACCCTAATCCCCCAACCCTATACCCTCATTCCTCTACCTTCAACCTTAAACCCTCAACCCTCAACCCTTAAACCTCTACCGTCTACTCTATACATTAAACCATCAACCCTCAACCATTAATCTCTCAATACTTAACCCTCAAACCCTAAACCCTCTACCCTATACATTGGACCCTCAACCCTAATACTTCAACTATATGTACCCTCAACCATCATCCCTCAACCCTTAAACCTTTGAACACTCAACCCTAAACCCTCAACCTTCAACTCTTAAACCCTAAACCCTTAAAAACTCTACCCTCTTCCCTCAACCCAATACCCTCTAACCTTAACCCTAATCTCTCAACCCTTAAACCCAATCAAACTCTCTACCCTAATCCCTCAACCCTCAACCCTGAATCCCTCTACTCTTAAACCCTCTACCCTCAACTCTCAACCCTTAAACCCTAATCCCTCAACCACTATACCCTCTACCCTATACAATAGACCCTCAACCCTAATCCTTCAACCTTATACCCTCAACCCTCTACCCAAAACCCAAAACCCTTAACCCTCAATCCTCAAACCTTAAACCCTCTACCCTCTACCCTATACATTAAACCCTCATCCCTCAATTCGCAATCCTCAACCTTTAATCCCCCAACCCTTATACTCTCTACCCTATACATGTTGGACCGTCAACCCTAATCCTTTAACCGCATACCCTAAAGCCTATTTATCTACCCTCAACCCTAAACTCGCAAACCTAAACCCTTAAAGCCTAAACCCTTAAACCTTCTACCCTCTACCCTTAACCCTCATCCATCAACCCTATACCCTCAATTCTTAACCCTCTACCATATTCATTAGATCCTCAACCCTCATATATCTTTTTCCCTCCCTTCTCTTCTCACCTTCTCTCTATCTCACATATCCCTCCATATCTCCATCCATTCATCTCTCCCTCTCTACCCTAATCCCTCAATTGTATACCCTCCACCCTTAAACCCTTAAACACTCAACCCTCAACCAATAAACCCTAAACCCTTAAACCCTCTACCCTCTACCCTCAACCCAATTCCCTCTACCCTCAACCCTAATCTCTTAACTCTTAAATCCAAGTAAACTCTCTACCCTCAACCCTCAACCCTCAACCCTTAAACCCTAATCCCTCAACTCCTATACCCTTTTCCCTATACATTGTGATGGTACTCTCAAATTTTCCAAATTTGAGATGCCCATTTCAAAAAAAATCTTTTGCATTGTCAGAGGTGCACCTAATGAATCTACTTAGGTGACCTATTTTGGAGGCTTGTAATATAAAGCCTGTTGATTTTCGTGCAAAACCCATTTGCAGACATATTCAATTGATATATGTGAATGTGCATGTCAGTTTTAAGCTTCCCATGATGATTTTTGATAGAGTTTAAAAAAGTGAAGTTGGAGGGTTTTGACATTGTTCTATTGTTTGCAGATTGTCAGTTTTGCGAAACAGCCTCCCGTTTGAGCTTGGATTTCACAACCAATTGACTCTCATGTTAGAACGAATGTTGTTCTACATTCTCCATAACTAAATGATCTCAGGTGTCAGTTCTCAGAGCCTCGTGATTTGATTTGTTATTTTTAACAAGTCGAAACCTAATGCAATTTGTTCAGTTTTGCATTTGCATTCCTGACAGCCTTTCTGAGCAGTCAACTTTGATCATTAATAACTTTTGACCAACGATGTTTCAAATAATTTCCTTTTGTACACATTCTCATGGTACCTTAATGAACTTGTATGTTTTATGGCAGCTCACCAGGAGTTGATTCACTATTTTTACAAATTGGCAGTTGAATGAATTTTAATTGGTTAAGAACAGTTGTCTCAGAAAAGTTTGATTGGGAAAATTTTCTGATTAATATTTTCCACCTCGTGCCATTTTTTCTGAGTCCTTTGTTGCATTGTACTCTTGGATCAAATGTTTGCATGTTTGCAATTTTTCATTGCTTCAAGAGGTCATTTGATCAGTTTCCTAGGATGATTCTAGAACCAACTGGCCACTTTTGCACTCTTTCCAAAAGTGTTAGAAAACTTATTTCCGTAATAACCCAGTTTATCATTCCACTTCACCTACATTCATAAGTTGTATCAAGGCAGTTTGAAAATAAAATTTATTTCAAAATTAAAAAAAAATAGTCGAGCCACATGGGGCCCGACATGTTGTGCATTATTATGGTGTATGTCAGTGCACAATTGAATATAAGAAGATTAGAAGATAAGCCATTGTGTGAATTGTTCTTGATATTCTTGAAAACATTAAAGGCATTTCCTTTGAGCTTCACACTTTGAGACTTGGAATGGATTGATTTACTTTTGGGAACCTATGAATTTTGTGATGTTCATTGGCCTAAAATTTTAAAACCAATAAGTAGGGATCAAGTTATTCGATGGATAGAGTAATTCCATTGGATGTTGTATTTGTGAGTGCTCTGTTGAGTATGTATGTAGATGAGGGAACATTGGATATAGTAGAATGTTTTACAAAGAACCTTTATTGAAATGTCATCCCATAGAATGAGGTCAATGTCATGAATATGCATCAAGTAAATTTGATAAATAAGCTGCAAGAGGTTCTTGCGAACATGGGTGCATATCTCCATGTCTTAAAGCCATGTTTCGAGTTTGATGAGATCAATTTAAGGAAATGGAATGATTTAGGATGCAATTTTAAATAGTTAAAGATTCAACAAAGGTTTATTGTGTGTTTGGTTGTGCATTAAGCTCTCAAACAAGGCAGAAAATAGTTGCTCCAAGCTACCATGAGTATAGTCACAATACTATTTGATCTTGCATGGCAATGTGAGTGCTCGGTTTCTTGCTACTACAGTTGAAGTGTCTAGTGTGAGTGATGAAAGTGTGGTTGGGGTTCTGAATGAAGATATACATTGAGTCCTTTGTGTGAATTGGGCATCATGAAAATACAAACAGAGGGTGGGTTATATCGCACTAGGTAAATCTGATAGGAAGAATTATCAAGTTGAAATTCTAAGTGTAAATTGGAATTACTTTGCATTTTTTCACCAGGAGGGGCTTACTGCAGCATAATACAAGGCACGTACACCTGTTAAGCACAATCCCCAAATGGATGTGATTACATGAATGCCCTAATTGTGAAATCACTTTGGGGTGACCATTGGAAACATGTGTAGGATTCCATCCATCCAAATGCAAAGGTTTATCAAAGGGGAATTCAATGTTTGCAGTAGAAATGTTTCAAAATAGCCATGATGGCTGATATGCACAATGAATTGTTGAAAATGCCTTAGAAACTTAAAGGAAAATTCTAGTGGATAAAGGGAGGCTTGTGCCATACACAATAGACCGTTGAAAAGGATTTAGAAACTTTTAGGCAAATGTAATCAATATAAGGCATGAGAAATAAGGAGATTAGGGAGGCCTACGCCATGTGAGGAGCAGTCACGCCAGGTAGTAGAGAAATTGCAAATGCATAAGCCAGTCCTCAAAGTGAACATGTATTAAAATGAGTTCAATAAATCTCACACCACAATTTTCATGAAAGAGTTACAAGCTCAATCAAACAAAGGAGAAGATTTATGGTAAATCTCACAAGCCTCGCAAGAGGAATGCTGATAAGGGCAAAAGGAGTGCGAGGTCAAAAAGATTTGGCGAAGTGCATTGTGGTGGGAAAAAGGTTAAGTTTTAATTATCGAGTAAAATCTTGTAAAGGATAGCCCTTCGTTTATATTATTTGGGGTAAAAAAAGCACTGAGTGAATGTTTGTGTTGGTTTCATTAAAGTGAAAACACGAGAAATGTGTTTTTCCCATGAAAGGTGAAATATTTTGGTAAAAGTTAAAATGGAATAGAGTGAAGTAATTGTTCCAATTAAAATAGTTGGGACTTTTATTTCCACACAGGAAAATATTTTAAATACAGGTTCAAAGTGAAAAATTAAAGACATGCAGAGAATTTGTAAGATTGGTCCATTTTTTTATATAGAAAGATTTTGTGTTGGGCACATATATAAAATGCGAAAATGTGAAACATTCTCTTTGTCAGCGATTTTAAATAAAGTCAAAGGAGCATAAATATTAAAGAGGAAAACAAAAATGCAACATTATAAAGTGGGGAAATATTTTAATGCAAAGTGAAATTCTATTGGTTGAGATCTAAAAATAATGTGCAGCAAGTAAATACAGCTAAAACATAGTTTTCACGGAAGAGGTATTTTCTAGCAGTTTGGTGAATGATGAGATTCCCCACATGGGCAGATTTTTAGTTGCAAGGCAATGATGAGAAAAGATATTCTTGAGGGAACAATATTGTTGCTACAAAGGTAGAGAGATGACAGATTATTCTCAGTTTGATCAATGGGAATGGAGCTTCCAGATGGCATTTGCAGATCAAGTTTAGGGTTGCTCTTGTTTGCTTCTATTTTCTATATCTTTTTTTCTCCTCTCAATAGTAAAGGGTTCCAATTTCTTAAAGCTCTATAAGTCAGGCAGAAGCTATGGGTATATTGTAAAGCTAGGGAGAAATATGACAGTTAGTCATTTAATTTAAAAGTGTGTGTTCTGAATTGTTTTGTTATGTTTACTTTTTGCTGATAATTGTCTCCATGGCTGAACTATAATGTTATTTTGGATTTTATAATAAAATTATCTGAGTCTTTTCATGCACATTTGAGCTAAAAAAAAATTTGCCTTTTTTTCTATGAATGGCGTAATTGCTTTAATAAAGCACAAGCTACTTTATTATTGCCAATTGTTTAGGGATAGTGTAATTGCTTTGACAAATGTGACAAGAGTGTTATGTTTCAACTGGATTTATAAGCAAAGTTATCAGAGAAAGCTTCAGTGTTCTGGTTGTCATAATGTGATAGCATTTGCAAGACCTTCAAAGCATGTTCAACACTATAAGATGAATGCTAGTTATATGACTCCATAGCCCATTTTTATGGCACTGGTCCATTATAATGTTTTTGTTGTTTTCAGTTTGGTCCCAACTCTTCGGATCAAAAAACCATTTCAAATATACTTTTTTGTGTTGTGTTTGTCATGTTCTCCATGCTGGTTGATGAAATTAATTCAATATCTTGCCAATGTTGAGTGATATTTTAGGTTTCTCAGCAATTCTATGAGAGCATTATCTATTAAGCAATATCGTGTTACTTGTTTGTCTAGATTTTTAGATATTGTTAAAGGGTTACCCCCCTAGGTCTTATAGAGCTTGAAGTGTAGGGGAAATGTGTATCCATTCCATTTCCTGCCAGTTGGCCACTAGCCTTTGTGGTTCTTTAATATAGAGGTTTGCTACCTCTTAGAGAGTTGCAATTCCTAGTTGGGCTGCATTTTGAAACACCAAAAGAATGACAACTCTATTGGGGAGAATTTGAGAAAATTCTTATTGCAGAATCTAGCCTTAAGATTCATTGCATAGAGTTTAATGATTTTAATTCTAAATTTAGTTCAAATTTTGAAGGATTTCAACCCTGGAGAAGAATTTGTTGCAGTGAACCTGAACAATTTTGTAATCTATGGTGCTTTGTTGGTGGAAAGGAACTCAGAAGAAGTTTACATGTGAAAGAACTTCCTCCTGCTTGAAGTTCAGTCCTCTGTGAAAAGAGGTGGTGATTCTATTAATAGAACCTATTGAAATTTGGAGAAAGTTCTAGATCTATGAATATTACCAGTCAAGAAGACAACTTGCAGTAGTTGCAAAGTTTCCAAGTATTCTTCACTCTTGGTTTTCAAGAAAATTATATATGGAAACCATATTTGAACATCTTAGCCAGAACTTGGGTTCCCTATTGAGTGATTAGCAATAAAAGAGGGAAAGAACAGTAATACTTCATTTGCATACTTCTGAACTATAATTTGCAGCCTATGTATCTTGTTGGAGAAGTATGCTTGTTCTTGAAATTTTTCCAATAAATAGATATTATGTGTAAATGAATTTGAATCATCCGTTATGGTATTCTAAGATTGTTATGAAAGGGCAATGAATGATCAATTGTAGATTTGATATATGAAATTTGAAAGAGGCATATCAAAATGTTTCAATACATGCACCCTATTATGGTTATGAATGGAACTATGGTTTGTGACCAATCCCAACCATATTGTCAAAGAAGTTTCAGCACTAGAAGGTATACAGCTATCAATTTCAATAGCCTTAGTGGTTAACCAAATGACATTCCAGCTAAAATTAGAAATAAGTTACCAAGGTTCATTGGTGATAAGGCTGAATCAGCAAATAAACATCTACAAGAGTTCAGTAATGTGATGGATGATTATGAAATAGATCACAAGGATGTGACCATGAGGTTATCTGTTTAGTCCATGAGAGGAGATGCAAGTGATTGGTTCTCTTATTTATCAACCTCTTCCATTCATTCATGGGAAGAGCTCAAGGTAGTGTTCATGGAACAGTTTGGAGAGAGGATTAAGCCTGTTTTGATAAGGAAAAAGTTCATGAACATGGAGAAAGGAAAAGATGAGTTAGTCCCATCTTTTAATCTCATATTTTCAGTGATCATTAGAGAGATCCCAGAGAACATAAGGCCAAATGATGATGAATGTTTGGTCATATATTTAGGAGCATTTGACAAAAATATGAGTTATTTGTTGAGGGATAAAGAGCCTACAACCCTACACCAAGTATATCAGATGGCTATAGACATTAACAACATTTTGAGATACTCTATGATGAAAGGAAATAGGGTTGTGAGTGTTGGTCATCCTAACACACCTTAGGAAAATAGAACTCATGGATTAGTTAATAAAAGTGCTCGTCAAGAGGGAAATTATATTTCTGCTTTGATTTCTCCATCATCACAATTTGCAGATCCAAATGAACTTCATGTTAAACGTCATCAAACTATTGTGTCTCAAAATGAAGGTAGTATTTGTATTATTCAAAAAAATTAGAACATGATACACAAGGATGAAAAGAGTGTGTCAGAAAATGAAGATATATGTTGTATGAATGAGGATAGTAATTGAAATATTCTTACAATTAGCACATGCGTAGATCTTTGCAGCAGTAATGAAGAGGAAGATGCATGGTATGATGAACAAATAAATATGTATGAATTTTTTTCTTTTAATTCCTTGAATGATGAAGAAATAGAAGAGATGAAGGTCATCATTCCATGTCATGTTTTAGTTAGTGAAGATGATACAATTTCTGATGACATTCTTTCTCAAGTTAGTGAACAAGACACCGAAGATGAAAGTGTAAGCACTCATTCTAAAGATTTTAAACATGCTTTATGTAGTAATGATATTTTTTGTGATGAGGATGCAGATGAAAGCCAGATTGATTGTCTTTCTAATGATTATGAATGCTCTTATGAGAATTACTTAGAGGTATGTTCTTCACACAAAGGATATAGTGATATGGATATTGATGAAATCATTTATTCACAAGTGAATGATCCACTTATACTTGAGATAAACTTGGAATGTAGTTCAAGTTTGACATCAATGGAGCTTGTTGATTCTATTTATGATGAAGAATCTAAGGATAAACATATATGTGTTTCAATTTATTGATCATGATCATAGTAGTGATGGGAACAGTGAAGAAGGTGATAAACCTATTTATGCTTTTTTTCCTCATGATTGCTTGTATGAGACAAAGATGGAAATGTCAGTAGTACATAATAATGATGATGAAGTGCACACTGATGCAGGAAGGATTTATGTTCTGAAGGATCAAGTCATGAATTGTGAAAATCAGATGGATCCAGGAGCAACATTATCATCCATAGATAATGTGAAACAAATTGGTGGATTTGTAGGTTGTTTTGAAATTACATGATGTTTTGATCAATATCTGGAACAACCATATGATGCAAATTATAGTGGGTGTGATGTCATTCGGTATGGGATTGAATGTGGATCTTGATTTGATAATATCTCTCGTCTTTATAGCTTGTAAATTGATATGTTTCCTTTGAATAAGGAATGCATCAGTGAGAAGGAGAATGAAGGTTTTATCTCTATTGTTGATGAAAAAAATTTAGATAACAGTGAGTCTCTTATACATGGGTCAATATGCCTATTAGATGAAAGTTCACATGAAAGTTTCTTTGCTGGCCCTATTACTCCTAAAAAATGATAGCATTGGACATGTTGTGAAGAATCGATGTGAAGACCTTGATTTAGGGTCAAATTTTGAATGCTCTGAATCTGTGACTAAAGTTTCCCATATGGAATTGCATGATGGTTTGAAGAATTTATTTCACATCATGTGTGAGCCTCAGATAGAGAACACTACTCATACATTCGAGGTTGATGTTTTTGATGAGTGTCATGATTTGAATGAAGATGAAAGTGCTTTTAGTATTGATAAACCTGATTTTCAAAATCTTGAAACACATGATAAAGTGTTTGATTTGTGGTGTTTGGGTGATGAAAATCCAACCTGTAATATTTTTCAATTGGAGGAGATACAAATATATGAGCAAATCTTACTCAACACACAAGATGATTGCATGTTGCTTTTCATCCATGATGTCTCCTTTGAACTTGATCATGATGAAGGGGTTAGTAAATATGACAAGACCATGCTTTCATATGATCTTGATTACCAATTTCAAGTGTTGTTGCTTGATATGAAATCAGAAAATGAAATGATGGACATTGATGTGTCCTATCTGATTTGGTTGTCACTTGATGACAAAGTTAAACATGGAACAAGTCTTCATTTGCACAAGGACAGTTTGGTATTGTTGTTTGCAAAGATGCAGTCATTAGTGTTGTTCTAGTTTGACAGAGGAAAGAATGAGTTGAAGGAGATCAACTCTTTTCACAAATTGGTGTTTGACAGAGGTAAATTTTAATCCTCCTTTTTCATTTGGTGACCCGAGGTCATCAGATGAAGTTGAAAAATAAAGATGAATAAAGAAGCAATTTGAGCACTTGATAGACTCAACTTTTGGTCTACTCTCCAGAGATCTGGAATCTTGCTATGCCCACAGGGGGCATACATCCCCAGTCAGAGCCACTGATAGCACTCTCAAATTTGCAAATTTGAGATGCCCATTTCAAAATTTTGCTTATGCATTGTCAGAGGTGCACCTAATGAATCTTCTTAGGTGACCTATTTTGGAGTCTTGTAATTTAAAGCCTTTTGATTTTTGTGCAAAACCCATTTGTAGAATTATTCAATTGATATATGTGAATGTTCATGTCAGTTTCCAGCTTCCCATGATGAGTTTGACAGAGTTTTGAAAAGTGAAGTTGGAGGGTTTTGACATTGTTCTGTTGTTTGCAGATTGTCGTTTTAACAAAACAACCTCCTATTTGAGCTTGGATTTCACAACCAATTGACTTTCAAGTCATAAAAGATGTTGTTCTAAATTCTCCATACCTAAATGATCTTGGTTGTCAATTTTCAAAGCCTCGTGATCTGATTTGTTATTTTTAACAAGTTGAAACCTAATGCAGTTTGTTCAGTTTATCATCTCCATTCCTGACAGCCTTTCTGAGTGGTAAACTATGATTTTTAATAAATTTTGATCAACAATGTTTCAAAGAATTTCCTTTTGCACATGTTCTCAAGGTACCTTAATGAACTATTATGTCTGATGGCAGCTCACCAGGAGTTGATTCACTATTCTTATAAATTGGTAGTTGAATGAGTTTTAATTGGTTTAGAACAAATGCTATTTCAGAAAAGCTTGATTGGGAAACTTTTCTGATTAATATTTTCCACCTTGTGACATGTTTTTCTGAGATTTTTGTTTCATTGTACGCTTGGTTCAAATTTTTGCATGTCTACAAGTTTTCATTTCTTCGGGAGGTCGTTTGATCAGTTTCCAAGGATGATTCCAAAGCCAACTTGGCCAGTTTTGTATTGTTTCAAAAAGTGTTAGAAAATTGATTTTCATAATAACCCAGTTTATCATTCCACTTCACTTGCATTCATAAGTTGTATCAAGTCAGTTTGAACATAAAATTTGTTTCTGAATGAAAAAAAAATTACTCATGCCACATGGGGTCCAACATGCTACACATTATTATGGAGTATGTCAGTGCACAATTGAATATAAGAAGATTAGAAGATAATCCATTGTGTGCATTCTGCTTGATATTCTTGAAAACATTAAAGGCCTTTCCTTTGAGCTTCACACTTTGAGAATCTGGATGGATTGATTTACTTTTGGAAACCTATGAATTTTGTGATGTTCATTGGCCTAAAGTTTTAAAACCAATAAGTAGGAATTAGGTTATTGGATGGATAGAGTAAATCCATTGGATGTTGTATACGCATCCATCCAAATGCAGAGGTCTATCAAAGGGTGATTCAATTTTTGTAGTAGAAATGTTTCAAAATAGCCATGATGGCTGATATGCACAATGAATTGTTGAAAATGCCTCAAAAACTTAAAGGCAAATGCCAATGGATAAATGGAGGCATGTGCCATACACAATAGACCATTGAAAAGGCTTTAGAAAATTTTAGGAAAATGTAATTTGTATTAGGCACAAGCAACAAGGATATTAGGGAGGCTCACGCCATGTGAGGAGCAGAAGTATGAACATCGATCAAAGAATGAGGTGTAGCCTCCAACAAGTATGATGGAGGGCATGACTAGCTTGGACAGAGAAGGGTACTTCCATCAAAGAAGAGGATTTAGGGAAAACCTCACAAGCCTCGTAAGAGCAATGATGACGAGGGAAAAAGGAGTGTGAGGTGAGCGAGATTTGGTGAAGTGCATTGTGGTGGGCCCGAATTTTCTCATTAACCATTTTTAAATGGTTTGATAAAATGAAATGGGAGTTTCATTTTATTGAAGGGGTAAGTAAATATTTTACTTAGTGGGTAAAAGTATTTTTCTCCAAGAATTTTTCTCTAAATAAATATTTTAAATGAATCATTTAAATATTTAAAACACACGTGGATGGTGGTCCTAGCAAAAGTAATTTTCCCGTGGAGGAATTTATTTTAATATTTTAAATGCCCAGTGAATCTTTTAAAAGGTTAAGTTTTAATTATTGAGTAAAATATTTTAAAGGAGGGCCCTTCGTTTATATTATTTTATATTATTTGGGGAAAAACAAGCACTGAGTGAATGTTTGTGTTGGGTTCACTAAAGTGAAAACACGAGAAATGTGTTTTGCCCATGAAAGGTGAAATATTTTGGGTAAAATTGAAAATGGAATAGAATTTGTAAGATGGGTCTATTATTTTATACATAAAGATTTTGTGCTAGGCACATATATAAAATGTGAAAATGTGAAACATTCTCTTTGCTGGGGATTTTAAATAAAGTCAAAGGAGAAAAAATATTAAAGAGGAAAACAAAACTGCAGCATTATAAAGTGGGGAAATATTTTAATGCAAAGTGAAATTCTATTGGTTGAGAAGTAAAAATAATGTGCAGCAAGTAAATAGAGCCGAAACACGGTTTTCATGGAAGAGGTATTTTCCAACAATTTTGTGAATGATGAGATTCTCCACATGGGCAGATTTTCAGTTGCAAGGCAATGATAAGAAAAGGCAGCCTTGAGGGAATAAGTTTTTTTTTACAAAGTAAGAGAGATGAGAGATTATTTTCAGTTTGATCAACGGGAATGGAGCTTCCAGATGGAATTTTCAGATCAAGTTTAGGGCTTCTCTTGTTTGCTTCTATTTTCTATATCTTCTTTTCTCTTCTCAATTGCAAAGGGTTCCAATTTCTGAAAGCTTTACAATTCATGAAGAAGCTATGGGTATATTATAAAGCTAGGAGAAATATGATTGTTAGTCATTTAATCTGAAAGTGTTTGTTTTGAATTGTTTTGTTATGTTTAGTTTTTGTTGACAATTGTCTCCATGGCTGGACTGTAATGTTATTTTGTATTTAATAATAAAATTATTTGAGTCTTTTCATGCACATTTTCTGCATTTGAGCTACATTTTTTGTTTCCTTTTATTCTATGATTGGTGTAATTTATTTAATAAAGCACAAGCTACTTTTATTATTTCCTAGTATAATTGCTTTGACAAATATGACATGATTGTTATGTTTCAAGTGGATTTATAAGTAGAGTTATCAGAGAAAGCTTTAGTGATTTGGTTGTCATAATGTGACAACATTTTCAATACCTTCAAAGCATGTTCAACACTAAAAGATGAATGCTAGTTATATGACTCCATAGCCCATTTTTATGGAATTGGTCCATTATCATGTTTCTATTGTTTTTAGTTTAGTCCCAACTCTTCGAATCAAAAAGCCTTTTCAAATATATTTTTTTTTGTTGTGTTTTTCATGTTCTCCATGTTGGTTGATGAAATTCATTTAATATCTCACCAATGTTGAGTGATATTTTAGGTTTCTTATCAATTATGTGAGATCATTATTTATTAAGCAATATCTTGTTACTTATGTGTCTAGATTTTTAGATATTGTTAAATGGTTATCCCCCTAGGTCTTATAGAGCCTGAAGTGTAGGGGAAATGTGTATCCATTCCATTTCCTATCAGTTGGCCACTAGCCTTTGTGGTTCTTTAATATAGAGGTTGGCTACCTCTTAGAGAATTGAAAGTCCTAGTTGGGTTGCATTTTAAAATACCAACACATTGGACCCTCAACCCTATACCCTTAATCCTCTACCCTCAACTTTAAACCCTCAACCCTCAACTCTTAAACCCTTGTAAACCCTCTACCCTATACTTTAAACCCTCAACCCTGATACCCTCTACCCTATACATTGGATAGTCAACCTTATTACTTCAGCCATATGTACCCTCAATCATAATCCCTCAACCCTATACCCTCAACCCAATACCCTAAACCATTAGCTATATAGGTCCTCAACCCTATACCATCAATTCTCAACCCTCTACCCTATACATTGGATCCTAAACCCTCATATATCTCTATCCCTCCCTTCTTTTCTCTCCTTCTCTCTATCTCACTTCTCTCTCCATCCCTCTATCCATCCATCCCTCCCTCTCTACCCTAATCCCTCAACCCTAAACCCTCAACCCTTAAACTCTTAAAGACTCAACCCTAAACCCTAAACCCTCAAACCTCAACCCTTAAACCCTCTACCCTTTACCATCTACCCTCAACCCTAATCCCTCAACCCTTAAACCTTTAAACCCTTAAATCCAAGAAAAATATCTACCCTAGTCTCTAAACCCTAAACCCATAATCCCTCAACCCTTAAACCCTCAACCGTCTACTCTCTACCCTCTACCCTCAACCCTTAAACCCTAATCCATCAACCCCTATACCCTCTATTGTATACATTGGACCCTTAACCCTAATCCCTAATCCCTCGGCCCTATACCCTCAATCCTCTACCCTCAACTTTAAACCCTCAACCCTCAACCCTTAAACCCTCTACCCTCTACCCTATACATTAAACCCTAAACCATCAATTCTCAACCCTCAACCCTTAATCCCTCAACCCTTAAACCCTCAACCCCTATACTATTTACCCTTTACATTAGACCCTCAACCTAATCCTTCAACCATATACCCTCAAACCTATACCGTAAACCCTTTTTCCTCATCCCTAAGCCATCAACCCTAAACCCTTTAATCCTAAACCCTTAAACCCTCTACCCTCTACCCTCTACCCTCAACCAAATACCCTCTACCCTCAACCCAATACCCTAAATCATCAACCCTATAAGTCCTCCACCCTAATACTTAATCCCTCAACCCTATACCCTCAACCCTTATCCCTTTCTCTCTATCTATACATCTCACCTTTCTCTCCCTCCCTCTCTAATTGTCTCTATTTACCCTCTTCCTCTTTCTATGTACCTCTCACTCAATCAATCCCTACCACTCTCTCGCTCACTCTATTTATCTATCTCTATCTCCCTCCCACTGGCTCTCCATCACTCCCTCTCTCTCCCACTCCCTCTCTCTCCCTCTCTCTCAGATCTCTCCCTCCCACCCCCTCTCTCTCTTAGGCCTCTCCCTCTAGCACCCTACCTAGGTAACTCTCTCTCTCTCCCCCAACCTACCTAGCTAATTCCCTCTCACTCCAACCCCTTCTCTCCCACTCCCTCTCTCTTAGACTCTCCCTTCCACCCCCTCTCCCTCTCTCAAGACTCTCTCTCACTAACTCTCTCTCTCCCAAGTCTCTCCTTCCCTCTCTCCCTCCCACCCTACCTAGAAAAATCTTTATCTTAAAATTATCCCTCCCTCTAAAGACATACATAAATTTATACATACTTACATACATACAAGAATAATAAATTTGTACAATACAATCCTGCATACATACGAGCATACATGTACATATGTAGATATACTATTACATACATATAGGCTTACATACATACATGCATTGATACATACATACATATAGGAATACATACAAGCATGCATACATACATACATACATGACATACAAGCATACATGTACATACAAACATACAAATATATAAACATATATTCAATAGAGTAGCATTTAAAACATAAAAGCAAGACATAAAACGAGTGCATTATACCGTGCTTGTGTTATGTCTTGCTAGACATGTCCTGCATAAATGCAAAAAACCATGTCAAAACTAAGATATAATACGAGCGCATTGTAACATGCTCACTTTATATCTTTCTTTGGGAATCTCAAATCCTTAGGCTTGGTATTTTCCTTGGAATACCAACCCAAAGTCTTGGAGGGCCTTTCCAATGGCTAGAGATGTGTTTTTGCAAATTCTACAATATTTCACATAATCAACTTCATGCTCATTGTCAGGATTGCAAGTGTTTTAATATCGAAAAAATCAAACACCTCGATAATGTTAGGCTCTCTCTAAGTTATCCAACGATGTAATTTTTTTCACTTTTTAACAATGTTAAGCCTTTCATCTATAATTTATTTTTTTTATGTGTCTCTTTTTTGGAAAAAAAGAGTGTTTGGTGTTTTTTCATTATAAATTAACCATTCATCGAAATTTAAAATAAATTACATTTTTAGAAACTAGACTCCATTCTATAAATTTTTTTTAAAAAAATCAATTATTTTCAAAAATTTGTAGGGGTAGCATGGCCAAAATAATATTTTTCAAGAAGTGTCCACTTTGAAAATTAGTACAAAAATCAAATATTCATTAAAAAATTATCAGAAAAATCATGCATCAACTACATATTGCTAGCTAATTTCTCTCTGAACCGATTTTAAAATACTAACAAAAATTTCACCATGCTAGGTATGCATAAAAGTTGTTATGTTATGTTTTTTTGACAAAAAAAATTCCATTTTTTGTGTATCCCTCTTTTCAACCCCTTAATTTCAACCATTTTCAAAATAAATTAGTAGTTTAGAAAATAGACTCAGAGAACTACAATCCTTTTTTTTGTTTCATCTCAAAATTTTTATTGTAACTATCCTCAATTTCATGTCCAAGGTCAGTATTTCCTAATTTCAAAAAAAAAAAGTGGCCACTTAAGCCCCCATTTTAGTCCCCCATATTTTTGCACTTACCCAATGAGCAACATGATTGAATAAAATTCATTATCAGCTAGAGGAAGTAAATGCACCAATATGAGGAAGAGCACCACAATCCTTAAGATGTTGAATTTTATTACTCAAATCCTTACATTCATTGGTACAATGATCATGAACTCAATGTTATGCATAAAATGAAATTTTGTTGTAAAATTTATTTTGTATTCTTGGAGGGAGAGATATCAAGCAAGCTTGGAGAAGCCTTGACAATGTATCCTCTTGATCGATAGTAAAATGTGTGTCTTTCTTTTGTGACAAATATATTTCTTTATTAGTACAAGGTTTCATACATACACGAGACTCTTTAGATTGTGATATTTTACACTCTCCCTTAAAGGAGAGTGCAAAATATAATTAACCGCAATAATTGCTAAGACATGTGTTTGAAGTTGAAGCAATATTTGTCCTAGGAGTATTTTCTGTGATGAGATTGATATTAAGCAAATGTTTCTTTGATAATTTTATTTCTTTCAAAGGACAATAGCTCCAAGACCTCTTGTTTGTTCTTGTGGGGTAGGCTCTATAAGGACACGAATACCTTGTTCTTTAACACCACATCCTTTTCAATTATACCAAGTTGTTTCAAAATCTCATAACCTATTTCATTAAAAAAATCCATTTCTTTTGGATTTGGTGGTTTCTCATAATCGCACTCGTCATATGTGGATGTATAATTTATGTTTTCTTATTCTTTGCTAAAATTTGTGGACTCACATTCTTTTGATGACTCAACATTTTGTGGATATTATGTCATATTCTTTATCTTTTCCTAATTTGTGTGTAAACTTGTATTCTCCCATGAATGTAGGTGTAAGAGGATTAGTTATTCATGTCTTAGTTTGCAAATAATTTTGATATGATTCTTGATCAACTTTGATTGTGTAGACTTTTTTTTATAAGTTTACTTTATTAGATGATGTGTAGACTTTTTTTTGATAATTTTACTTTAATAATCAATACATTTTGATGAATGGTGCTAGTAGATATCTTTTTTGTTATTTTTTTACTAGTATCCTTATAAATATTAACTAGTTACAATCCAATCTCAAGAAAATTCTAGGTGGAATTGACCCAATAATTTAAAAAAAAGGTTATAAACAATAAATTTATAATGCCTGAGATGTTGGCGAATCATTGAAACACAATAGCCAAAATTAAAATACTACACCCAAAAAATAAAGAAACACCAAATTTATAGTGTACAACTAGTTATAGATGATCAACTTTGTATAAAGTTGCAAATAATTATTACAATGATCATGAGTCTTGTATTAGAGTTAAAATAAATTCATGATATCATTATAATAAGAGTAAATAGCTTAGTTTGAAGACAATACCAATGAATATTAAGTCTGCATTACATATATTCCTTTTTTGTAATTATAATCCTTATGAGGTTTCTAAACATGATGAATTATAAATAAGATAGAAATTAGTCAAACCCATAGACTAATTACTTAGTTTCACATTAAAATACAAAATTAGATTAGAATATTTATTTATTTTCATCGATAAATATTTCAAATATATTGTGTGTAATAATAATTATCTTCCTCTAATATCATAATATATGTAAGCCTCCATTATTTTTTGACTATCCTTGGTTAAACCTTGATTAGGATTGTCACATTCTCTATTGGTATCTTCTAGCATTAGCATTTTGGACATCTTCCTTTAATTTTCACTATACCCTTCCTAAGCTTCCATATTTTGTAAACCTAAAAATCAATTCCCTATAAAAAGTTACACTTCATCACCATTTATAATTATTTATTCATGAAATTCAATATCATATTTAGAGCTCTCAAGAATGCATGCTTTGAGAGGACAACAAGAAGTGTTGATTCACCTTCTTCAACACGATTGTTTTTTTGATCTATCCACATATTTTTGAAAACACTATGGATAAGTGCCTCATCCTGGTCTTTAATAATCTTCCCTTTTGTCATAGAACCATAAATGGCTTCCATATTTCCACCAATATCTTCCATAGATATCAACCTAGCTTCCCAGTGTACACATATCCATTAATCATAATGTGGGAAACTACTACCTATGATAATAAATTTATCTCCCCCATATTTGTTTAAATTCCTAACCTTGAAAAAATGTCACAACCATGCATTGCTAAAATCTTATCATTCCCTACATATACCTATTTCTTATAATTAGGATCACACATTAGATCCAAGATAGAAGAATAAAATTGTTAGAAACCATGACTTGGAATATGTTATCATTATCATATTGAAATTGAGCATCTAATACTCCCTCCTCAAAAATGATTATTCATTGAGCTTATCCTCCTCAACATCATCCAAATTTGGAAGTCACTTACAAAGAGAGGATTATCTCTACACCAATAAGGATTAAAATCTGTCACCTAGTGATTTTGTAGGTTCTTCGTAAAGGATATTCAACATACATTATCCTTGCCAAAAAATATTCTAGCTCCTTATCACAAAAATATATCTTCATTAGGTTTAACATATGGGTATGTGCAGAATCATCATGGAAAAAATAGGCCCTTAAGTGGCAATAAAATTCAGAAAATCAGAGTTAGGCAACTTGACGTAAAAATTTGAATAAGTTATCTATATTATTTAAAAAATATGTAAGAATAGAATATATAGAAAATTGAATGTAGTTTCTAAAATACTAGGTTTATTTTTATTTTTAAAAAATATATTTGGTGAAAATTTGAAATTTCAATGCAGTAGTACTTAAATTTCAGGGAAAAAATAAGAAGTAGGTGTTTGTCTAACCACCCTAACCACAATAAAATGATAATATTTTTTTATAATATTTTAGATATAAGTAAAGGACTCATGTCCCAATGTGATGCATATTTTTTTATAATTTATTTCCAAGTAAACAATTAATTATGATTTTTTGATAACAAATTTTAAAAATATAAAAAATTGTATGTCTGACCACCTTAACTTGGTCAAAAATTTATGAAATTCAATTCTTTTTTTTTTAATCCAATAGTATGTGAAGCATATAATGTGACGCATGTTTTGGATTCAAAAAATGTGATACCTTTTGAAAGCTATAGATTTTTTTCAATCAGCCTATCAATTAGGACTTTAGTCGTAATTCAAATAGAAAATGAATAATAATTATTTATTAAATTCAAAGTAAAGAATAATTTATATTGGTGGAAAACAAAGAATCTCCTTTAAAAACACTTTTTGTTTCATCAATTTTGGGTAAAAAAAAATTTGTTAGCCACATGGGCCATCATATCACTTAGATATCGCCATGTTTTGGCCCATCATGATCTTGCACATACCCATACTCAAAATTATTGTTACTCTGATTTGAAGAGAATAGAGATGCAATTTAATTATTATTTACACCATCAAAAATGACATTTTTGAAATTTGGTTTTGAGAAATCATCCATTATTTTTTTAATAATCTAACAAACTTATATCTTCGCAAGCATTCACAACATCACACTCTTCACATGAGGAATACAAATCCAAATTATATTTATAGGAGACATTAGAGCTAACTATAGATATGTAATCAAATTCAAAGTATTCATAATCAGGGAAGCAAGTAAAATCATCATGCATGTAATTTGTATTCAAGTTTCTCTGACTAAGTGTCTACAAATATAAAATTTTCCTCTTTATTCATGGAATTTACATCAAGTGGACCATTGCATATTCACACTCTTCACATGAGGAATACAAAGCCAAATTATATTTATAGGAGATATTAGAGATAACTATAGATATGTAATCAAATTCATAGTATTCATAATGAGGGAAACAAGTAAAATCATCATGCATGTAATTTGTATTCAAGTTTCTCTAAGTAAGTGTCTACAAATATAGAATTTTCCTCTTGATTCATGGAATTTACATCAAGTGGACCATTGCATATTTCAACTTAAAAATATATTCTTCAAGGGATCTTATATATTGGCTTATGGAATTATGTTAGATGAACTATTTTAGGACTAATATTAAAAATGGTTCAAATAATTAAATAAAATTGGGTTACTAATAATAACAAGGATCTTAATATTGAGTGTGTTTCCTCCCCTAAGGCCCCTATTGCTCCTACTCTGAAAAAAATTCATGTTGTTGATGGTGTTGCTCCTCCTATAGATTATTCTAGTAAGTTTTTGGATATGGTTGTTCCTCCTGTTGTGTGTGTTGCCTCCCCTAAGGTCCATGCTTCTCCAATGTTGAAAAGGGAAGGTTTAGCTCAAATTATGTTGCTTCATTCTTGAATTCAGATGCTTCACTATATGCTTATTTTTCTCCACTTCTTTTTTACTCTGAAGGGGATTCTTCCCCTTTTCATCTAACTATCTCTAATCCTATTTCTCCTTCAACGTGGACTCTTGTAAATCAAAAGAAGTCTAAGAAGGTCATTTATTTGTTTAACAAAGTGGATGGTTCCTAGCTCCAATGCTAGAGCTATGCCTTTTTTATGCTTTAGGGTTGTTTCTTTTTGGTGGCTCCTCTTAGCTACTAGTATTTTGTTGTTTTTCTCTATGTGTGGCCTTTTGACCTATTCTACTAGTGTCATTGCCTATTCTTCCTTACTGTTCTATTGAAAACAAGAACAACTTATTTCATCTTGATGTTGATCTTTGTATTTTTGTTCTTGTTGATAAATCTTATCACTGTAAAAGGGTCAGGAACCTTTCAAAATCCCTACTTAATAAAAAATAAGGATATTAATTGGGATGTAAATAATTCCACCTTGAATAATAATGTCTAAATGAGCCTTATAGATTTTTTCACTTGATTAAGATTCTTCTAGAGAGATTAAATTTTTTATTATTTGTATTAGAAGAAACGTTCAAGGTGGAAATACTTTTGGAATTTGGTGCTTGTTAAAGGAGAGATTGTTGTCTCTAGTGGGTTGGTCCTCACAAATTGAATAAGAAAGGATTGGTGTCTCTTTTAGGTTGGTTCCTACAAATATTGTAAGAGATTTTAATATATGTAATATTTTTCCATGGTTTTCTCCCATAAAGGTTTCCAGGTAAATATTTTATTCTTATTGTGTTCCTAATTATTATTATTTTTGATGAATAGGCAGATATCTATATTAATTTAAAGATAAGAATACATATTCACAAAAAAAAGTGTGGGTGATAAAAAGGCACACCCCAAGATTCACATGGGCAGTGCCCAGATAAAACAAAAAATTAGATCATGTGGGCCTAGCCCAGAAGTCTAAAAGCATGAAAAAGTAAAACAAATAGGCCATTAGGCAGCCAAAGTAGTGCCCTTAGAGCCCGGGGGGTCTCTGTCATCCATGTTCTTCCCCCATACATCAGCAGGATCTGGAGTGATGTTAGGAGGAGCACCCAATCCATCATCATCTTTTTCTTTATCTTTATCTTCTTCCTTGCATCGATGCAAGATTGCAAGTGCTAGTCGTAGAAAACGTTTCCCACTGGAAGGCCAACTAGAACAAGAAGTAGGTGGATTATTGGAGGGTCACCCAGAACTACCACCACTACTCCCGGTTGCACCACCAGAAGGCCACCCCTGAGAAACCCACGGCAAAGGAGAGCAAGCATGTCGAGGAGGGCGAGACTCCCATCGAGTATGGGGCTGGGAACAGGGACAAGTGGGGACACTCCACTGTCGGCCCTCAAAGGGTGATTGGTCACGGGAGGAAGATGGTGAGTCATGGACCTTAGCCATAGCACAGGGGGAATTTCCCCAGTGGTCTAGGAGGACCTACAGGTGAGCCACCTCTAGTGCAAATTTCTTAGCTTGCACCTGTATCTGTAAAAGAACATTAGAACAAATAATTTCATTAGTATAGAGAGAAACATTAATATCCAATTGAGAATGAGAAAATATGCAAGAATTTATGTCTTTCTAGATGTTGAAGAGGATTTCCACTCTGAAAGTGTGCCAAAGTTGGGTGAACTTAGTAGGGATCCTAGGTGAATCTCGAAGCAAAACCATATGCCAAGAAAATGATTTTGGCCAAAAGAAGTCATGTATCCAAGTCCAAAGTTGATGAGCTCAAGGACAAAACTAGAAGAGATTCTTGAAGCTTTCCAATTTTGAGGGTCTTGTACCACCAAGTGAATAAGCCGAGAACCCACAGGAAATTCTTGGAAAAGAATACACCAAGAAAATTGGTCCTGCTTCGGATTAACACTTGTAGACTGAATGGCATCAAATCTCCTCCACTAGACATGAGCTAAGGAATTAAGTAGCCACCTCTAGTTCAAACTGTTGATCATAGGAAAATGGGGTGAAATCCACTTGTAACCAAGTCACGGCTTGTAGCTCCTAAGAGAAGTATCTAGAAACCACTTCCAATCGTTCCACCAAGGTTTGTGCCCATGAATGCTAAATTTTTGGAGCATATCAGCCAGAATGGCACTCACCAACCCGTCAAAGGTGGTGTGGTCCTAGTTTTGAAGACTGTGATGGGCTTTAAAAACATCCCACTGCATGATGCACATAGTGGGCCGGTGAAAGAGCTGTTGTAGGGTCTAAATGCCCTTTTTGTGGAATCTGAGGGCTTTGAGCCAAGGAAATTTAGCCAAAGGCTGACCATTCTGAGCAAGAAGGGAATACCACTAGAGGTTGTGTTGATTGAGAAAAATCCTATCATGAAATCCAGCTCCAGCCCATTGGAGCCAAGGCTTGATAGCCTCCTAAGCACGCCAAATGCTCTTATCCACAAAAGTTCCAACAATTTGAATAGGCTCTCTCATAACCAGGAGGGTTTGGAAGCATATTCCTTTCCAAACAGGCTTGTGTGTAGGAAATCTAGACTGAATACAATGCCTAAGGAGAATCTTCCAAGCTTCATCTTTGGTGAGGGCCCGAATAATCCACTTGACACAGAGAGTAGTACCTTTCTATTGAGTGGAGAGCAGCCCAAGCCCTTGAGAATATTTAAGGAGGCAACAGAACTCTCAAAAAACATGATGGAAACCCTTGTGGGTTTGGAAGGAGGCCCATAAAAAATATTGTAGTAGCATTTCAAGCCTGACGTAAGTGGCTTTTGAGGGAGCCCAACAGGAGGAATAGTAAACATGAGTGGTAGCCAAGATTTTAGAACAAGCCTAGAATTTACCAACCAAAGAAAGAGGCTTGGTAATCCAGTAAGCAAGCTTCTTCTCCACTCTAGATAGCACAACCTGCCAAAGTTCCCTAGGGGAAGCCTTAAAGGCAAAGCGAATGCCCAGAAAATGAAAAATCTCTCCCTACTTGATCCACTTCCAATTATAGGATTGAAGCCATGCAGGGGTGGGTTGCACCAACTTCCTATAGCATAAAGTCTTGTGCCATTGGAAGACAGAGCCAGACATAAGACAGAAAGTGTGAAGACAGTCAAGGGTAGGAGTGATAGATTTTTCTTCCTCCAAAAGAGTGAGAAAGGAATCATCTACAAAGTGGCCATTAGCAATCTACTCCTGCGAGTTCGGGAGAAGAATCCCTTGGACACAATGTTGAGAAACTACATGGGCTAAAAGGTACCCAAAGCCTTTAGTTGCAAGCACATACAAAGAAGGGGCGAGAGGACACCCTTGATGAATCGAACAAAAAAGACCAAAAGTACAAGATTGGCGACCATTAATGGTAATGCAAGCTGAAGCATCAGCAAAAAGTATTCAAATAGAAGTTGGGTCCAAACCCCAAGGCTTGAAACATTGCTAGAATGAAAGGCCATTCGATGTGATCATAGGCTTTAGCAAATTCAATTTTAACAAACACAACTTTCTAGTTAGAGCATTGGGCCCACTCCATGCCTTCCCACACAACAATGATATTATCTAGACTAAATCTAGATTTGATGAAACCATTCTTCTTTGGGTGTACCACTTGAGGCAAAAGATGGCAGATTTTTAGAGCAAGGGCTTTGGCAATGATTTTTTAGGATACATTGAGAAGCGTGATGGGCCTCAGGTTCCAAATCTGCTCTGGATCTCTAGGTTTAGGTATGAATTTTATATTTCCCTTGTTTATTAAATTTCCTAGAGAATTGGTGTGAAAGGCTTCAAGATAAACATGATGCAAGTCGCTCCCAACACAATCCCAAAGAGCTTTGTAGAATTCACAAGGGAAGCCATCAATCCCACAAGCCTTTTCATTGGCCATAAAGGAAATAGCTTCCTTGAGATCATCAATAGTTAACAATTGATTACGAAAATTCATCTAGACTAAAGACAGCCTATGTGGCACAATGGCAAGGCAGTCATGAAGGCTTGTTGTCGCAAAAGCGTGTAATCTTGTGCAGTGAGCACCTATTCGTAATGATGACCAAAGGCCTAGAGAATGTTGGGAAGCTCTGAGAGCACCCGAGTGCCATCCTTGATTTTTTTGATGTCTTGGGATGAGTGCCTGGCACGAAGTGCCAAAATATATTCTTTGGAGGCACGATCACCGATCTTAAGCCAATGTAGCTGAGCTTTGATTTGTGCACCTCTAGCAACATAATTATCAGCCACTTGTTTTTTGTGCCTTAATTCTACCACCCTGACTTGATGCGACAGGGAAAAAGGACAGGCCACCAAGGCCTCCATAGTTGTACGCAAGTCAGTAGTGGTAGCCTCATAAGATAACTGGTGAAACATAGCCAGTTGGCACCCATAAATGTGAAGAAAATGAGTAGCATGAATGATGGCATCATTCCACTAGGTAATCCAGCATATATGCCCAGCTAGCCTACATTCCAAATTCCACACTCGACAAATTTCATACACCAGCTCAACCATATTGAAATCCCCACAGAGCAATCAGGTGGCAACTGGGAAAGAGTCAGCTATTCAATGCCAAATAAAAGAGCACTCTGCAGAATCCTTAGAGGCATAAACATTGAAAATCCTGAAGGAATGATTATCAATGTTGAGAAGAACACAAATGAATCACTGGAAAGGATCAGTCCCATGATCCATGACGCAAGAATGTAACTAGGGAGACAAAAAAGTGGAATCTCCACCATGCCCGACTTCATGCAAAGTGCAAAACATAGTACTAGCTGGCCAAATAGAACGACTTGCCAAGGCAAGCAAAATCCTAAAATTTTAATTTCTTGGAGACAAAGCACTTCAATCCCTGAATATTTCTATAAAGTATCCTCAATATAATACTTTTTGGAGAGTTTAGTTAGACCTCGAACATTCCATGAAAGAAAATTCATGGATGAAACTCCTCCATGTATTCAGAACCTAGTTCCTCCTCAACCAGGGAAGAGAAATTTTTTTTCAAAATATACTAGGGAACTGAACCAATCTGGATAGAGGGTGAAAACCTCTACTTCTTTGGTACATATTCTTCTTCTTCTAGTAGTGGAGATGGACTACGAGATCTTCATTTATTCCCCGTTGTGGGAGGAATAGGCGACTAAGCATAGAGAATAGTTGTAGGTTGAGGCATTGCCTTTAACCTAGGCTGCACTGAAATAGTAATAGCTTCAAAAGGAGTGGTTGTCCCCTTATCAGAAGGGTTTGAAACAAATTTGGATTGTTCAAAGGCCTTGGGCACTGACCTAGAACTAGTTGGCTTGTTTCTTCGGTTGGTAACTCTAGTCCAGTTTGAGTCAACCTTAGCAAAAGCATTCGTCTAGCGAGGCTTTTCAACATCTCATGACAGAGATGGTGTATGAGGAACTTCCAAAGGGAATTCCTTGATCTTGTGGTCAGCCGATTCACACGGATAGCACATGTTGGGAAAATTGAAATACGTGACTTTGTGGGTGTGCCTAATACCACCAATTTGAATGTATAAAGATTATTTCAAATCCTTGGACAGATCAACTTCCACACAAACCCCCTTTTGAAGCCAGGCTTAGAAGAACCTGTCAGGTTCGATACAAACAACCCTCCCCAAAGATGAAGCAATGTGGTTTAGAAAGGGCACACATGGCAAAGGCAGACCAGGAAGCTCAATCCAAACCAGGACCCGCATTGTGGTGTCATCCGAGACAACAAAATATCGGGTCCATGCCTGGAATACCAACAAGGATGGCCTAACATACCAAGTTCCATGCCCTAAAATGGCCTAAACATGATTAACTTCCACAAAGCAGAATAGAAAAAAACCTTTGGTCAAGTTCTAGATCATATCAAGGCGAACCCCATGAGGAACCCAAGCCTTGTTGACCCATTCTTTCAACACACTTTTGGGGGGAGTCCTCCCAACAAAATAACCCATAAGGGTGTGTTTTTCAAGCCATTGGCAAGATAAATCAAAATCAGGTAAAGGCAAAACTACATCAAGCAGGGGCATCAGAATGCTTACCTTGTGAAAGACTTTCGAGACAAATTTATGAGGACGTTTATTTGGAGGAGGAGCCATTGAACTATGTCGATGAACCATTAACACCAGCATGAATTTTTGGGTTAATACCAGTTGAAGGCATATTAAACCCCTAAAACCATAATAAATGTGGTCATACTCAATGAGGGAGGAATTTTCCTGCACAAAAGACGCAGTATGAAGCAAGAGGGGCCAAGGATGACCGTAGACGACATCGTTCCTAATTATTAGATCTTACATGGTTTTTATTTTTGTGATTGATTAAGTTCTTAAATTGGGAAAAATATTGAATTATACTAATTCATGACTCCCCCATCTGAGTATAATCATGTGCTCATCACATACTATATTGTTAAATATGTTTTCATTTAATTATAAATATATAGATATAACTATTAAAATAAAACCACTATGGGTCCCCCAATTGACACATCACCTTTTCTAACCAGCAACACTAGCTCCTACTTTGACCATATTATGTCTCCTTGGATCCCTACAATCTATTGATGTCATTTGATCTGACAATGTGCGATAAATGAAACAAGTTCATATGTCAAATTATGGAAATGTGTTGATTGACTAGCTAGAAACCTAGAGTTGAGATGATGGAATACTTCAACAAAGTCAATTTATATTTGAACCATCGACATAAATTCATTTGGAAATAAATACAATAGGGATTCAACTAATTTCTCATGACCCTTGATAAAAAAACTAATTTCCCATGACCCTTGATAAAAAAAATTTAAAATACAAATATAGAAGACTATGAAATAACTCCATAGGTCTATGTAGTTAATAAATTTTCTATCAATGTCAACATAGAATAAATATGCGATAGAAAAGTATGGAAGTATATACACAATGATAAAATTTAAATAAATATCAACATAAAATAAATGTGCATGTCCACATGAAAATTAATATAATTATAGATATTAATCATAACATATACAATAAAAAAAGTGATGTAAATTGGAGATTGTATCTCTATAACTCGCAAGGAATGATAGACTAAAATATATTTACAACATCTATCTATTCACCCATTTTTATCAAGTACCCTCTTTTCCATAATTAAGAGTTCATAGCAAATTGATCAACTTCCAATCTAGAGGACTAGATATTGTTTCAAGAATGAAGGTGTTGTCAATAATGCCAATTGGTCAATTGGTTATCAACTAGTTGTTGTTGTCATTGATGTCATGGATGTAGGTTATTGGTTGTATATGTCAAGCATATTGAGAAATTTGTAATGAAAAAAGGTTGCAGTGTTCAGTGGTTTCTCCGAGTTTTTCTTTGGGACTTTATCCTATGTTTTTGTGGTTTATACATGTTGATCATGGTTGTTGAAAGCTTCTATATCAAGATTTTGGACTTTTGGTTCATTGTACACTGTGAGCTATCTTCACTAGTTATGAATTGTAGTTTTTAGTGTATCTAGCTGAAGTTCAGGAGAAATGTAATTGCTCCAGATTTATTTTTAGTTCAGTCTTATAACTTGTGGTTCTAGAGTTAAAAACAAATGATTATGTTGAATATAATTTTGTTGTCTAGAAATATTGGATCATGTTAAGGGTTGTGTGTGCTTAATCGTTCTATGTGTTTTACACTGGTTTGGCTAACCTTGTGTTAGACGCTACTTTCAAAGTTCATGAAGCATGTTGGGAGTTATTTGGGTCCTCATCAAGTGAGTGTTTGGGTTGCCCTCATTCTAATTCCACCCTAGAATTTATTTTGTCGACCTAATTTGAATTTAAATTATGGATGGTCGACTTTAGATTTGTTTTAAAGTTGAAGATGGTATAAATACATGTTGAGATATTAGTGAAAGATAATTGCAAAGAAATAAAGAAAGATAGATGCAAAATAGATGTGAAACAATGTGTATGTGATGTGAGTTTTGCATATCAGTGTGAAATCTAATTGTTGAGTCTCCTGATGTAGTGATTTGAAGGTGTACGTTATCATTCATGCATGTCTGCAAGTGATTGAGTGAATTGTGGTGGAAATATTTGTTGCATTGATATTGTCTTAGCTATATAACATATCTCTTCTATCTTCTTTGTATCTGTGTGATAGTGATCCCTCAGAGTGGTTAACCCTTGTTGGATAGTGAGTCCTAATCTAGACAGTGAGTCCTATTTTGGAAGTGATCCTACTCTGGTAGTGAGCCTTTGTAATCAGTTTTGATATTCTTTATATTGTGAGCTAATATTTTCATGGTATTTTCCTTATTGGGTTTTCCATGTAAATCTAGTGTTATGTGTATGTGTGATGCTTTTTAGTTTCTGCCTTTTTGTTTAATCATTTTAGCAAAGTAAGGGATTTGTAATATATCTAAGTTTGAGTGAATGTTCTAAAGGTTAAAATCTATCACAACTGATTCACCCCACCCCTCTTAGTTGTCTTGTTCAAAAATTGATATCAAATCTTGTTTCCTTGGAGAAGAGCTTAACCACTTGAGGAAGGTCTAAGATGGCAAGAAAAATAACTTTTGATTATCTAAAGATCAATAGAACTAATTATGCTATTTGGAAAATTTAGATGGAATAATATCTAGACTATTGTGGATATGATGTTGAGAAAGCTTACAAGACTACTTACACACCTCTTGCTAATGGTTCAAGTATAGCCGATGAAATTAAGGTGCATGAAGTGAAAAATAAGGTGAAGTTCATTTTGAAGAATTCTTGCACATTCCAAGTTGATTAAAGTTCAAAATTTGAAGACTGTTAAAGAATCATGGGATGCTTTAGAAAAGGTGTATGAAGGAGATGAAAGACTCAAAGAAGAAAAGTTGCAGAATTTGGAGACATAGTTTGAGCTCCTGCATATGTCTAAAGATGAGAACATTAAATCCTATGTACATAGAGTGGATGACGTGGTAGGTGGAATGCGAGGACTTGGTACTACAATAGATGAAACCAATATTTTAAATAGGATTCTTAGAACTCTCCTCGATGCATTTAGTGAAAAGGTATCTTCTACTGAAGAACATATAGACTACAAGACTTGCACTAAAGATCGGTTATTGGGAACTCTGACATATTATGAAATGAGAAATCTGAATTTGAGAAATGGAACAAAATCATAAACTTATTTTAAGGCTACAAGAGATAAAGATCCAAATGAATAAAATCTTGATGAAGTACAAGCTAACTTTGTGAAAAACATGAAGAAAGGCTCTAGTAAGTATGAAGGTAAATTAACCTTTAAATACTTTAGTTGTGGAGAAATAGGTCATTATGCTTTGAGATGTCTAAAAAGATCTATGAAGAATAAATAGAGATTTAACAAAGAAAAAAAGGTAAGAAGATCAACAAAGCAGATTATATGAATGAGGATGCTATTATTTCTGATGAAGAATTTGATTATGGATATTCTAATGATAATGAATGCTTGTTCTTGGCTATAAATGATGAACCTACTTTTGATAATTCTAGAAAACAAGTGAAGGAATGCCCTCTAGAGAAAGAGAAAGGTGAAGGTATTGTAATCTTTGCCCTACATGCTAAACTAGAAAAGAACTTTTGGGTTGTTGATAGTAATTGTTCACATCGCATGAATGGTGATAAGATTAATTTTGTGAAACTTGAAAAATATAATGGAGGCTTGGTTATGTATGGAGATGATACTGGTGCTAAGATTTGTAGGATAGGTTCAATAAGTTTTGATTGCAAGCATAATATCGATGATGTCTACTATGTTAAGGGATTAAGGCATAATCTTTTAAGTGTTCGAAAAGGGTGATCCCACAATACTAGTTAACAATTTTTGGCCAAACTAGACATTGAACTAATTTTTTAACTAAATCTTCACTTTTGAGCAACTATAGTTGCTAAACCATGAGGAATTTGAAGATGATGCAAACTAGTGATTTGTGACATGAGGGATTTGAAGATGATGCAAACTAGTGATTTGTGACATAAGGAATTTGAAGATGGTGCAAACTAGTGATTTGTGACATTTTTTATTTAGATTCTAAATATATATTTTTTAAAACATTTGAATCAAATTGCATTTATTTTTCCATCTCCTTCATAAACTAGTTTTTATCAGTAAACGCCATTTTTAAAGAGTGATGGTCATTGTAAACAACATAATTTTTTTCTATGAAGGATTAAATTCTATTTTTTTCTAATTTAGCTTTGTAACTATGATATCTAGACCATTCATTTCATTTTGTAGTGTTTTATTGAATATTTTTTTCTTAATCAAGTTTTGAAGTCAAACCAATTACAATTTACACATAGGCGAACCATAAACAACATAAATATATATATATATATATATATATATATATATATGTATGTATGTATTGAAATTCAATTTTTTTTCTACTAGATCAAGGACATCAATACCTAGCTCAAATATATTGTTTAGATTTTTTTTTATAATCTACTATTTTTTCCACATGTCTAGAATAGGGAGCTTTATTTTTGGTTGAAAACCTATGTTAAATTAAAATAACAAAAAAAAACATAATAACACCAAAATATATTAAAATTATATTTGATGGATAGCTTGTTCCAAGGACTAGCATCATACAGCTGGGTCTCTAAACTTTCCTCCATTTTCATCCTCAACCTGAGCTTTGAAAGGAAAAAATTGGTAGAAGAGGGGGAGAAGGGCAAAAAAGGGGGGTTCAAGCGAAACCCCCTTGACCCATTCAAGTGAATAGGGGTTCGCTTGAAAGGGGGTTCACTCGAACTCCCTTTTTTGAAATTTTTCTTTTTTTTCCTTTAATAATGGTGCCAAAATGGATGACATCATCAAAAGGGGTTTTCTCAAAGGGGTGGTTCAAGCAAACCTATTTTTAGGTTCACTCAAACACCCCCTTTGACAAAACCCCTAAAAACTTGAAGTTTTCTTTAGGGAAGAATTTCGGAAATTTTTCTTCCTTAATGGAATTGTAAACCAATTTTGTAGGATCACCCATAAATGTGTACTAATGTATTTAAGGATGAGATATGTGAAATTAGGAAAGGCTTCGGAATAGTGATTGTTTTGGGAAAGAAGTTTGAAGGAAATATATATCAACTTAAGGGTGATGATGGATGTTTCTTTATGACTCAAACTAATGATATTTGGTTATGGCATTGAAGAATGTTTCATATAAATTTTGATAATATGGAAAGGATTAGTGTAGTACAAGTCATGAGATATTTACCAAGGATTATAAATCTTGTTAATGCTATTTGGAGGAATTAATTCATACTGATCTTTATGGTCCTACGGAGTGAGAAGTCTATAAAGTGAAAGGTACTTTATTATTTTGATTGATGATTACTCTAGGCACACATGGGTTACATTTCTTAGAGAGAAATATGATACATTAGATCGATTCAAGACATTAAAAGCTATGATTGAGAATGAAGTAAATTTGAGAATAAAATGCTTAAGGTTTGACAGAGTTGGTGAATTCACCTCCCATGAGTTTAATATGTTTTTGAAGTTCATAGAATAAAAGGATAGTTATCTCCTCTGAGAACTCCTCAGTAGAATAGAGTTGTTGAAAGAAAGAACATAAAAATTTAAGAAGCAGCTAGATCAATGATTACTGAGGTTGGTCTACTGGAAGTGGAGAGAATTTATTCACACTGTTGTTTCTATGTTCAATCGAGTTTAAGCAAGATCCAACAGTACTAAGAACCCTTATGACCTATGGTGTGGAAGAATTCCTACTGTTAAGTATTTCAAAGTATTTGGATAAAAAATTTATATCAGATGAGATGAAGAGAATTTGGCGAAGTTTGATGCTAGAAGTGATGAAGGTATTTTTCTTGGATATTCTACTAGAAGAAAATCTTACAAATTTTACAATAAAAGACTGAGAAAGATTGTAGAAAGCACAAATGTCAAGGTTGGTGAAGCAATGAATAATTCTATTGAAGTTGATGGATATGTATCTAATGAACCTAATTGTGTAAGGATTGAAGAAGTTGTGGAAGAAAAAGATAAGGATGAGAAAGAGAAGTCTAATGAAGAAGAAGAAGCTCCAGTGTTGTTCCCAAAGACACCTAAATATGTGCAAAAAAATCATTCAAAAAGTCAGATCATTGGAAAAAATACTGAAGGATTATTGATAAGAACTAGAGTTGCTGCTATTGAGATAAATTTGTGTTCACTTTATGAGATTGAACCAAAGACCATAAGTGAAGCATGTAAATATTAGCATTGGATGGAAGCTATGAAAGAGCTTATGTAGATTGACAAGAATCCAACTTTGGAACTGGTTCCTAAATTGATAGATAAAAACATAATTCAATCAAAGTGGGTATTCAGAAACAATTTGAATGAGAATGGAGAAGTGGTCAAAAATAAAGCAAGGCTTGTGTGTAAGGGCTATTCACAAGTAGAAGGCATGATTTTTTAGGAGACCTTTTCGTAGGTGGCAAGAATGGAAGCTATCAGGATGTTCTTAGTGTTTGTTTCTCATAAAGATTTCAAGGTCTATTAGATGTATGTTGAGTCTTTATTTTTAAATAGTGAGATAGAAGAAGAGGTCTACATGGAACAGTCAAAAGGATTTTAGTTGTCAGATCAACCAGATATGGTTTGTAGATTGAAGAAAGCTTTATATGTATTGAAGTAAGCTCCTAGAGATCGGTACACAAGGTTAGACAAGTATCTAATTCAGAAATATTTCAACAAAGGTACGATAGATAATAATTTAAATTTTAAAATTAAAAATAATTAAATCCTGATTGTGGTTGTATATGTTGATGACATTATCTTTGGAGGAAATTAAACTATGTGCAATATGTTTGTGAAAGAAGTCCAAAAATAATTTGAGATGTCCATGTTTAGTGAGATGAATTCCTTTATCCAGCTACAAATTAATCAAATAGAGAAAAGGGTTTTTATTTCATAGTCAAAGTATGTGAAAGAGATGTTGAACAAGTTTGGGATGGATGGTTTCAAATTGGTGTGCACTCCTATGGTAACTAGTTGTAAATTAAGTAAAGATGATGATTCACCTAAGGCTAACCAGATTAAATATAGATCTATGATTTGTGGACTATTGTATTTGACTGGTACTAGACTGGATATTATGCATGCAGTCTATCTTGTGGCTAGATTTTAAGAAGATCCTAAAGAAATACATGTTGTTGTTAGAATAATATTTAGATATTTGAATGGCACTCCAAATTATGACTTATGGTGTCCTAGGGATACTGACTTCACACTAAGTTCTTATACAGATGCAAATTGGGTTGGATGTGTAGATGATAGAAAAATTACAAGTGGTGTTGCATTCTTTCTTGGTTGCAGATTGGTGGCATGGTTGAGTAAAAATCAAGATTCAATTTCCTTATCTATTGTTGAACCTGAGTATATTGTTGTTGTATCTTGTTGGACATAAGTTTAATGGATGAAATAGATATTGAAATATATCAAAGTAATGTATGATGATCTTATTTCTAGATATTCTATGATAATACAAGTGCAATTAATATTTCAAAGAATCCAATTATGTACTCAAGGAAAAAGAATATATCTATCAGGTATCACTTCTTGAGAGAGAAGGTTCTGGAGAATGAAGTAAAGCTTTAGCATGTACCTATAAAAGGATCAGATTGTTGATATATTTATGAAGGATATTCCTAAGGATAATTTTGAGTATCTTCGGGAGAAGTTAGGGGTGATTTCACCTCCATTATTGAACTAGATGCATATTGAGATGCATCAGTCTGGTGGGTCTATGGATCTTATATCTTTCTTCTAGATTTATGTTTTGGTGGCTACCTTTCAAGGAGAGTAGGTAGTGTCATGTGTTGTCATTGAAAGAGTATTTTACTCTTAATGTCAAAGGGGAAATCAAAGTAAAATATCCTTTACCTTTGTCATTTATGTCAAAGGGGGAGATGAGAAAGATGTGAAAAAAATATTTACTAAGAGGGAGAGACAAAAAGTAAAATCATGAAAAGTGTGTTCAGAGCTATTGTGTTGTCTTTGATAGTTTTTCACATCATGTGTTGCCAACAATGACAAAGAGGGATATTGTTACAAGAATTAAGGTGTTGTCATTGATGTCAACTAGTCAATTGCTTATCAATTGGTTGTTGTTTCCATTGATTTCATGGATGCAAGTTATTGGTTGTATATGTTGAGGATATCAAGAAAATTGTAATGAAGAAAGGTTGTAGGTGTTTAGTGTTTGCTCTGGATTTTTCTTTGGGATTTTCTCCTATATTTTTGTGGTTTAGACATGTTGATCATGGTTGTTGAAAGCCGCTATATCCATATTTGGGCTTCTGGTTCTTTGTACAGTGCGAGCTATGTCACCAGTTGTGAACTGTAGTTTTTAGAGTATCCAGCTGAGGTCTAGTAGAAATGTAGTTCCTTTGAATTTATTTTTGGTTGAGTCTTATGACTTCTAGTTCTAGATTTAAGTTGTTTTTATCGTGTTGAAGATGATTTTTTTCTTGAAATATTGGATCATTTCAAGGGTTGTGTGTGCTTAATTATTCTATGTGTATTACACTCGTTTGGTCGACCTTGTGTTAAACACTACTTTTGAAGTTCATGAAGCGATTTGGGACTTATTTGGGTCCTCATCAAGTGAGTGTTTCGCTCACCCTCATTCTAATTCCACCCTAGAATGTTTTGAAGCCGACCTAATTTGAATTTAAATGATGGATGGATGACTTTGGATATGTTTCAAAGTTGAAGCTGGTAAAAATCTAGGATGAGATATTGGTGAAAAATAAGTGAAAATAATATATCAAGATATGTGTGAAATAGATGTGAAACAACAAGTTTGGCAAATAAATGTGAAATCTAATTGTTGAGTTTTATGGATGTAGTGAGTTGAAGGTGTACTCAATCATTCATACATGTCTACAAGTGGTTGAGCGAATTATGGTGGAAATATCTTGTTCATTGAGATTGTCTTTTCTCTATAACATATCTCTTCTATCTTTCTTTTATCTATGTGGTAATGAGCCCTCCGAGTAGTTAACCCTTTTTGGATAGTGAGTCTTATTTTAGTAGTGAGCCTACTCTGGTAGTGAGCAATTGTAATCAGTTTTCATAGTCTTTATATTATGAGCTAATCATTGCCATGGTTTTTCCCTTATTAATTTTTCCATGTAAATTTGGTGTTACTGTGTGTATGTGATTCTTTTTACTTTCCACCTTTGTTTTTAATTATTTTAGCAGAGTAAAGGATTTGTGATTGATCTAAAATTAGGTGAATTTTTTAAAGGTTAAAATCTCACAGATGTCACAAATTTGCAATGTGAGAAATTGGCAAATCAAATGTGTAATGTGTAAATAAAATGACTATAATTCAATGATGATTGTGTGTTTTCCCTAAATTCAGTATAACTTCACTGGTGATTGCACCACCCTTTACTTGTAAATTATTATAATTTTATTGGTAATCCCACTAACCTTTGTTATTAATAGCCTAATAGCCTATAATTTCAATAGTGATTGTACCACCCTTTTCCCTTAATTTTATATATTTTTATTAGTGATCACACCACCATTTTCCCTTAATTAATACAAAAATGTGGATGATTGATACATATTTTTTTTAAAATAACAATTCAAATAATATAATCAAAATCGACTCATGGTAGATTTGAAAATACATGAATTAACATAAAATCAAAACTTTGCGAAATGATATTCTACCAAAATGGTTTCTATTTGTCATTTTTGAGATGTCAAAAGAAGTAAATTCTCCAATTGGTGAAAAATTGCCACTCATTTTTTTTTTTGCATAACATAGATCCCATAACAAGGTAAAATTTGTTTTTACAAGTTCAAACTTCCTAGTTGCAAGAAACACCATCACAATTTTGATGAGAAGGTAGAAGTTCTTTGTGTATAAGTAAATACTTACCACATGACAAGGTAAAATTTGTGTGTAAAAAATTACTTGAGCTGAAATAAACATTATCATTCCATTACCTTACTAGGAAGAGTAGGAGAGGAGAAATGAACCCATAAGAATTATACAAGTATACAAATAAAAACACAAAAATTCTTAATCATTTCAAAATGTTGAATTTTTTTCACTATAGTGATCAATACCCTAGTTTGTATTAGTTTTGATATTTAAGATTACTAGTAATATAATTGGAATTTCTATCAAATTTGCAACACTCCTCACCAATTCCAAACCTTGGTTGGAAAGAATGAATTATAATTGAAAAGATAAAATATTATTTCAAGAAAATTTATAAAAAGATTTAAAGTGCACTCATAATAACCTAAACAAGTATCTATACTTGGTATATCATTTATAGTACAATCTACTAAAAACACCTCACCCAACAAGAAAAGAGCATTATGCATACAAATTTATATCTAAAGTACAATTTGTGCTACAATATAATAAAAACTCCTTATTGTCTCCTAACATTGATAAGTACCCCTATTATATGATTGATAATATGAATAAAGTTAGTTTTTAGACTCCATTATCCATAAAATTAAAATTTAGTGTAGACATTTTTAAATGTGTGAACTCATTCATCAATATTTCATATGAATGAAAGAGTAAATCATTCAATGAAACACCTAATAAAATTCATTCACTAATATGATAATAAGATTATATCACCTTGAATGGTGATGGCAAGAGAGGTATGCTAATTTTCTACCAACTCCTTTATAAATAGATTTTAAATATATACTAGTTTAATGAATAAATTCATGGAAGTATATGGAACTAGCTCCCCAAAAATAAAATAAATAGTATAATCAATGCTTCATTATGTCTCATAACATTCAAAATTATAGATTATATCATTAAAAGAATAAATCATATAATGAAACACCTAATACAACTCATTCAATAATGTGAAAATTATATTGTTTTGAGTTTAATGGGAATGGAAAGAACCAAAAAAAATGAAATCAAACATACTCAACATATTTATTTACAAAAAATAGGTTTCTACAATTACAACTATTAGAAACCATTAAGGGAAGAAACATAGCTGCTCTAGCCTTTCACTTTCTCTTTAGTTTATAGAAGATTATCCACTCTATTACTACATGATTCAACTAATACCCCTACCATGCTAAGGTTTTAAGAATACTCACACTATGTTGCCACAAAAAGGTGGGTGATTCCAAGCAACTAACAATGAAAAAATAATTGAGAATGGTAATGAAATTTAAATGTTAACACAAAGGATACATGTAGATAGTGGCATGCTATCTACCTATCTCAAGCTTTGTCTCTCTTCCCACCCCATATCTCTTTATCTCTCTCTCCCCTCATCTATGGCTCTCACTTGTGTCTCTATCTTCCCCTCTTATATCCCTACCCTCTCTATTTATCTCTCTATCACAATCCCCTTGACTCTCTCATAATCTATTCATAACATTACTCACAAATCACATGTTATAGCTGCACTATATGCATGCATAATAGATTCATAGCCTTCAATTGAGGAGGTAGACTTAAGATTTTGCCCTTTAGTGAATCAAATAAAAACTAATGGATCATAAGCATTATCATGTAGCAATATATGACAATCAAGAAGGATATTAGACCTTGTAGTAATATATGACATAATACCACAATTGGGTGAACTAAATAATAATAGGATGATCTTTGCACAAAATATAAATTATACAAAAAATTCAAATTAATAAGAAAGCAAAAACTAAATATAAAAACAACCCACTCAAGTAGAATATGTGTTTATAAAATAAAAAAAATTGAAAACATAAAAAATGTGAGCTATTACAAACAAAATCAAAAATCAAAACAAGATAAAATTAAATCAACTTTTATCAAACCCTCTACATCAAAGATCTTATCATAAATTACATATAATTTTTAAAATACCAATTCTAATTTCTTCAATTTACTATTCAATGAAATAAAATTAGAAATTTTAGACATGTCTAGTAAATTAAAGTGATTAAAGTTTTAATACTCTGTTTTTAAAATTTGAGTTCAGGTTCATACATCGAGCCAGATATCTAGAAGCAATAAACCCTAGCAGAGACGTAACTAGTTTGGTAAGTCAACAATTACCATGCACAATTGAAAAATGTGGTAAAGGGAATGACATTATCAAAAAATTATTTCAAATTCTAGAAATATTACTTTAATTTCATTGAATACGAGTATGCCAGGAAGCAACAAAATAAGGAAAGCAATAATGGTAATATATAGGGCAGGAAGATTTCAAACCCTAGCAGAGAAGGGAGAAAAATGCCTGTCTGAGCAGTTTTACAGTAGTTAAAGCAGTTTTTAACTCACACGTTGAAATAGTTCAAAGATTGCTTTAATTGCATCAGAGAAACTTTTCTCTATGCTTTATTTCCCACACAAAACCATTGAAAAAGAGTGAAGTTAATTTTCAGATATTTCGATCAGCGTGACCTTAGATTTACTCTCAGCCATCTTGGGAACTGTCAGAGTCAGCACCCCATTTGTGATGTTGGCCTTCACTTGATCCAACATGGCATTCTCTGGTAGGCGGAAGTGACGAGAGAAAGTGCCATGTGGTCTCTCCAAACAACGCCACTTGTTATTCTTGTCCAGCTCATCCTTCTTGAACTCTCCAGTTATAAGTATAACACGTCCTTCCATTTGGACTTTCACATCTTCTTTTCTCAAACCTTCCAAAACAAAACAAAAAAACATCAATGATATAAGTAAATAAATTATTCACAATTTTTTCTTAAAAAATATTTTCAAGAAAAATATTATCATATAATTCAAATGAAATTTTATCAAAATCAAATCTAAAAATTTGATATGAATTAACGAAAATTGACTGAAAACTACACAATTAAATCTTTAAGAAAAACATCTTTACAACTGGAAAATACCATCTAAATTATCACAACTTATTAAAACCCACGAATTAATTAACAATACCAGGTAAATTAGCTTTGAAGATGTGGGTATCATCAGTTTCAAGCCAATCCACATGAATAGAAACTTTGACTCTGATGTCACTGTAGGTATTAAGCATTCCCCTAAGAGGATCTAGCTCCCACATATGACCTGTCCGACCAGGTGGGTCAAGCACATCAAGGTTGAATGGATAATTCATCACCCCACCTCTGCTACCCCCATTCAACTGTGCTGAAGACATGGTGGGATACTATCAACCTCCTACTCTGACTCACTGCAAAAAAGACAGACCAGCCCTAAAACATAACCAGTCTTAACAATTTCACCTTAAAAATGGAAACTAGATAACTTACAGAAATTGCAGTTTAACCTACCAAAGCAAGCTGAGCTGCTGAAAGCAGGCTATTTGCTTATGACTGCGATGATGTATATATTGTAGAATCTAAAGTCTAGCCCTATTCCTGATCCTGCGGGCTATGAAGACGATAACAGCAGAAAAACAAAACACTGTTTCAGCAGAGATTACACAAGAAAAAACAGAGCAAAAAAGAGCGCTGAAATTAATACTCAATTCTGTATTTTTTGCATGCTTAATACCTAATACTGTCTTTATTCATGCATATATAAAAGAAGAGTTAATCTATTACATAGATCGTAGAGACTGAAAACTAAAAGTTTACCCGTGCATTTGGCATGCATTATCAACATGCAGTCCACAATAAACTAGAACATAAATCTATTAATAGTGGCGGTAGAACTGGAAGTCAACTGACTATCCAGCATCAGTTATCAACATATATAGTGGAAAGAAATGGGAGGCGAAGCGTCTGGAAACTTCTAGGGCTTTCTCAGTGAAGCGTTATGGCAATGGCAGGTGTTTCTACAGCTCCCTATGTATCTCGTTGGAACTCCAAAGAAGCATACGTTACGTTTATAGATATGGACTTAGTTGGTATTTGATATTTTAGGGGAGAGGGACCAGTAGTAGTGTGTTCCGGGTATTTAAAAATTTGAATAAAAAAGTATTATTAATTACTGGTTTAATTTATGTAAAATATGTAGAGAGATATCATTTTTGAGATGTTTTTTTTTTATGGACAAGTCAGCATTATCATTTATATAGAAATTATATTGCAATATTCATAAAAAAAAGATGGATAATAAATACAGGTGGACACATATCTAAAATGAGTAAACTTTTATGAAATGATATTATCTTTTACATAATTTTTTGTAAAGATATGTATGATAGTTTTACTTTACAATTATTTAAGAATTATTTGTATTTATTTACATTGTTCTTTCTTTATTTACTCAAAACTTTCACTATTATAATAAAAAATAATAACTAAATTTTTTATTAAAACTATTCTATAAATTAATAAATAAAATATAAATAATTATATACTTCAATAATAATATAATAAATAGCCAATAGTGGCATGGTGCAATGGTTGAGTTGTGTTGTTATTCTTGTCATCAAAATTCAAATCCCATTAGGGTGAAATTGTTAAGAAATTATATTGGGGATGAGGCTCATTGTTTGTGACCCATTGTTTGTTTGTTCATAGTTCGGAATCAAAAGAATTTACCCCTCTTAATAAAATAATAATAATAATATAATAAATCATATACTTTATAAATAAATTAAAAGTAGTTTTTTGTTGAGAATTTAGATTGGGGCTGAGGTCAATTGTTTGTGAGCTTATCAATTTATAGCTCCGAGGCAAAAGCATTTACCCCTCTTAATAAAAATAATAATAATAATATAATAAATAATATATTTTATAAATAAATTAAAAGTAGTATTTTTTAAATAATTAATATATTGCTATATGATTCAATGGAGTAGTTTTTCAAATCAAATTCATTGACCCGTGTTACATGAGTTGTAGTTTATAAGAACCCATTTCTCATGACAATGAATGATCTACCTAGCACTTATTGCATCTAGGTGATGCTCACATAGGTGAAGCATTGGGACTTCTTGGGAGGTGACCAATCATAGGACTACTCCAACTCAAGTGTGTTTAATCATGGAGCTTTCCTGAAGGTTAAATCCACATGAAATTTTTGGGAAATATATTTGTAAAGAGATATGTGTAAGGGGGGAGAGAGGAAAATGGAGAGAGAGAGAGAGAAAAAGGTTTTGAAAGTATGTTGCCATCAATGACAAATGGGGAGATTGTTGGAAATTGGAAGTTTGTCATTAATGATGCAGTTTGGAAATATGAGCATGAGGTGCATATATTGCATGATCCAGTATTGTCATTGATGTCAATATTGTTATGATTATTCTATCATATCTTGTAAGTATTTTTGATGACATATGTACAAAGAAAGTTGGTTCGAGAAATATGGATGTACAGGAAATTGGCTAAGTATTTCCTCTAGCAGTTTTTTGGTTTAGTGCATCAGTTTTTGGGTCCACACTCCACCACAAGTTGATATATTGCTTTGTGATTATAACTAAATTTTTGAGATCATTAGATATATCTACATTTAAGATTTGGTAACATTTTTTAAAGTATTCCAAAAGATATGAACGATAGATTTTAGCTCTATATTTAATAGTCACTCCTTGTATAGTGTATCGAGTGTGGGAGATTCCAGAATTCAGAGGAAGATCAAGCTTTGAGGTTGCACGTATGGCGAATTGCATGTACACATGAAGGTTTTGTGTTTAGGTCTACTTTTGGGCCAACCTAACACACTTGATGTTTTGTGGAGGATAATCAAGTAATTTTATCTTATGTGGGATTTATATTAGGTCCATGTTGACCTATCTTGATGTAAATTGAATTTGAATTAAGGCACAAAGCATGGATAATTTTTTTGAGGAAGACATGATTAATTTTGTGTGTTACTTCTAATTAGGTCAACCTAATTGAAATTACACTTGATATAGATATATAGAGGAGATTAACTTTGAAGTTTTTGGGGTGTTAGAAATGAGAAGCATGGGATGATGAAGAGATAGCATATTCTATGTGAGTTTTGAAAGATATATGACATGTATGGTGCTTCACCTATATGTGTATGATGTAGAATTGAGTAGATTGTGAATAGAGTGGAGTATTGATTTAGATTAGTGTGAAGATCATTTTTTACTTCATTGGAACTATAATACAACATATGATAGATTCTATTGTATCAGTTCAAATAGGTTGTATATCCACCCCTTCTTTGTTCATTCTCTTTCTATATGGGCAGTGAGTTCACATGGATAGTGAGTCCACTTGGCAGTGAACCTTTCTGTAATATACTATATCCAAATATAATATATTGTGAGCTAACCCTCACCATGTTTTTTCCCTTTTTGGTTTTTCCACATAAAATATTGGTGTTCATGTGTCATGTTATTTTGTGGATGTCTTCATTCTTTCATTCATCATTGTAGTTATATTTATTCTAATAATTAGATGGCTTATGTTTAATTGGTTTAAGGGAATATTGATTCACCCCCCCACCCCCCCTTCTCGGTATTTTGGGTGCTCAACAGACACCTCAGTCCTAAATTGCCTCAAATACAAAACTTCATCCATTAAATAAATAAAATGATCCATGAGCACTGAAGTCGTACACATCACTCATGGAACATATGGCTCCACTAGCAAGAAAGTTGTATTATGCTATGTGTCCATGAAATAAATTACTTACAAGAGTTATTGAAGTTTGATATACACTTGGTTAGCTCCCAAGGTAAAGTAAAATGTGAGACATACACTAGGTCTATAAGGTGTGCCCATAACAAGGTGGAAAAATGGGAAGGACACACCAGGTCTTCAAGTGTGTACCCATTTATCAAACCATACCAAGAGTTATACTCCCTGATAAATTTGATAAGATGCCACAAAAATGATCAAGAATATTATGCAATGCTTACACTACATTCCTTGCTTGTGAACAAAGTGAAGCCAAAATGTCAAACATGGATTCCAAGTTGTATTATGCTAGGTTACATGAAAATAAAAAGGCTTAATATCTCAATGGACGGAATAAATAAGAGGCTTAACATCTCAGGGGATGGAATGAAAATAAAAGGCTTAACGTCTTAGTGGATGGAATGAAAATAAAACTATTAATGTTTTAGCAAACAAAATAAAATTATAGTGCAAAAAAACCTCAAGGGATGTTGTAAAAACATCACCACAAAAGGCTAAAATAGAATAAAAATCAAGGGATCGGGTTGCTTAATTCATGAAAGGTAATACCATAGGGAGCATCACACTTGATATCACCACTAAGAGGGGAATAATCAAGCAATATAATATCATACCTTAGGGAACACTGGCCACAGAATTACCGCCAAGGAGAAAGTCATATACCAAGAAAGATCACACTCTTGTAGGACATCAAGTCTAATATCATCACAAAGGAGACACAACACATGGATTAAGAAGACCACACTTTGGTTTACAAGATCATTCTTCCTAGGAGATGTATGCTATCATCACTACTAAGGGACCATTTATTATGCAAACAAAAATTGGAGGACTATATAACCCACCTTTAAAATGGTAGTTTACTTCCTACACTAACATTTTAAGGAGATAAAAATGGATCCCTTGCTAGAAGTAATACACCTAGGACAAGGTTGCCTAAACCCTTTCCATCCAAGAGTAGAGATAAAAGGTGATCCTAGATAGGTTATGATATGTTTCTCCTTGTGAAATGAAATATGATTGCATAAAGCCTAGTTTATACCCTCATATATGGTAGTGAGTGGTGTGATACTAAAACTACCACATGACAGGGAGTGGTAGCTAATTCTATTGATTAAGTGAAGATATTTTTGATTTTTTTGAATGAAAATAATCAAGAACTCTTAATGTTTCTTTTGTGTTGGGTTCTATAGGGATAAAAACGCCTTTTTCTCTTACACAACATCCTTTTCCATTATAGCCAGATTGTTTCAAAATTTGATACCATTTTCCATAAATATCTTTCATTTCTTTTGAAGAAATTGGATTTACATGATCATCATATGTGGATGTATAACTTGTCTTTTCCTCTTATTTTCTAAAATCTGTGGAATCGAATGATTTTGATGATTTAATTGATATCATTGTTGCTTCTTTTTATTTTAGTAATTTTGGTTGTATAAGCTTGTATTCTCCATCAAATGTGGGTGTGAAATCTAATGATCCCCAATCATCATCTAACAAATTTTCACTGATGAAACACTCTCATTTTTATCTTTACTTTGTAAAGGTTCCACTTTTATATTTGGTTTTAATGTGGTAAGAGGATTCATCATTCCTACTTTAGTTTGTAAGAATTTTTAATATTTTGGATCAGATTTTACCATGTACACCTTAATATTGTAAAAATATTTCAACATACAGTGTAGCATTGAAGGCACTATATTTATTTCATGAATCCATGGTCTACCCAAGAGGATATTATATGAAAGAGCATGGGGCATGACATGGATGGGAGTTTTTAATGTTTTCCCATTTATCGAAACCATGGATAGATAGAATATAGTTGAATTTCAATCTTATCTACTCCAATTCTATCCAGAAGTTTGAGACTACACACATTAATTCTTGAACCATTGTTAACAAGGGTATGTTTGATCCCAACTATTGCACAGATGGTTATGGTTGCACCAAAAGATCAACCTGTTAATGCCCGATACAGCCACAAAATTTATTGAAGCCATGGGAGGTGGTTAATCCATGTCATGAACCAAAGCATTACTGTATAAGCGTGAATTTTCACCTGGGTGATCCCACAATAGTAGTTTAAAATTTTTGGCCAAACTTGACACTGCAATTACTATTTTTAACTAAATCTTCATATTCGAGCACCTATAGCGGCTAAACCGTGAGGAATTTGAAGATGATGCAAACTAAAGTCTCATGAAATTTTTTCTGTAGATTTTAAAAATATTTTTTTCAATTTTTTTAGAATCAAATTGCACTTTTTTTTCCATCTCCCACGAAAACTAGTTTTTTTCATAAAACAGCATTTTTAAAATGTGACACTCACCGTGTACAACATAAAAAAAAAATTATAAAGGATAAAATTATAATTTTTTCGAATTTAGATTTTTAAATATGATATCTAGCACTTTCATTTGGTCTCATATTTTTTTATTCAATATTTTTTCCTTAATCAAGTTTCAAAGTCAAACCAATTACAATTCAGACATAGGTGGATTGTATACAACATAAATTTTTTTGTATGAATCAAAATTCAATTTTATTTTTTTTAATGGATCAAGGACATCAATACCCAGTCTCAACGTATTTTTAAAAAAATTATTTGGATAATCTGCTATTTTTCCACATGTGCAGACCAGAGATTTTAATTTTTAGTGAAAAACCTATGTTTAATAAAACTAAAAAATATAATACATAATAAAAGAAAACCATATTAAAATTATATTCGACAGATAGCTCATTCTGAGGACTATTATTATCTAGTTGGGTTTCTAAATTTTTCTCCATTTTCATTTTCAAATTGAGCTTCGAAAGACAAATTTTTACAAAAAAAAATAATTTTTTGGGGAGATAGGGAAAAAGGGTGTTCGGCTGAACCTATGTTCGGTTGAACCTGTGTTCGGCTGAACCTGTGTTCAGCCAAACATAGTAAAGAGGTTCGATCGAACATAGGTTCGGCCGAACCTATGTTCGACCAAACCTCTTTAAAATAACAAACAAAATTATTTTAAATGGGTTCATTCGAACCCCATGAAATTGGTTCGGTCAAACCCCCTCATATACATACGAAAGTCAAAGAACTTTTCTAGGGTTTGTTTGCATTTTTCTGAGCTCCTGTGTAAATGGCAATTTTTAGGCGACCTCGTGCTTCCAAGCGTATCCATTGAAAAAGACATTTCACAGGTAAAAAAATGATGAATTTATTTTAGAATGGTTTATATTTAATTTGTTATTGGTGCATCTGTTTTTACTGTTGTAAGTTTTTTCAATTTTTTGTGATACATTTTTTGCATTTTGGAGAAAAATTTGTTGTTAGCTTAAATCAATCGTTTGTATTTTGAAGAAGAAAATGGGACAAAAATCAAAAAGAAAAAATAAAGCTCAACGAAAAATTTCAAAAGATAAAGAAGAAAATAGATGCAAACAAAACTTGACAAAGTATCCTTCGATGCAAACAAAACTTGACAAATTGTCATAGAAGGAAACAAGGTACATGTTCATTTCTTCTCTTTCTCATCAAATATGGGTAAATTTATTTATTTACAATTTAGTGGGTTTATCATATGTTTTATCTAGAAACAATGAAAAATGCATCAAATAATTGATATATAAGAAAATTGAAGGTTACTCATTTCAATTTTTTGAAAATGAAAACTCAAATGCACATCTTCAATGAGTTCTATAAAACTAAAATCTGCAAGTTATCACTAGATTTTATGAATCCTCATACTAAATATTTTACTAGTTTTGATCTATCTATGTTTATGTCCTTTAAATTCTTATACTTATTTGATCCAATTGTGCATCATCAATTATATAGATATGGTAGAAACACCATCTTTCACCAGTATTTCTTCCTCTATCTTGGTATCTCCCTTTGTATTAATACATGAAAATCAATAGTAGGGAAATCATTATGTATAGCCAAATTGGATAAAAGAAGATGACACAAGATAATTCAACAAAAGAGAATTTATAAACTCATCTAAAAAACCTAAATATTGATAATTAGTTGAGAAGGTGGGGATAGCTCAAACACCCCACAAACACACAAAAATTGGTAAAAATTATAAGTATTATAATAAATAGAATCATATTAGTTAAAAATAACTATTTTTGGATTAGGATAGATTTAACAAAAATTATGATGAATATAAACATAAAACATACATTAACTAAATAAGTTTATATGCGAGGAACATATAATGTAGAAGTATGTATCTAAAATAATATTTTCTAAACTTTCTAACACATAATCTAACATAGAACTAGAATATTCTTCATAACAATGAAATAATTCATAAAAAAATAAACATATTGATAGTAAAAAGAAAAATGTATTGAATTTGATTACCTAAATAAAAAGTTGAAAGTTTTAACTAACTTTATTCCTAGATAAGATTAATAACACAAAAATACTATCGAAAATAGATAAATCAACAAGTGTAAATGGTCTTATCTAAATTGGTTTCACCTATATAAACTATGCAAGTTTATTTTTCCTAAAACAAAAGTACTATATTTTTATTAAACAAAATATTAAAAATGGGATTTAATTATAAACAAAGAAAAACCTCGAATGAGAGTTCAGAAATAGATATCTCATCATGTGATAGGAATCTAGAATATGAATCAATAAAAGATAATAAAAATTACATCGTGTTTCCTAGATGGTAGCATGACTACATTAAGGTCTATATGACTACATAGATTTTTGTTGTACATAAAAAATTCCAGTTTATACAAAAAATTGAAAGTCTGTAAAATAAAAATAAAATACACAACCAATAACAAGAAATTAAATAGTAGAATAACACATATAAATTTTGTAAAATAAATTAAATAATATAAAATGGTCATAATGTTATTTAAACTGAGCTCTAAGATAATATAATTATGATAGATAGGAAAAGACACAAAACCTTCATATGAAAAGATTTCCAAGAATACATATAGCTAGTGCCACAAAGGGAAAGGGGTGAATTTTGGTTATCTTACCAATATTGTCAAATCCCTAATTTGGTATTTTTACCTCCACAAATAATCAAATAAAAAGACATTAGATTAATATGGTTGTGCTCTTATTATATGTGCATCTAGAACTAAGATGAGTACAACATAAAATATATATATAATCTATAGCAATAAGTGTATCCCTTAGATATATGAAAAAACAAGCATTTCCAAGAGAGATACTAATCTACAAGAAGAAATATGAAAATTTGTGATTATGATATTTTCTTAGGTAGCTTCCTCAATGAATATAGCCATATAAATATGTCATCTTCTTCTACATCTCTTTCTTTTTCTATCTTCTTGTCATAATCTTAATCTATATTCATATAGATAGATATATGCACTATCTAGCCCTCCATGTATAAAATGTTAATTCTTCTTTTTGGGAGTCAAATATTTCATTACATTCTACATGAACCAATTTGAGATTAAACAAAATTTATCTCAAACACCGCAAAATTTATTTTTCCTTTAAACCCAATATGTTGACCTTTATATTAGATACCATGTGCTAATGAAAATTTTGGATCTTCTCCCTCATGTAGTACTATATCATAGGGAGTATCATGTAAATTTGGTTTTCCAAGCTACTCCCAATTTATTTTAAGAATAATTTTAACATCTACTCCCAAGTTTATTAATATATTTTTCATCTATAAAAATGAGTTATATATGATTGTGCCCATTTAAAAATATTAATATGTGAAAGAGATGCATTTTGTTGTAATTATCATGTTCTTAGAATTAATGTCTATTCTAACATGTTCCAAGCCAAAAATTAAATAATGAGTGTTAAAATTTATATATATTTGTTGTTTTATAACTTGAAAATTAGATTTTGTTCATATTAATAGATAGGGATTGAAGGTTGAGACACAAATCTTACCTTATCTAAGAAAAATAAAATATTTAAATTTACTAGATCTTGACTATCTACTTAGGTACAAAGAGGCTCATTGACTTGCCACACTATCTAATAACATGCTATTATTTTATGGAAACCATAACATTCTTATGTAATATAACATGATTGAATTATAGAACTTATAGTAACAAGTCTAAAGCTTAGTTACTAGCATGCATAAATTTAATTGCAATAAAACATGAAAATATAATAGTTCAAGCTATCATATTGTAACACACTCGTATTTTTGATGAAAAATAGTCATGAGTAGTGTGTGTTATTTTCTTCATGTAATACGTGATAAAATTATTGTGTACTATAAAGTGTATTTTTATTGATTTGGGGTAATTTTAATTTAATGAATCATTTATCTATAAGATGGGAGGTGCAAGTTTCTTTAATGTTCTAGCAATTTGAGTTCAAAATTAAATCACTTTTATTTTCATTTAAATGTTGAATCATTTTTTTAATTATAATCTAAAATTTGAATCTATTGACACCTCCAAACACTCATCTCTAAGTTGAAATAAATTATGCACGGTAAATTTAATGTTGAATGAAATACATAAAATAAACCCCTCAATTTCCTCCATCAATTCCAAGGCATTCTTGTGATTATTAAGTATATATTTTAAGGTGTCTCAAAAATAACAAAATGGAAATTTTCAAATGTATTTGTAGAAATCTTTAAAATATCATTTTTTTAGTTTTTTTTCCTATTTTCTTTATTTCTAGATTAGAGTTTTTTTTTTGTGCTACTAATCTATTTGTTTTAGCACCTGTCCAGCTGGAATTAGCCAAATGTTATTTTAATTACTTTTTTTTCTTTAAAACTTGCATTTTACATGCATTGGTTAAAAAATAACAGACATGCAAATGCATATGGGTTAAAAAGAACAACACACTTTGTTTTTTATTGGGTTTAAATTTAACTCTTAGATAGAAAACACAACAAATGGTTAAAATTAACTCCTTTGCTTGACAAACAATACAAATGGTTAAAATGAACCTTGTGCATTCTCTATTTGTTCACATTTTTATTTTGGTTTAAAAAGAACGCCATGCGAGTGTGATCTAAAATATTCATGTTCTCTCTCTTTGTTTTTAAACAAAGATTGATTGAACTATGAATATTTTGGTTCTCTTTTGTTAAGCCTTAGATCTTGGGCCTTTTCTGGTGGGGAAAAGTACTCACCCAAAAGTGACTCAAACCAAGAACGTGCTAAGGCCAAGAGATGCCCAACCGGTATATAAATTTGAATGTTAAGGAAAGCTTAGCATTACAAAACTTCCTGCGGACCAACAATTGACTCCCCAGTACCCTTGTGGTGCGTTGAAACCTACAAAGTCTAACCTCTGTATACTGGGATGATAATGCCTCTCACATGGCCTTCTGAATGGGTGCCCAAAATAAATCCTTTGTTTTAGAAAACCACAAACCTTCTATTCTTTAGTGCAGCAATGGTCGTTGCCAAGGCACCCACACCTACGCAGTTCTTAGTAGAAATGATCAATCTGCCATGGGAGTTTCATGGAGATTGGAAGCTTGGTTGCCCTAAGAAGTGAGTGTACTGTAAGGGGGAGCCCATGGGGCCAAGCTTTTGAAATTCATTCACTAAGGATATGTGGTTCGTGGGATCCATAAGAATACTGTCCTTGCAACCTTAGGATTTTTTTTTTGTAAATGTCTTCTATGTGGTTGATTTTCATTCTTTACAACACCATGTGTTTGCCAACTATTTTTAGACAACATGAAAAAATGAACATCATCCTCCAAATCTGAATCAACACAGTCAAACTGAAATAAATTCCTTGTAATCTACTTGAAATTTTGTCAAATCACTTCCTACAACGCATTTTCCATCATGAACCGCATTTGTCAAATCAAGTCCTCTATTTTGTACACTTTGGGATAGGAAAAATTTCCTTTCTTTTTCAAACCATTGTTTCAAAAAGTAAATTGTCACTGGACCAAAACAAAAAATTCCTTAGTCATTATCCTCTTGTGTGCTATTTCTAACTTATAAGTCTAGTGTGGAAATCTCACCTTGTCATTTTGTCATCTTGTTCTTCAAACCAGTCCTTTGACAATCCAAATTGAGACATTGGCCAAACATTGATTGGTTAGTAAGCCTTTCCTAGGAATCATTTGACATAAGGCTCTCATTTTTCATTTTACCACTTCACATTTGACGTTCCTTTTATCCTCATTACCACTTTGCATAGTCTTAGTCTCATTTCATCCACCACCATTTCTTCAAGTCACTATGAAATACTTTCTAATAAAATTAAATGCCAATTTATTAGTAATGGTCAAGCAAAACTGGCTAGGGACTTCAAAACACTATACATCCAATCCAAGTCCAAATTTACAACCCCTAGCCCTCCATCCATCTATCCATCTTACCAACAATCCAAGATTTTTGGTCCTCTATCCATCTACTATAAAGAGTCCCCTAACACCACCCATGTAAGACCCCGCCTTGTGTGTGATTCACCTTACCTTGCCTCCTTATTCTCATTTTATTAACCAATGGTCAGATAAAGTGACTATGTATTGTCATTTATTAGTTCTAGTTGGTATTATGAGGTTATTTTTACTTCTTGGATGTAATATTTAACCCTATTTAAGAATTCATTATGTTATCATAGTAAACAATTCTTGAACTCATAAAAGGTAAGACACATCTTAGATTCCTATAGTACTTCTTAACTTAATGAGATTAAGATATCAAGTGAATTTTTGTTATTTTGTATTATTCATGCAATTGATTGTGGCTATGATAGTTATTGTGGATATCTTCAATTATGTTATGTAAGCCATATAGGCTATATCACATTATAATGATTTTATGTTTTGTATAAGCCATGCCATCTTTGCCATTATTACTCAAAGTTTTTCGATACTATGACAAATAATAATAGGAAATATGTGCAACATATTTCCTATTGTATAATTATTTTGAACATGTTATTTCTTTATATATTTTAATTCAATAGACTATTTGAAAATCTTATCAAATTATTTGTAGGAGTTGAGAAAATACAACACCACAAACCCCGAAGATCACTTGCATGCAAATAACCTGTCACAAAAGAAGAGATGGAGACAAACAAGCAAGGGTTCTTTGAAAATTGAAAATGTATATATCAGAGAGAATGAGAGAATGAATTGATATGAAATACAATGGGATCAATCCTTATAAAAAGGAGATCATGCAAACCCTAATAAAACCCTAATAGGAAAAACCCTAATAGAAGCCCTAATAGGATAACATTTAATAATTAATATAATTATTAAATGTCACTTTATGCAAACTAACGTGAAATCTTAAGAAGGGAATAAAGGTAACTTAATCAACATAATTAAGTTAAGACCTTTACTCTAACACCCCCCCTTAAGATGAGCAACAGTGCAGCTACAAACAAATGCAGAAAAGCAAAGGTAACTACAATGCAAGAAGGCAACATGGGTCCCAGCAACTAGGCCAGATCAGGTACCCAAATACAACCAAATCTCTGTAAAATGGAGCGATAGAGAAAACCTCATGGGAAAAAGCTCTACTCCAAAAAGAGATGTAGAAAGCCAAGAGGAAGAGCATCACTGAAGCAGAAGAAGCTACAAACAACTATCGAAAGATGACTGCTATGGTGTTGAAGAACCTCCATTGAAGATAGGATGATCAGGAACAAGAAGACAATAATCCCCATGAGTTCCCATACGACACTACTCGAATCAGATGGCAAACAAAGGAAAACACCTAGAACGAAGATACAGATGGCACAAGAACCAATAGTCTGAAACATTGATCAAGTGAGAATGGAAGATTCCTTCCAAGGCAAAACCAAGGAAGTATTAGCACAAACAATATAATACCCCCCCATAATGGTGAACTGGGAGCCTGACAGATCAACTGAAATGGTGTGCAACACCCTGTAGTGCATGAAGAAGAAGATACAACATCTAAAACTGCACAAGAAAGCATCTGCAACTGAAAAAGTGGTGTGCAAAACAAAGCACACATGCATGAGGCTGGAATCATATGGATCCATGGTCGTGGTGGAGGGACACTCACCGAATAAAGGTGTGATGGCAAACAAAGGCAAACTACACAACCCCCCATGGTATGGATTCAATGTCATCGTGGAGGGATACTCATCGGACAAAGATGTGATGGAAAAACAAAGGCAAACTACACAACCCCTCATGGCACTTTATAATATCAGTGCGAGTACAAAATATGGCACAACCTTATGTGTAAAATCCCCAAAAGATGCATGTACAATAGTGTGGCACTTTATCTCAGTGTGTTTACATAAAAGATTTACAAATGATGCTCAAAATATCCTCAAAGGACAAAATGTTGGAAATACATGAAGAACAACCAAAAACGAAGCATCCCATGTGAACAAAAAGTTTCCAAGAGCAAATATGTCCAAGTAATCCACCAGAGTGTGAAAACACAAATAATTGAATAAAAGATACCTAGAGTGAAATCTAGAAAAATGGCATGGATGAAATTGAAGAGCTCTGAAATATAGTTCCAACGCCGCTGAGATTGCAAAAAATGGAGAAACTGATCAAAAGTTATGAGCTTGGGACTGAAAATAGCCCCTTTGTCTTCAACTAGCTATAAAATCCACCAATGGAAAAAATATGTAATGAGACCCACACCACTGGAAAGATGAGAAAACCAGCTTTCCGATGATATCTCGTTTGCCAAAAAATGATATCGTTTGCCCAAGTTACGGCCTCCGGAATAAATCAGCTCCAAAGAGGGAAAAAAACCAGTACTGGGTTAAATTTGACGGTCATACGGCCGTCGTAGAAAAAACACTGTGTTAAATTTTGATGGCCAAACAGCCGTCACTGTAAAAGTGCAATTGGGCATGGGTGGCACCGCCACTTGCGGCCGGCCGCCACTGTACTGCCGTCGGTGATACTGTCTACCGCCGGTCGGCGCTAAGACAGTCGGCGGTCAGTAGTATGACGACCGGCAAACAAGAGGGCCCATAGGCCTGCAAGTGCAAGTACCTGCTGGTACTAGGCCCGCAAGTCGAAAGGCTTTAAAAAAATTTCTTTTTGCCCTCTTTAATTTTTGATTTTTGAAAGATCAAAAATAAAAATTTTACAATAATCTCTTTTTTTGGTAGAAATAAATTGATGACGAAAATTTCCGAAAAAGATATAGTCAGACGAAAAATTCGAAAAATAAAATTTACCGGCTAGGGATGGCTGTACGGCCGTATTTGCAAAAAAAATTTGCCTCAAATTTTGAATTTGTCCAAAATGGACGAATGAACAATCGATTTAGGGGTTTTGGACTGCTGCAGACGCAATGGTGATGTTCGTTTGAGCTGAAAATGCTTCAAAATTGCAGGTATGCCCTAAATCAAGAAAACAAACCCCAAACCCTTGAAGCTCCAAAAATCTTCAAAACAAGAACAGGAAGCTGTAGGTGTGGAGCTCTGATACCATGTAGGAGTTGAGAAAATACAACACCACAAACCCCGAAGATCACCTGCATGCAAATAACCTATCACAAAAGAAGATATGGAGACAAACAAGCAAGGGTTCTCTGAAAACTGAAAATGTATATATCAGAGAGAATGAAAGAATGAATTGATATGAAATACAATGGGATCAATCCTTATAAAAAGGAGATCATGCAAACCCTAATAAAACCCTAATAGAAGCCCTAATAGGATAACATTTAATAATTAATATAATTATTAAATGTCACTTTATGCAAACTAACGTGAAATCTTAAGAAGGGAATAAAGGAAACTTAATCAACATAATTAAGTTAAGACCTTTACTCTAACATTATTTATGAGATATTATTTAATTTCAAAGTAATCATAATTAGTGTACATATTATATACACATATGTGTTATTTATAACTATCATTCCATGTTCTAAGCTGAATTTTAAAAAAAAAAATTCACTTGAAGATCTATTCTTATTAGATCTAATACCGTATTTAACCACCATTACTCTTGGGAATCACACCCTTTAATGGCTTCATTTATAACTGCATCAATCACTGAAATCACCACTTCACCGACCAACTTTGTGTTATTCAAAGGTGGGTCTACAAGTCAGCTTTTATGTCCTTATTCATATAGTAAACCTCAGCCATTATGCTACTATATAACAAATAAATATATACGAAGGATGGTATTTGGTGATTTAATGTAACTGGGGAAAATGTGGCCATATTTTACACTCATCATGCTATTTTCATTACTCAGTAATTAATCTTTTTACATCAGTTCAATTATGTTATAGCAGTTGTGGCATAAATGAGGGTGAGTACAGAGTTTATAGGAGATAAGACATGCTCACTTCATTTACAAAATTCAACTACCCCATTAAGGTCATGCATGATTTCCTTGACTAGGCGTGTGAGGTTGAGAGAAAGGAGGTTAAAAAAAAAAAGTAGTAGCTTTAATTGAGTGGGATAGCGTAAGGAAGGGGGGGGTGGCAGTGTTGATCTTGGTACTTGTATCCATTAATGTTGATGGGGAGATCAGTGATTTTATTCCATCTCTTGATCCAATTATTGGATCATTAATAGTGAAAGGAAATCTTATTGCAATATCCATGGCAGGGGATGGCATGGTCAGCATGGACTGTATTGTCCGTGCCATCAATAATTAATTATCTGATTCTAGTACCTATCGGGAGATGGGAAATAATTAGGGGATTGGGAATTTTACATCGATGGCTGGAGGGTGAGTAAAAGAGAGTTGTGACAAGAGTATGTGGGAAAAGATACAACAAAAAACTCTGCAACTAATGCTCTGATACCACTTTGTGGGATTTAATAACATTCAACAATAGGAGGAGATTCATGCACAGACAGACAATTTATTTCTAATTAATAACACTCAAATTATGAAACTCAAACATATGCTCAAACCCAGATAATTATATTGATCTCATAAATTTTCATTTTACACTACAGAGCTTCAGCTCTTCTTTTCAACTTCTGTTACACTTTTTGTTTCACTCTACTCTTGGGAGCATTTTCATGTCACCTTCTCTCTTCTCCATCCTCTCCTCTCTCTGTCTATCTCTTCTCTATCTCTCTCTCTCCGTCTCCTTCCTCTCTATCTTCGACACTCTCTATGTCTCATCACGAGTACATATATATAATATCACTTCATCTGTCCGAGAGAACCACATGTACAGTAATTTTAAAGCTCATGAATTAATCGAGTTGGCGAGCACAAAACACATTAAAGACACCATCCAATCACATTCAAACGTCTGTCCTTTCAATCCTCTGTGGAGCGCAAACACAATGGTAAGAAAAGTCAAAATGGTCAATAGGCGATGACTACCGCGCTATCGCCATGGTTAAAAGACAAGCCACAGTGGCCACGATAAACATCAAACGGTCAGGGCAGATGGCTTACTGCACTACCACCATGGTTAAGAAACAAGCCACGGTGGCCATAGTAACCGCTACGGTCAGCGGTGACAACATCGGCGGATGATTTACCGCACTACCTCCGCGGTTAAATAACTAGCCGTAGTGGCCGCGGTAACCGTTAGTGGTCAGAGGGGTAGGCTTACCACACTACCACCATGGTTAAAAAATAGACCGTGGTGGCCGTGGTAACCACTAGGCTACGGTTATGAAACCGCCAGGCATGAGCAAACAGTGACACCGCGCTACCACAAAGGAAGGCCAGCCAAACCACGGTGGCCACAATAACCGCCAGGACCTGGTCAACGGTCAACAAACTGGAAAAGATCAAACTACAAGTGGTTAAACTACGGTACCGCATGGGGTAAACAAGCAAGCCGCGGTAAAGCGGTAAAAGCGCCCAACCGCAAGGGATGAAATTCAACGCGCAGTATGGCAGTAAAAGTTGAAGTTGGAATTATTTCCAACACTCCCTCTTAATTTCAAATTCAGCGTCTGCATTTCCATGACTTCTAAAAGTTTGATCTTCTTCACTACTGGATCTTCTGCAACGATCTCTTCTGGATCTTCTTCAAATCTCTTCAACATCAGTTGCAGTTGGATTCCTTCATTCATTCATCTATATTCTCCATTATCATGCTCTGTTCTTCTCCAAGGATTGCAACATCTTCATTCATTTCCATCTTTCACAATCTGCCTGTTATCTTCTATCAAATAGGTGGTTTCAGTTTACCATGAACTCACAAGGATGTTCTGAATCCTTTTTGTATCATGAACTAATTCTTCCCATGGTGGCACATTGCTGGTGCTAGGGAGATCTGTCATCTTCATCCTGTTTACTAAATGTTGTTTCTTTTCAACTCCATTCTTTCAATGTGGTGGTTTCAGATTACCACAAACTGGCTGTAAATCATTTTAATCATCACTTCCCATGGTGGCACTTTTCTGGTGCTAGGGAATCCAATCATTTTCTATCTCTGATTTCATTTATGCTCACAGAATGCTTCTGCAATTCATTATATTAATTCTCCCTCTTTATCCAAACCCCTGTTTCAATAGTTCATTCAAAAACATCAATCTCTCTTCTAAAATGTAACTCATTCACTGTGGCTGCTACCATTCATGCTCTACTACAAATTTTTCAAACCTCTTTTTTCAGACGTCCTTGATAGCTTCATATGACTGTTATCAAAACATTCTTAAAATTTCAGTGGTAGCTTCAGCTACATTTTTTATTCCTTTTTTTTTTACCTTACACATACCAATCCTTCACTCAAACTTAGAAGTTCTTGTGACTTCCCCTAAATTTCTTGTTTTCTTATACTGCAATATATCTCATTTTCAAAGCAAAATAAAAAAATCATCTTACCCTTTCTACTGCTTGGCAGTTTCAACATCTTCAATCTTTCAAAACATTAAACTAAGATTTTCATCTACACTTTTTACAAGTGACTCTTCAGACTGCAACTTCTTTTCTCTCCAAACATTTTTCATTTCATATGAACCTTCATGCCTCTCAGAATTTTCTTTAACCTTCACATATGTACACTTGTACAATCTTTTGAACATACCAGTTAGCTTCTACCAACCTAAATCACAAATCCATCCACAGTCCATCTTCATGTATTTTGAACCAGATTCAATCTTTGACATCTTTCTCCAGCACATATCATCACAGTGATTCTTTGAACCACAAACCATGCAAGGATGTAGATCCCAACACTTCTCCTTAATGTGACCTCTTCTATGACAGTGTGTACACTCATTACTCTTCATCTCTCTGAAAAACTTACCAGCACTTGTAGCAGCATTTCCTTTTCCTAAATCATATCTGAGACCTTCATTCTTGGGCCTCATTACAACTTCAATAGGCTTTGTTCTCCCTTGTTCATGTTTTCCTAGACCTAGTCCAGTGTAACCCATTCTTTTCATGATTTTCAACCCTACATTCTCTTCACAACAACCAACTTCTTTTGCAGATTCTAACTCTTTATCACATCTAGCCATATTTGCAAATTCATCAACATGTTCATCTAGACATTTTATATCATCAGCATTTTCAATAGAAACAGATTTTTCAAATGAAGAACACAAATCTGTTGTATCACATGAGACATCACATACAGTAAGTTTTTTTTCCACAATTTTATTACATGCTCTTAATCTATCATTTTCTTCTTTCAATTCTGTGATTTCCTTCAACTGTAAACAATCTTTCTCTTCTACCCTTTTCAAGAGTTTTCCCAAATCTTCATTCTTTTCCTTTATTTCATCAAATTGTTTTTCTCTTGACTTAAATTCTTCATTTCTTTTCTTAATCTCTTCAAAGGACTTCAGCCTTTCTTCTAGCTCTTCATTTCTTTTCTTAATCTCTTCAAAGGACTTCAGCCTTTCTTCTAGCTCTTCATTTCTAGCCTTAACCCTTCTTAATTCCTTCTCAAAATCATCATTTTCATCTAACAGCACACACTTCTCTTTCAACAGCTCTTTTATTCTCTCAATAAAACTCCCATTGTTCTTTTTAACAATACCCATTTCATCTTTAAGCAAAATTATTTCTTCTTCTAAAACATCTCTTGCAGATGACAAACTTTCATTCTCTTTCTTGACTCTTTTCCCTACTTTCCCCATTTGTAAAGGAAATTTCAACTTACCTCTTTTGAACTTGTTCCAGGGATATAGCAGCTTCGTGTGACTCTAATCTTCTTCAGCCTCTATTTTTCTTTTGTTCTACAACAGGGTCTGCAACCTTGATTGTTCAAACAACAGGTGTTTTGTTCAATTCCTTTTCTTCAACACAACTTCTCTTCTATCAGTGATCTCTATTCTCTCTTCAAAAAATACAGCACTTCTAGCTTTTCTCAGCAATACACTTTCAAGCATTCAAGCACACTAAATCTCCTTGACAACTAAACTGACTTCAACCTTTTCTCATATCTTCCTCTCTAGGAAAGAATACCCACTTACTTGACAACTATATATGACACAACAATTTCTATTGACAGAGCACTTGAGGCTTCTTTTCTTCTAAAAACTTATTTCCTTTTTAAACCCTCTTCACAAATTCTAAACCCAAACTAACTTCTCATATTTTTGCAAACGAACAAGTCCTAGACACTCTTATAGCTTTCTCAATCTAGACAGTGATTTCTTCACACAAATTCACCTCACATTTCTACTCCTAGTCAACCTGACCAACTAGGCTCTGATACCACTTTGTGGGAAAAGATACAAAAAACAACTCTGTAACTAATGCTCTGATACCACTTTGTGGGATTTAATAACATTCAACAATAGGAGGAGAGTCATGCACAGACAGACAATTTATCTCTAATTAATAACACTCAAATTATGAAACTCAAACATATGCTCAAACCCAGATAATTATATTGATCTCATAAATTTTCATTTTACACTACAGAGCTTTGCCTCTTCTTTTCAACTTTTGTTACACTTTTTGTTTCACTCTGCTCTTGGGAGAATTTTCATGTCACCTTCTCTCTTCTCCATCCTCTCCTTCCCTCTTTGTCTATCTCTTCTCTATCTCTCTCTCTCCTTCTCCTTCCTCTCTGTCTTCGACACTCTCTATGTCTCATCACAAGTACATATATATAATATCACTTCATCTGTCCGAGGGAACCACATGTACAGTAATTTTAAAGTTCATGAATTAATCAAGCTGGCGAGCATAAAACACATTAAAGACACCATCCAATCACATTCAAACATCTGTCCTTTCAATCCTCCATGGAGTGCAAACACAACGGTCAGAAAAGTCAAAATGGTCAATAGGCAACGACTACCGCGCTACCGCCGCGGTTAAAAGACAAGCCACGGTGGCCACAGTAAACATCAAATGATCAGGGCAAATGGCTTACCGTGCTACCGCCGCAGTGGCTGCAGTAACCACTATGGTCAGCGGCGACGACATCGGCAGACGGTTTACTGTGCTACCGCCGCGGTTAAATAACTAGTCACGGTGGCCGCGGTAACCATTAGCGGTCAGAGGGACAGGCTTACCGCGCTACCACCATGGTTAACAAACAAACCACGGTGGCCACGGTAACCGCCAAGCTACGGTTACGAAACCGCTAGGCACGAGCAAACAGCGACACCGCGCTACTGCGAGGGAAGGCTAGCCAGACCGCGGTGGCCACGGTAACCGCCAGGACCCGGTCAACGGTCAACAAACTGGCAAAGATCAAACTGCAAGCGGTTAAACCGCGGTACCACACAGGGTAAACAAGCAAGCCATGGTAAAGCAGTAAAAGTGCCCAACTACGAGGGATGAAAGTAAACGCACGGTATGGCGGTAAAAGTTGAAATTGGAATTATTTCCAATAGAGTATTGGGGAAGGCATTGAAATCCCTCGATTCTCTTAGTTTTCCACGAGCTAGGGAAGCCTGAGAGGCTCAGCATGGAATTGATCAAGCAAGTCTCTTGAAACTACCAGGAAGAGCGTCGTGGTTAGGGACTCAAACACTTTGGACATGCTGTGTGTATGCCCTCGCTGAAGCTCCCTCCTTAGATCGAGGTACCAACATCTCTAAATATAATGTTAAGTCTATTTGGATTAGATCATGTATAAATAATATTGATTTCCACCTTAAGTCAAGCGTAATCAGAAGGTTAGCCATAGAACAGTTTTGGAAAGTGTACTTATGCATGATGAATGAATGGGTATGGCGTTCTTTCCTTGAGCATGTTAATGTTAAAGAAAGACTTAATAGTTGTTGTGAGTTAGAGAAATGAGAACCCCATGGACTGGATTGACCAGTGAGTAAATAATGTTAGCAAATATTTTATCTATAGAATGTGTCTTAAGCACCATAAATAGCTAGCCATCATTTGAATTATTCTTATGTATTATTAGACTACTGTCAGGAAACTGATAATCTTCCTTCAGTTCTCTCCATGTATATAGAGAGTTGTAGAGGTATTTTCAGACTTGAATAGCTCTCTCGTGCATATGAGAAAACTTCACTCTAAGATGTATCAAGTCCATTTTTTTTGGAGAATTTATTTAACACTGTCATTTACTCCTGTCGATTCATTTGCTTGAAAGTTCTTAAGCCTCTTCAATGAATCCATTATTGCGCCTTGCTTGTTTTCCTATATCGATCCCAATTTATGGCTGAGTTGTTGGGAATTATACAATCGTTTTAGATAAAAGATTCCAATGCTTTAAATATGCCCACAGTATTAGTTGGTGTGACTATTTTTTTTTGAGTTGTGCTTTTAAAATTATCTATGAGATTGTTTTTTATGTATATAGAGTTCCTAAACTCTTTTGGTCGAATATCTCTAGAACCTTGTTGTCACCCCATTTTATTTTATCTCTATTTGCACTGAGAAAACAAAATCTTTGAAATTTTCATCTGTGAGCAAGCAGTAAGTATATTATAACAACAATAGCCATTTTTATTTATTGTTTAGTAATCATGCTGTATAAATTGAATATCCAATACACTAAATACTAGTAATAAAAATCTGCTCACTGTTTTTCTCTTAAATATTTCAAGATCAACTATTTCCAAGTTCCTTCTCATGCATTCTAAAACAACAGTTATAAACTCTTTTACTTCTCAGGCATTCTATGACAGCAGTTATAAACTCTTTTAGCTTAATATCTCTGGTAACCTCGTAGTTTCAGGAAACTTGTATTATTATTATTATTATTTTTCCCTGTCCAATTGCATTTGCTTGAAAGTTTCGAAAGCCTTTCTAATAAATCCCTTTTGTGTTGCAATCAGCATGTGGGCCTTTGAATCCTGAGGATAGCCATGTAGTAAAGAAGTATCTGGACCCTTAAAATTGAATATGCCTGTATGGGCGACTTCATTTTATATTGTGAATCTCCAGTAAATTTGTTCCTTATAGAAAATAATAGTTACTTCTATATTATTATTGATTTTATATAATTTCAATATTATAAACATTATAGCCATAACCAGCTGTATCATACATGGAGATTTCTTTCTTTTTCTTTTTTTTTTTTATTGCTGTACTAGTGAAACTAAGTCCCCAAATCATGGATACTTGAGCTGTCAACTTGGGTGGACCATATGAGCATTACAAATGCAAACTTGGTCTTCGAGGATTTATGGTGTAAAATGGGGAATTCACTTTCATAAAGTTTTTGATAGATGCATTTTATTATTCAGTCAAAAATCGGGATGAAGTGCAATGCAAATCTGCTAAGTATGTTTCTTCTATTTATACTGAGGATGTTTTGTTTCTTCCTAAAACTAAAATTACATAACCATCTATCTACAATTAAATAAGTTATTTGTGAAAATCTATACATAAAAATGCAAATAGATACTATGCCATTTATGAAGAAATATAGTATAGGTACAAGTTAATTTAAAGAATAATTCAAGTGTTGTTGTAATCTGTAAATTAATCTCTCAGTCTCATCTACGATAGATCTGGCAAAAATGAAAGAATTGGCATAGTCTAAGATCTTAATCTTGTGCAGCATCAAGATCTCGTTTTATTTATTTGTCCAGAATACCTTTACTTGTCATATTGTGTTTGTTGTGTTAACTCTTAATCTCTATTATTCAACAAACCATGAAATTCCACCATTAGAATCCTACCTATTCATTTATTACTATTCTTATTTTCAAAATCTATTTTTGTAAAGCATTTTACTTTTTAAATCTAGAAAATCATCAAAATACAAGTTGTCACTAAAGTTATATCTTTAAAATTATTTTCTTTTGAGTTAGCTTTGTTTTCGGAAAGTAAACTATGGCGCTTTTGATATGAAAGTTGGTTCAGAAATTGGATGTGTTTAAGTTTGTTTAGTTGTGTATTTTGTCATGTAGGGGGATTGAATGTGCTAAGTATAATTCTTTTGAATGTGTTGTCTTTGAAAATAAACCAACAGATTTCATTGTAAACTATGTGTGCAACTGTAGTTGGAATTATTAGCTGAATCCTCACATTTACAGTCTTCATTAAGTCACTGGGAGCTTAGATACCAATTATCGATCTTTATCACCGCATTTTATCATGCTATGGGTGGGTTACCATTAGAAATTCATACTATGATTAATGTTATTATTGTCTTATGGTCAAACTGTTGTTTTGAGTAGAATAATGAGCTATGTTGCAGAAAAATCTGCTCACATGTGTTTAAGAACCTTATCAAATGATTTTTGGGATTTTTTTGTTGGTTCTTTCCTCTTTCCGAATCATGCCAAAATCGGCAAGCTAAAAGTTGTTGGGTAATTTGAGTATTATGGTTTGTCTATTTATTTTATTTTATTTTATTTTTTGAATAGATTTATTTTGTACTTTCATTAAAATGATCATGATGGATATTAATTTAGTCTTAAAGACCTTATGGTTAGCTTATTGTTATATTACTATCATTTCATATAGAAGTTAATTTGTTATATTCATTATTAAATAGTTAATGATATGTTACTTATTAGTACAACATAATTAATCCCATTGTATTATTTTTTAAAATTAATTTATGTTGCAATTGACCCTTACTTAGGATGAAACTATATTCTATAAATGATTATTCAACTATCTAAATAAGTGAATTTATTCTACCATGTAAATACCTATTAGAGTTACCTATATTATTTTTAACATCTTGCTTAATCTTGTGCCATTATTGTGCAAATGAGATTATTGATTTCTATATTCCATATTTTGGTAGGAATCCTCTTGTGTAGTATAATTGACTTTTGAATGATAAATGAGGTAGATACGTCATAGAAACCTGAGAGATATACCCTATTGTAGACCAACCAGGTGTGTGATGGTTGAAGTCTATTCGTCAAACTCTGATAACTTTGCGAAATATATACGTAGGCAAGGTCGTCTAAGATGAGCCCTCGAGGACTAGGTCTGACCTCTAGGATTTGTTTTCTTATTAATATATTTGAGATTGCATTTGATGTGTATTTTATTGGTTGTCATGTGCCTAGTATTATGTTTGTGATTATTCTAAGGTTAGCTAAACTATTAAAGTATACCTTGGTGGCATGGATACCATGTCCCCCTTTGAACCCCACTCTTGATTGACTAAACAATTTAATTATTTAACTAAAATAATGTAGTTTGGAATTGGTCAAAATTTGTATGCTTTCATGTATTACATGCTCTGGTAGCAAAATTTGGGAGTTTTATAGGCGTATGTGAATGAAATTTGAAATTTGTGTTTTGTCCTTAATTCTAATTTGATAGAAAAATTTGGGCATTACAACCCATGACACTAAGTCACAAAAACCCTCCATTAGTCATACCCACCCTAACCTTGATGAGGGAAACCAACCATCCACATCATATCCTAGTCCTTCATTCATGTCATATCATATTCCTCCAATCATGTCATATCCTAGTCCTCCAATCATGTCATATCAGGTAATCCTCCATCAAAGTCATATCCTAGTCCTCCATCCACGTCATATCCTTGTCATGCATTCATGTCCTATCTTATCCCATCATCCCTCAACCAAGTCCACACCTCCATGTCATATCCTCGTCCATCATACACCAATCCATTCCAAGACACTCCAACACAAAATACATTTGGGACCATGAAATCATATCTAGTCATGGTCTCCAAAGTCCCATCCCATTTCATAAACTTGAGGATACATGTCAAGAGGCAAGTCCAAAGCATGACATCATAACATCACCTTCATGTCAAGATCTAAGTAGTCCATCCCATGACCCTATCTTTACGTCCATTCAAGAAGTCCTCCTAGAAAACCATGGTTAACTAAATAAAATGCCTATCATTTGACATTTCCCTCTTTTTAAATAAAATAATTTATTTAAAAATGTCTCACATGGTTAACTGCTTCTTCTTTTAGTAATTAATTTTAAATCAATTACTTACTATTTCACTGAATTCATATTTTGAATTAATTTTAATTCAAAATGGTATTATTCCTCTACTAAATAAGTAATTTCCAAAATTATTTATTTACTAATTTCATCTTTTAGTTCAAAAATTTATTTCTTGAATCCTACTAATTTCATCTCATTGTCACACTCATCCTCCATCCTTGATTTAATTTATTAAATTAAATCTTGTCCACTCATTTGAGAATTTTACCCTAACCTTAATTGAGAGTTGTCATTTTGAATCTTACCATTATCCTTGCTCTTCTAGAGAAATCCTTTTGGAGTCCATCATCTCCTACATACCCTCTCTTGTTCATTGGTCCCTTGTGTTTATCCATCATAACACAAGTCAAGCCTTGCATTGTAGCCAAATTTGGACCTAGATTTGCATTTAACCTCTTGCATTCTTACCTTATCACATCATATCATACCATTTTCATAAATCCCATCTGAGAATCATATCCTTTTCATTGCATCCTAGTACATATTCCTACTCTTGCATACATAGATCACATCACATAGTCCTTGTATACATATATATCATTTCACCTAGTTCTTGCATGTACAACCCCTTGCATATATCAAGATCATATCGTGCCTAAGTTCCAAGTTGCATACATTCCATGAATTTAGTCCCTTGCATATTCATCATTGATCAAATTGAACCCTTAGCTCTTGCACAAGTTCCACTACTCTTCATAGGTCTCAAAAACAATCCATTTTTTATCTATAGCCCACATCACTTAAGGTTTATCATGGACTTTCAAGTTAGGGAACATACCAGTAATCCTTGCTCATCTAGGGAAATCCTTTTGGATTCCATCATCTCCTGTATACCCTCTCTTGATCATTGGTCCCTTGTGTTTATCCATCCTAACACAAGTCAAGCCTTGAATTGTAACCAAATTTGGACCTAGAATTGAACCTGACCTCTTGCATTCTTAGCTTATCACATAATATATCATACCATTTTCATATATCCCATCTTAGAATCATATCATTTTCAAATAAATTTTTTCCATGGAATTCTTAAGTTCAAGAATCTTTGATTTCATTTGATTTCATATGTTCAACTCCACTTATATATCATCATCTCTCACTTTCTTTGCACAATATTTTGTGACATGTACAAATGGCTCAACAAGCAAGAAGTTCTCAAGCAGAAGTCGAGCCCAATCTAGATATTGGACCAAATGAATCAGTTGAAGAACGCATGGACCTTGAAGATAGGGAGAAGGCCCGAGTTCAAACAATGCATGTTGGATCGGGATCACTTCCTTCTACACCAATGGATGAGCATATAAAATTAGCTGAAACAGTGGGGAAACAAATTTCTTATATAAATTTAGATCATTTACTTGAAAAGGATATGGAGAAACTGAAATGTTATGCCAACCAACCTAAAAATACAAGTAAGAGGTCAATGACTAAATCTATAAATAGAATAATCCATGATCATTTCAATCATCTTGAAACACTTGAAAAACCCCAATTGTTATCATGTTTACTTCTTTGTGATGAGCTGAAAGAGTCATTACAATTGTTCGGTGTACATTCTACATCAAATAAGAGGAAACAATTGAGACTGCAAAAAGATATTGTTGAAAATGTTAAAAAAGGTTTAGATTCCATTGGGAAAGGATCTTGATCAGTGGATAAGGCCATTGCAAGAAAGGTGATTTTGACATCTATTTTAAATAAATAAATATCGAGAAAAAGAAAAATGTCAACACTTTCCACTTAATTTGGTTATAGTAGAACCACACTAATAAAATATGAGAAAAGGAGAAAGGTTTTAGATGATAGGTCTGAAGGCAATTGGGAAATTATGTGTAGAGCTCCCCATTCTGACAAGATTGAAGATGTTGTTAGGAACTGATCTCAAGTTTTTGGAATGATCAGACTCATTCGTCATCAAATACTAGAGATGTTATGAGGCACAGGATTGGAATTGGTATTTATGAAGAACATATTAAACATTGGCTAGACATAACACAGCTAGAGATGTATATGAACTTTTGTAATATGTATCCTCATATAAAGATTGGGCAAACAATGTTTGAAAGGTTAAAGCCATATTATGTGAAGATAAACAATTTTTTTGAAACTTGTTGTCATTATCACATTGAATTTGATCTCTACTATCAAGTGTTTCAGAAGATGAGAGAAGAAAGATATGGTTTTCAAAAGGCACCTTCTAAACAGGTAAGTTTGTTCATAAAGGATCTATTATGTGCTCATGAAAATCGACCTCAAATAAAATGCATAAAAGGACTCTATGAAACATGTGGAAATTTGGCTAACTTTCCTTCAACAAATGAAAATGACCTAACAAAGACAGTAAATTGCAAAAGTTACAAGTATGTAAAGTTTAAAACAAATTTCGGGAAAGAATCCACAAGGTTAAACTATGTAGAAGAGGAGATACCTATTGGGAAATTTATGGAAGATTTTCAAAAATTGATACAACCATACATACAACATTCCTTTTATGCTAAGTGGCAAGCACATCAATTTCAAAAATTAAGAGATATTTTCCCACTTGGAACAATTCTATCAGTAGTTGACTTTGCAGAAAATTACTCTTTTGTACATCAAAAAGAGATTCAATCAGAATATTACTTCTCAAAGCAGGTCACTATTATGGTTCTGTTAGAGTAAAGGTTTTAACTTAATTGTGTTGATTAAGTTACCTTTATTCCATTCTTAAGATTTCACATTAGTTTGCATAAAGTGGCATTTAATAATATATTAATTATTAAATGTTTTCCTATTAAGGCTTCTTTTAGGGTTTTTCCTATTAGGATTTCTTTTAGGGTTTTGCATGATCTCCTTTTTATAAGGATTGGTCCATTGTATATTCATATCAATTCCCTTTTTGTTCTGATAAGATAATTTCTCCATTTTTTTAGAGCTTCAAACCCTTGTTTGTTTTCTCCATCCATTCTCTTCCTTGTGACAGGTATTTGTTTGCATGCAGGTGTTCTTGGAGTCTGAAGTTGGATTTCTCAATGTCTACATGGTATGAGAGCTTTCCTGTTGCATGCCTGTTCTTGTTTGTATTATTTGGAGCTATTTGGAGCTACAAGGGTTGGATCAAGCATTCATAGTTTTGAGGTTTGCATTTTTTGATCGAGGGAATCACCTGCAATTTGAAAGCATTTTGAGTCCAAACGGACCTCGCCATTGCGTCCGCAATGGTCCAAAACCCCTAAATCGACTTTTCATTATCCGTTTTGGACAAATTTTATGAGGGGCAAAAAAAATTTACCCGTACGGTCGTCCGTACAGCCGTCCGTCTCCACCCTGGTAAAAAAAAAACAAAAAAATCTTTCGAAATTTTTTCTTTTCGTCAGAAACTTTTTTATAAAAAAATAAAACAAAATTTGTAAATCAAAAGGCAAATTGTTTTTGATTTTTTAATTATAAATCAAAAGACAATTTTTTTTTTAAGGCTTTGGCACCCAGTACTAGGGTACCCGCAGGTACCTGCATACGCAGGCCTGCGGGCCCTTAAGTACGTCGAGCAGCATACTACCAGCCCATTGTGGCTTTACTACTAATTGGCGATTTGACAGTATTGCCGACGGCGATACTTAGGTCGCCGGCCGTTTTTTTTTTGGATCTCTTTTTTTTTTTATGATTTTTTTTTTTAAATTCAAAGTTTTTTTTTATTTAAAAAACAATTTTTCATGTATAAGCCCTATTGTGCAAATGCAGTGATGGTTGTTTGGCCGTCAAATTTAGGCCCGTATTTTTTTGCGACGACCGTATGACCGTCAAAATTAATGCAGCACTTGTTTTTTCCCCCTTTGGAGCTATTTTTTTTCAAAGGTCATAACTTGGGCATACGATATTGTTTTTTGGCAAACAAGATATCATCAGAAAGCTGGTTCTATCAACTTTCTAGTGGTGTGGGTTTCATCACTTTATTTATCTACTAGTGCATTCTATAGCCAGTTGAAGTCAAAGGAGCTTCTTTCAGTCCTGAGCTTGTAACTTTTGATCCGTTTCTCCATTTTTTGCAATCTCAGTGGCATTGGAACCATATTTCAGAGCTCGTCAATTCCATCCATGCAATATTTCTAGATTTCACTCCAGTATTCATTTTTTTGTTTTTTACACTCTGGTGAATTACTTGGACATATTTGCTCTTGGGAACTTCTCAATTGCATGGGATGCTTCTTTTTTTGTTGTTCTTCATGTATTTCCATTTTTTTCTCCTTTGTGGGCATTTTTGAGCATCATTTGTAAGAAATTTTTTATGTAAACGCACTGAGATAAAGTGCCAAACTATTGTACATGTCTTTTTGGGGATTTTGCACATAAGGTTGTATCATATTTTGTACTCGCACTGTATTATAAAGTGCCATGGGGGGTTGTGTAGTGCCTTTGTTTTTTCCATCACACCTTATTCTATGAGTGTCCCTCCATGACGACAGTGGATCCATATCATTCGAACCTCATGCATGTGTGTTTTGTTTTGCACACCACTTTTTTAGTTGCAGGTGCTTTCTTGTGCACTTTTAGATGTTGTTTCTTCTCCTTAATGCACTACAAGGTGTTACACAACATTTCAGTAGATTTTACAGGCTCTCCCAGTTCAACATTATGGGGGGTATTATACTGTTTGTGCTAATTCTTCTTTGGTTTCGCCTTGGAAGGGATCTTCCATTCTTAGTTGATTAGTCTTTTCAGACTATTGGTACTTGTGTCATTTGTATCTTCGTTCTAGGTGTTTGCTTTTGTTTTCCATCTGATTCGAGTAGTGTCATTTGGGGAACTCATGCAGATTGTTGTCTTCTTGATCTTGATCATCCTATCTTCAGAGGAAGTTCTTCAGCACCATAGCAGTCATCTTTTGACAATTATCTGCAGCTTCTTCTGCTTCAGTGATGTTCTTCATGGTTTTCTGCATCTCTTTTTGGAGTAGAGATTTTCCCATGAGGTTTTCTCTATTTCTCTATTTTATAGAGATTTGGTTGTATTTGGGTACTTGATCTGGCCTAGTTGTCGGGACCCATGTTTTCCTTCTTGCATTGTAGTTACCTTTTATTTCTTGCACTTTTTTGTAGCTACATTGTTGCTCATCTTAAGGGGGGGTGTTAGAGTAAAGGTTTTAACTTAGTTGTGTTGATTAAGTTACCTTTATTCCCTTCTTAATATTTCACGTTAGTTTGCATAAATGTTTTCCTATTAGGGCTTCTTTTAAGGTTTTTCCTATTAGGGTTTCTTTTAGGGTTTTACATGATCTCCTTTTTATAAGGATTGATCCATTGTATATTCATATCAATTCCCTTTTTGTTCTAATAAGATAATTTCTCCATTTTTCAGAGCTTCAAACCCTTGTTTGTTTTCTCCATCCATTATCTTCCTTGTGACAGGTATCCATTTGCATGCAGGTGTTCTTGGAGTCTGAAGTTGGATTTCTCAACTTCTACAGGTTCATGTGTATTATCGACATGCACAATTCGAATTGGATGGTGTTGAGAGTATAGATGAACAACAAGCCATCAAGAAATAATATCACTTTTATATTAGTGATGATAAAGAGCATGGCACACTTTTTGTACAACATTGTTTTACAAAATGTATTTTTGAGAATTTGAGAAGCAGGGGTGTAAAATTTGAAAAATATTTTGTATGGTCAGATGGATGTGCAGCACAATTCAAATCATCACAGATAATTTATGCACTTTCTAGATATCATAAAATTTACAACATACCACATGTTTGGAGTTTCTTTGAGAGTGGGCATGGAAAGGGTGAGCATGATGGCACAGGAGCTTGCATCAAACGTGCTTTAAGAAAGCATCAAATGAGTTATGCAGAAGATCATATAGATGATGCACATGATTTTGTTGAATGGTGCAACAAACACTTTGCATCAAATGAGGCCGGCCGCAGGTGATCCCACAATAGTGGTTTACAATGTTTGGCCAAACCAAACACTGAAATTATTATTTTTAACTAAATCTTCACATTCGGGCACCTATATTGGCTAAACCGTGAGGAATTTGAAGATGATGCTAACTAGAGTCTCATCACATTTTGTCTGTAGATTCTAAAAATATTTTTTTCAAATTTTTTGGAATAAGATTGGACTTATTTTTCCATCTCCCACGAACACTGGTTTTTTTCATAAAAGAACATTTTTAAAAAGTGGCGCTCACCGTATACAACATAATTTTTTTTGTACGAGGATAAAATTGTAATTTTTTCAAATTTATATTTGTAACTATGATATATAGCACTTTCATTTGGTCTTATATTTTTTTATTCAATATTTTTTCCTTAATAGATTTTCAAAGTCAAACCAATTGCATTTCAGACATAGGCGGACTGTATACAACATAAATTTTTATGTATGTATCGAAATTCTTTTTCTTTTTTTAATGGATCAAGGACATATATACCCAGCACAAACATATTTTAAAAATATATATTTTGATAATTTTCTATTTTTCCACATGTGCAAAATAGAGAGTTTGATTTTCGGTGAAAAACCTACGTTTAATAAAACTAAAAAAACACATAAATAATAAAACCAAAACATATTAAAATTATATTTGTCGGATAGCTCATTTCGAGGACTACCATAATAATTTGAAATAATTTTTAAATGAATTCATTTGATCCCCCAAAAGGTAAATCAAAATGATTCTTTATCAGCATTTTGATAGGTGTAAAGGAGACTCATTTATAGGTATGGTTTAAAACTAGCAAGGTTATATCCAAGGGGATTTGATCTAAGGTGGTTGGATCAAACCCTCTTCAATTGGAATCTTTAAAATGGAACTTTTAAAGGCTTAATTCATTATATTTTCTAAAAATATGTGATTTCAGCAAAAATTAGTTCCTCTCAGAAATTGTAAACCAGCTTTGTGGGATCACCCTAGCACATCTTCAAGAACAAACTGAAACATTCCACATAGAGTGTTTTGGGAGATATCGGGTATGTATAAATTACATTTAAAATAAATAAATTTATTTAAATTTAAAATTTACACATATATATATATATATACACATGTTCAAGTTCACATAAGTTTGTTGCAATTACATTTATCTAGGTGTGGATAGAAGATCGATGCATGGATGCAAGAGGGTAGAAAAAACAAGATCTTTGCATTGTGTTATGAGTTCAGATAGTCACCCTGGATGGACATTATACACGAGGGATTACTCTTGTTTCTGCACTGAGTGCATTGCGGGAAACTCTCATGCATGCAACAATGAAGAACTTGAATATGTTAGTAAATGGGATATGGTGCCACTATTTGTTTCAGACACATACGATGAAAATGAGGATGAAAGATTTCAAGACATTCCTTTGATTTCAATTGATTATGACCATATTTCAAGATTGGTTAGAAAAGGTACATGTGTAAGTTTTCAATAATTTAAATATTATATAAATTTAATGATCTTTAACTTGTCTAGAGACAATTCTATTTTTTTAAGAATTTTATTGTGTAAATTTGGTGTACAGGAGATGTTTTTGCAGTTATAGCAGAGCCTGGAAACATAGAAGGTGTTAGCTATTATTTACTGCATTGCACAAAAGAGAGGAATAAGCTAACACAACCTGAAACAAATGATGGAATGTTATTTCCCATAGGTGAGTTTGAATTTAAAATTATATATATACATTGTGTACATGTGTACATTACCTTAAAAACATTAAATATATATTGTACAAACCTTGAGCACGCAAATGTTGTACACATGCACATGTATTACCTCAGGTTCATGTTTATCCGTGCAGGTTTTGTTGTTGTGCAAGGGATATATCTAAAACAAGTCAAAGTTGTTCAACATGGGATTCATTTTGTGGACTATCAAGTTGATAACAAGGTATATCAATATAGTCACCTTATAATTGCTACCGCCCTACATCTTCATGTAGTTCCACATGCACGTGGATGAAAAAAATGGAGACTAGATAGTGATGACCATCAAAAAAAATTACATGTTATTCAAGAGTGGGTTGAACCAGAATGTTTGAGTTAGATTATATCCATGATTTTCAAGTTCACTTGTACATGTACATACATGTTCAAGACGAGAACTTATAGTAACTTGTTTGAACTCTGGATTGTTTTAGTTACTTATAATATATGTTGATGACAAGTGTTTTAAATTTGGTTGGACACAAATTAGGGGTTGAAATACATTGAGAACCTTAAATTGAGTAGATATTTCCAATTATATATTTGTTCCATGGAATTCAAGTATTTTTTATGTACATAATGTGAAAACCTTGTCATAAAAAAAATCATTGGAAGAGTGATGGTGGGAGTAGAAGAAAATTTAGTGTTAGTTTCAATGATCCCCCAAATCTAGCATGTTTATTTATTTATATCTTCAATAATGTTGTATTTATGTATATAGTTGTATATATTTAATCAAGATGGTTAATATTATAGTTAATTAATTTTTTCTCATGCCCTAAAAACATTAGCAAGTGATTGCATGTCCCCTTAAAATCCATCCTCTTAGGCCCCTTCACTCATCTCCTACATACATTTTAAAAATTTAGGCAAGTTTAATTTATTTTAGGTAGACCTTGCAACTACTTGGGCATTTAACATGTGACAACATATTAAACACCATAAACACCCTAGGATAATAAATATGAAAATAATTAGGTTTTAAATCCAATTCAAACTCTAGTTCAAATGGATTGAGGGAGTGGAGGGGTTTTGAGGTGAGGCTATTTCAAGTGGTTTCTTTTCAAGTGGGGGTTGAATATTTTATAAAAATCTTCTAATAAAAATGTATACTCTAGTAATTTCTCTATTGAAATGTAACATGTTAAATATTATTGCAATTATCTAAATTTAAATAATTTTTTAATTTAAATTATGAACTTTATTGAACCATTGCATCATATTGGAGATTATTGTCAAGTCATAACATGGACACATGATTTCATCTTCCTATTTCCTATTAGGTATATTCCTAGGACAAAACCCTATATTTATATAGATCAATTTCTTCTCTTGTGAAAAATATATATTATCTAGATATATATTAATAAGGAAGAGGGCTTTGATAATTTATAACAGCTTGCATGTTAGTGATGATAAGAATAGGAGTTTTAAACTCCTTAAGAAAGATACCAATTGTTTACCATAGTTCTTATTCATGTTCACTAGATACTAGTTCTTTACCATAGTTCTTATTCATGTTCCCTAAATACTAACTTTTAAATGAATCGAGTGGTAATCAAACAAGTTATTTCATTGTGGAGTTTGTTGTTATTTAATGTATAGATATGCAACATATCTAGTAATTTTAGAATTTTGTTACAAGTCAAAAAGATAATAGAGGTTATAATTTGAATTGAATTTTCTTAATGTTTCAAAGAATAAAATTTATTTGTTTATTTTTTCTTACTTTCTAGATCAAGATTTTAATTTCATCATTTTTATCAAATTTTAAAACTAGAAGAACATGTCTTTGAAATTAATAAACTATAGGCTCAAGTAAATACACTCATTTATAAAATATCATTAGTTTACTTGACCTTGGGAGTCATTTATTTTATAATTTTTGACTGCTTACTATAATTTATTCAATGGGCATGCATGTGCAAAATATTTATTGTGATCAACATGAATGAACTTAATTATAAAGTGGCATTCATTTCCTAAAATTCTACTCTAGAGAGATCAAATGAATATATCATATAAGGAAAAGTAAGTTGTAAGAGATCATCAAATAAGTAAATGTCTGTCTATTGAATATAAGTGAATGTATACATGGGTGATCCCACAATAATGGGTTACACTTTTTGGCCAAACTTGACATTGAAATCAACATTTTTCACCAGATCTTCACCTTCTTACACCTATAGAAGCTAAACCATTAAGAATTTGAAGATGAAACAAACTAGTGATTTGTGATACTTTTTGTGTAGATTCTAATTATATTTTAAAATAAATAAAAAATAAATTGTGAATCCTTTTATGTAATTTTTATTAACTTATCTTTTTTACCAAACATCATTTTCAAAAAGTGATGTTTACTTTCAACTCCATAACTTTTTTTTATAGAAAGGATACAATTCTAATTTTTTAAATGCAGATTTTTCACACCAATATCTAGTGGATGGATATTTTTTCATAATTTTTTGTTGCATATATATTTTTTAATTATTTGTTTAAGTCAAAGTAATTATAATTTGGATATATTATACTTTCAGCTTCATAACGTTTTTTGTATGCATTTGAATTAACTTATTCTTTTTTTATTGGAATAAAGACATCAATAGCTAGTGTACATATATTTTTTAGAATTTTATTTCTTTCTTTTCCTATTTTTCCATGTGTGAAAGAAAGACCTCAATGTTCATTGAAAAGCCTACATTCACAAGAAATAAAAAATAAATATAATAATAAAATTAAATATATTTAAAATTATAATTTTTGGGAAGCTTCTAATAAGGACTACATGTTTACAAAAGATAAGTTTAAAATGAGTTAATTTGATCTCTTAAAAGGTAAATCAAAAATGGTTTTATCAGCATTTTTATAGGTGTAAAGGAGACTCCATTATAGGTACGATTTAAAACTAATAGGTTTCTATCCAAGGGGGTTTGATATAAGTGGGTTTGATAAAACTCTCTTCAATTAAAAATCCTTTAAATGAAACCTTTTTAAGGATTAAATCATTATATTTTCTAAAAATATGTGATTTCAGCAAAAAATAGGATGTCCTAAAAAGTGTAACCCATTATTGTGGCAGCACCCACATATATCATATAAACATGTAAACATATCAATATTGATCAATGTATAAACATGTAACATGTTATAAGAAAATTTCCAAATGTATGTATATCATAAAAGCAAATATAAGTTAGAGATCACCAAATGTGGAATATTAAAGATCATCATATAAGATCATCATATAAGGAAATGTCAAATACTAAAAATCATCATATATAGAAAATGTAAGTTAGAGATAATCAAATGTCAAATACTAGAAAGATCATCATATAAGAAAATACATGTAGTAAAGATCATAAATCTAATGCAAGGCCTCATATGAATGTCGACTCCTAGTCGAATGACCATCTGAATGAGAACGGTCCTGCTCTGATGGATGTGTTGAGCCCTACAAATAAAATGGTGTACAAAATGTGTTAAATACATATAATTTATACTAAATATGTATCTATATCTATGCATACATATTCATGTACATATACACATGTATATATAAAAATTTAAAACTCACATGGCCACTAGCATCAGATTCATCCACAAAGTCACGTCGATGTGCACGATCTAGAACAAGGCTAGGAGTGACATGAGGTATGTCCACCTACAAATATATAAATTCATATATATCAGTACATGAATATCTAGTTATTAAAACTAAAATTTAAAAATAATTAAAAAGGAATTGAAACATGCACATGATCTGATATCGGATGACCCGAGTCCTTTGAAATAGCCACCTCCACCATATCAACTATAAGGTCAAGCAATGAACCAACATCTGCATCCATCTAATCTATCTCATGTCGTGCCAGAAATGATGGGTGGAGAGGACTATGTAGCTGAGATGGCATCGATCATAACAAACTGGCACCAACCAACATCTCAGTAAAACCATAATTTGTGCAGCTATCGAATGATCAGATGGTGGATCCTTACGTGCACTAGTGTTGGGTTGAGAGTGATGGAATCCTGGAAGTGAATGACCTCCATGTGCCAAACGATCTCTAACATGCTCTATACCGATCCCATAGTTTGATGCAATGAAAGCATATGCCTCCAAGAGTTCCTCAACCAAACAATGTAGAGTATTGTGTGCCATATCTCCTGTAAGTTCCTTAAGCTCTATGGGAGTAGGGATGCCTACTGTTGTGAAAGGATCCATGGTGGTCCACTATGCTAAATATGGTGTGGATCAGAGATGTCTAGACATCAAATACTGACCTACACGATCAGTACATATCCTAGTGGTGGCAGCTGCAATGTCACCTACAGTATCAATTGCTTCCTTTTGGGAAGCAATGACAACCTCATCTGCTATGGGGGATAGAGATGTGGTGAGAGTATGATACCTCTCACCAACCAATACCCTAAACACTAGGGTCGGTCTATATGCTCGACAATAAGTGGGTATGTCAGCAATCCTACCACACCCCTGACCAGCATATGGTGGAATGTCCAAGTAGTTGACATTAAGGCCCAAATGGACCTCAGCATACAACTGCTAAACAAAATATAATGGAATTTGGTCATTGTTTGGGTATTGACCATGTGTTGCGATAAATCGTGGGTAGATCAATAAGGCCATAGCACGATCAACACATCTAGTGACCCGGTATCCCCTAACCTTACGTGCACTTTGATAAAATGGAAAAAAAATAGTTTTTATCATTTCTTTGGTCACACTATCCTGTATTTTTTTTAGAGGAACCTCACCATGTACTTCTTCCCGCATGCAGGAAAGAACAATAGCTACTCTATCTGGAGAAAATGCACTTTTCCTCTCAAGTTCATCTCTTATTTTTTCAAGACTATGCAATATTGGCATGCATGGTTCAGAATATATCCTTGGGTTTGCACTTTGCGCTAATGAGTCTTTCAATTTATTAATCTCATTAGTGGTATTTTCCAACAAATATTCCAAAGGTGGAACATCTTCATTATTAATGTTATGTATGTATGTGTACCTAAAGGAGCAATAAGACCTTAGTTTAAATAATATATCTAGATATAAGGAATAGAAATCTAAAATAGTTCTAATAATTCATCTACTCATCAATAATATTTCCATACCATTAACAAAAAACATGTTCAACATCTATCATAGTTTTTAATAATCAAAACATTCACATTACTAGATTGCACAAAAAACATAATCTAAAACAATTCTAAAATTTAAATTTACAAGTGTGTGTGTGCACTCGAGTACAAAATATGTCATTAAAGACAGTTTAAAAAATATTGATAAAGGTTGCATCTAAGATTTATTTCCTACAACTAGTAATAAAGGGAAAACATCATTACTTAACATTGGTGGTCATGTAAAATCAATTTAGTCATTATTGAAGGCACAAATAAGAGAAGAAAATGAGACAAATGATAAGCTTGTAAATATGATTTCTAAAATATGCAAGGACAACATTAGTGCTTCCCAAAAAAAATCTACTTCACGAAAATATAATCATTTGAAATTGGATGGAAGAATCTTAATGCTTAAATCTATGATCTAATACATTCTAATCTATATGATGTCATGTTTACTGATCCTCTTGAAGATCTCCCAAGATTTAGATAAAACAATAAAGAAATTATTATGGGGTGGTTCGAATGAAAGTAAGTGTATTCCTCTTATTAAATGGGACACTATATGTCTTCCCAAAGGTCTTGATGGCTCATGAATTAAAGTCTTATAAAAATGGAAATAAATGATTAATTACCTATTTAGAATTATATAAATGTAAATATATCATAGAAGATATCTAGGGTGGTTAAATATGCTTAATTATTTGAACCATGTGGATTATCCAAGTGGATTATACTGGACTTGGAATAATTTTGATTTGGCTCCCATTCCACATGTTGATGGTGTTTTCTGCATGGCAACAACTCAGACAGAATATGATATCCTATCTCTCTTGAACGGAAAATCCCTATGAGAAAAGAGATAACCCCAAGGTCTCTAATGTCAAGTCTTGATAATGCAATGAAACAACTTAGTGATAAATGTGAAAATGTTGGTAATCACAAAGGGACCTTACTACAAGCAAATACTGGAATTTAAACTTATCAGATCTAAACAATGGATTGATACTTGAAATATTTAATCGAACCTTGATAATAAATAAATAACAAAAGATAAAGTTTCAGACATGATTATAAAACTACTTCTAACCCTAAGATTGAAAATGTCGAAGGATGAAATGCTCAAAATGGATCAATCTCCCATAAACTAATTTATGTTTTAATCTAGATAAGTCTGCAATTTTAGATAAATAGTGCAATCTTCTAAGGTATTTAAATATTTTCAAATCACAAACATTCATTCAGCCAATCCTATTGCAATTGAGATGAACAAATCCTTATGAGTGAGCTAAGCACAATTTTAAGTCCAGGCTAACTTTGCAAAGTAGCTAACTGCAAAAAGTATGGACTAGAGATCATTGCAAACATTCCAAACATGAAACCCTAAGCATCACCAAAATATTTAACTATGAGCTTATAAGCAATTTTAAAGATAGAATAACAAGAACCATGCTAGATGAAACTCCACAAGATAGATACCAAATCACAATATCTCTCTTATATTAAGTCATCCAAAATAGCAACAACTCCAATTTTCTGTTACAACACTTGCTTGAACACAAACCCTAATTCGCTCAAATGTGAAATATCTATTCTACTCTCCTATGTGTATCATGTATCACCTATCTCTATCTCCCTATCTATATTCTCTAATGAGGCAACATAACTATTTTATATAGAATCCCCAAGATAGGTCGGCCCAAAAATAAGAATTTACAATAAAACAAAACCTACAAGAGGTTAGCCTCAAAGATATTTGAAAACAATATGAAATGTGCAATTAGCTCCAATTTCATCCTAGTCGGTCACAAGGTGTCAAAGGGTCGGCCCAATGCATGTAAGTAATGGGAAGCACAAATATCAATGTAGCCCTATATTACTACTTCCCATCCTTGTCTCTAGCTTGATCTTCTTCACCATGCACAACCAACAAGACTCTGTCCAGCTCAGCAACAAGTGGCACAGGAAAAACCCTAATTCTTCTCTCAAGGGACTTGATGTCATCTCTTGGTTTCCTCACTATACCATCCCAATCAGCTTTATTAGTTAAGTATCTTTCAATAACTGCAATATAGGTTGCAGCATCATCTAGTTGATGCTCAGTGACTGGACCTTCACTAACTGGAGAATAAGCATCTCTCCACCATTTCCTGAGTTGCTCCAAATTAAGATGTTTCAGAGAAAACTTATTCCTTCCTGTCATGACCTCAAAGAATGAGATACACTTATCATGGATACCAGTCAAAGTGTCATCAATCTACTTTGCTTGTTTATGAATTTTCTTCAAGGCCTTCTGCATCATTTGTAGGATTTCAAACCATTCCCAAGGTTCAAAAACCCTTGGAAAAGGAAGAATCTCACTCTTTACCAGCTTATCTTCAGTGAATCCCATAATTGTTGTGTTTTTCTGGAGAAGGAGATCAATATCCTCCTTATCTTGAGCCAAAACAGTCTTCAACCAATCCACCAATCTCATGGCATCTCCTCCAGTTGACAAGATATCTTTAATGGCAGAAACTCCATGGTTTGGACACCCTGTAACCAAGCAATTGTGGCATATGTAGTGCCTTTCATCTTTTCAAGCTCGGAGATTGTTTCCTGAGGCAAAAAACCTGCAACAGAGGAGGAAGAGCTAACAGCCTGCAAGGTTTTCATCAACTCTTGCAAATAATTCTTTAGTTTTTCATTCTCTCTCTCCAACTCATGCCTAGTTTGCACAACCTTCTTCAACCTACCCACAATTACAGCATTGCAGCCTTCATACTCCTTAATATCTTGCTCCATAGATGCATGCCATAGGTCAATAGTTTGCACATTATAATCTTTGGCAGTCACATTATCTCTATCCTTATCTGGAGCAGGGGTAGCAATGCGGGCCACTCTATTGCCTGACCTATCTCTTTCAATCCAGGACACAACCCTAGCCTTCTTCTTAGCCTTTCCTTTTTCAACATTAGCCATCAAGACATCCCAATTGGGAGGAGCATCCTCTACTATTACCATTTTACCTTTCAATTCCTTGTCCAGCCAACCTGGAATAGTAGACTCAGTTGGCATTGTATCCTGCTTGTCCTGTTGGTCATTAGTTGTATCCTTTTCAACACTTGGCATATTAAGGATATCCATGATTGGATTCTCCTTAGCCTACAACTATTCCTCCACAACAACCTACACTATTGAAGGGATCTTAGTTGGTATCTCCTCTTGTTGAGGATATTTGTTCAACTTATTTCTCATAGGTGAATCTGCATATGCCACTAGGGGAGATTCGATTTTTTTTCAATATCTGTCTCTGCACTATAAAGGTCTTCTTCCTAAAATATCTCTTCACCCAAGTCATTACAATCTTCATCCTTCTTTGGTTCTTCTTGTGTGCTATCAGTATCTGGAGGAATGGAGATACTCTCTTGTTCAACAATGGGAGCAGTCACGGGAATATTTTTTTTATAGCAACATCCCTTGTGGAAGGAGTCCTTGACCACCTCATGTATACTTGTGTTCTTTCCCCTGAACTCTCTACTTCTATCACTGCTGGGTCAACCTCCTTATCAGTTTTCAGAGCCTCCTGCAATTTTTGTGATGGCTTCGCATGTCTTCTTATCTATAAAAAATAGAGGAATTACCTCTACCTCCTCTTCCTCACCTTTGTCCTTTTTAGCTTCTTTCCTCAAGGCATGTCTCCTCTTCTTGGTGACAGGTTTCATCTGTTTACTCACTTTTGTCACTTTCTCAGCTTGAACATCCCTAACTTGGCTTTTGAAAGGCAAATCCGCCTTTTCTTTGCCTTTAGGATCTTAGTTGTGTGATTCTTCAGAATCGAAATGAGACTCCAAGTCTCCCATCAAATCATAATAACATTGGACACCCTCACTCTCCAATTCCAAGATCTTATGCTTCAACCACATTTTGGTGTACCTGATTACTAGAGTCATGATTTGATCCAACTCTATTTTCTCTTCTTCCAACCAGTCAACTTCTCCAACTGGCCTATCTTTCACTACCTCATAAACATGACCCTGGATTAAATTTCCATCCTCTTCCACCTGGTCTAGGATGGCCTTCACATTGTATAACCTCACCAAATCCACTGGCAATCTGGAGAAATTTTTCTTCCTTACCTCAAATTCATCAGCAAGGTTAACCCAATAATCCTCAATATTAGCCATATGGATGTATTCCTTACTGGCTCTATTTTGTGCTTCACTAGTGATGTCAAATATTACTCTCTTGGAATGGAAAGAGAGGCCAAAGGTACTCATCTCCTCCTCAGAAGCATGAGCAGACTAGATAGAAAGACAAACTTCACCCATTCCTATCTTCAAGGGAAAATCATTCCCAAAACCTGTTTTATGCATTTCTCCCTTTACAACTATGTCGAAGTCAAAAATTTGCCTGGTAACTTCCAACAATATGATTTGTAGGATACCTTGGGATTATTTAGGGAGCCCTTTGACAACCATCAATCCTAATGTAAGAGAAAGTGGGGAACTAGATAAACCATGCCCCATACCTCCTTATCAATTCCTTAGCTTTGTCAGAAATCCTCACATGCTCTGCACCTTGGAGCAATTTGGTGATGTACATTGTGAAAGCATCGTTTGATCTTCTATAGCTTTCTCCAGTTAGGTGCAATTGTGGATATACCTCATATATAGCATCATGTCCAAAGGTACCCCTGGTGCTTAACCCCTTGTATGGGTGAAGTCTTGCTAATGCATACACTAGGTAAGAGGTCATGGTGAAAGTTTGGTTTGCAAGAAAATACACAACTACTCATGGATCACTGCACTTATGATAGTTGCCCAGTGATAATCTATTCCCTGCTCCATCCAAGCAAGGATATTAAACATCCAAGTCTCAAATACCCTTGCACTCTTCAACCCCACCAGTCTACTGAGAAGAGTGATGACATTGTAGTATTCCCTCTTGAACTTGAGTCTAAATAGTTGCTTGGGAAACTTGGAGAAATGGGACTTAGGCTTCTCCAACCAGGAGTTAATCACCTGTTGGGACTTAGATACATTTTCCTCATAATATTTCCTGGCACCATGCATATCAAAGGCCACCACATGCGACCTGTCACACATATCAAAGGTTGAAGCAATGGATACAAGGGAAAATCCTACTAGAATTATTCCCTAGGGACCAATTATCCTTTGAGTCCCTCTATCATAATTCCTGGTACATTCAAGCACCAGTTCATAACATTGCACCATGGAGGGGAATCCTGCTACATGATCCAATTCAAAGTCCACAATTCTTCTGGACAACAATGGAAGGCTCTGTGCAGACATCTTAGCCTTGAACTCCTCATAGTCCCACATACCCACATTGGTATCAGTGATTCTTGACCAAATAGAAGTTAGCTTGCTTTTAGGAATCCTGCTCTTTATATCCAATTTTACCTTCTTTGCATTAGAGATGGTAAAAGTCTCTGCACATAGATCTATTGCCTTTCCTTTGCCTCAACCAGCAACATCTTGTCTTGATCATGCCTGCAAACAAATAAAGATGACCACAATGAGATCCAAAAGAAACAATAGGTGCAGAAAAACATCTCAAAGTTTGGGATTTAGCACCCTTCGTGGATTCCACTTTGGAGAGGATTTCTGGGAAAATCCGGACCAGGCGGATTCTAGCGATCCAAACATACAAACTCCCATAATACCACCCTAATCCATCAATTCAAAAGAAGGATAACCCTAGGAATACTTAGCATAAGTTCATTTAATTGATTAAATACATCATCAATAAATCAATTCCTCATAAGCATCTTATTCAACATTTTCACAAGAATCCCGAAAGAATCCGCCAGAGACGAATTTTAGTGAAAACGATCTAACAGTTATGATCAATTGGGGAAAACGAAGAAGGCACGAAACATCCGGTAAAATCCGAAGGAAACATATTTTAGTGAGAACTAGCTAAATTATCACTAAAGCATGAATCTGGCAGAATGACCCGAGTACGAACACCGGGGAAAATCCAGAGGAAGCGGATTTTCGTGAGGACACTGAAAACCCAAACCCGTCCACATTTTTCTCACCTTTACCAAAGCGACTCAAAAGACTATGGATCTAAGGCCTATACCTTGACAAAGACTTAATGCAAACCTCCAATGGATCAAAGATGAATTTAAAACCTTCCTCACAGTAATTCGAGAGGGATTGGCCATGCCCTAGGTCAAGAACCCTAAAATATCCACCATGAAAGCATGAAGAACTGGGCACAACTTGCTTACACACTAATATGGGAAGTTTAAGACCAATGCAAGAAAATGCCCCTAAGAATAGAAATACCAAACCAGAAATAAACATTCAATGATCAACCTAGTGGACTGGTAGAGTAACGAAACCACAAAATTCCCGGACATGACACGCACACCCAAGGAAAATGACGAAGCAACGAAAGACCAAGAAGAAAATGAAGCAAAGTAATCGAAAGAACTAGCAGATAAAGAGGGAATATGTACATACCATAAGAGAAAAAATAACTGGAACTGGTGATGCCAACGGACAACTCTCAAATGCAAGCAGGATACGAGCCACGCACACTAAATTCAAATATAGCTATCGAAATAGCTTCGAAATCCATGATCCAGCAGTACACCAGATGCTCCAAGACTCAAAATCAAATGATAAGAAAATAAAAAAACTCAAATGGCCAATTACTTCCCCAAAATTCAATATATCGTTGCCCCAAAAATTCGCACAATCGCCATTAATGCGATCGACAAGACAGCCAAGACCAAAACCCAGAGATTTGATAGGGCAACAGATTTCAAAGAAATCTAGACATGACGGATTTCCCTAGATCCGGGTCGAAAGGAAACCACTTCCGAACTCCGAAAGAAAATCGAGAAAATCTGAAGGAAGCGGATTTTCTCAAAAATAGTGAAAACTTTGGAATGCATTCAAAACTCAAGATTTTCAATAAAATTCACAAATGTACCACTTCAATTGGAAAGATGAACATCAAATCATGATCCTGAAGCAATAAAACCCCCAAGAAAGAAGGGCCAAGACACCAAAAGTAAAGAAAGAGGAACCCCACTTTCAATGGGGCGTGTGTACAAAAACTGCACAATAAATGGTGACTCCACTGGGGAAATGCTCTAGAGCATTTCAAGAATAAACTAAAATCAAGAACCCAAAATCTCTGGTTTAAATTTGCTCATCAAGACTCCTATGAACAAAGTTTCAGAAACCACAAGCAGGAAGATATTTTCCTATATCAGGGTCCAAGTGTGTGCATTATGTATTGACTTCCTATTTTTTAAGTGCAATGGAAACCAGGGAAAATCCGACCAAGTAACATAAGAGTTCAAACTTCAGAAGCAACTTGGATAGAGCCTCATTGTCACTCAGGCATCCATAGCCCCAGTGAGGTTATCATTGTGACCTTCCCAAGCATAGCTCTACTACCAGTCAGGCGTCTATAACCCCAGTAAAGATACTAGGATACTCCGAATAAGGTGAAGCTTATTCAGATTTTATTTTTTTCAAAATTTTCCTTTTCCCTTTTTATATATATATTTTTTTTAGAACCTTTCTTCTTCACCTTTGTAAGTAATGAAACTCTCACTCAGGGATGAGGAACACAGTGGCACTAAAGCAAAATATAAGATTTTTCACTGGGCCAAATTACTCAAGAACCCTATGTAACTCTAGAATCTTTAATTTTAGCGTGAAAATGTGAGACCCAAATATATTCCAAAGTGTATCCAAAACATGTGACTCTAATTCCAAGTACAAGGGACATCAGATAAAATAATTCCACAACTTGACTCTGAAAAACTAATTAGAGTTTATAAAAGAAATTGTCAGAACAATCCCAAGCAAAATATCCCACTAGACAGATGCAACAACCCCAAGGAAACAAGGAACCCAAAAAGCAAAACAAAACGAAAAGCGAAACAAACCAGAGAAAACCTAAACTACCAAAGAAAACCCTAAAACAAACCTACTCTCATTATGTACAGGATGAACTGTAGAACAGTTCAAGGTTGAAAATAATGCTTCAAATACTACCCATTGACAGGCAGTGAATTATCCTTACCAATGAGGTTTTTCAAATGAAAAGCATTGTCTCCCAGAATTTCTCAAATTTGGTAAGGACCAAGCCAAAGTTTATCAAATTTACCATGCTCTCCCTTATGATCATGGGATTTATCCCAATAGAGAACTAAGTCAAAAATTCTAAAGGCCTTCACCTTAGCTCTCCTGTCAAACCATCCTTTTACCACACCCTAATGTTTAGCAAATTTTTCTAGGGCTTCATCTCTTTTCTCTTCCAAGTGCAATAATTTAGCCAAACAGGCTTCACGTTTATCTTCTTCATTATAGTACTCATTGATAAACTGAAGGGTAGGGATTTTCAATTGGATAGGAAACACAGGTTCCAAAAAATACACCAGGTGATAATGAGAGGTTCCTATGGATGCCTTATGTCTGCTACGGTCAGCCCATAGAGAAAATCGGAGTTGATTGTGCCAATCCTTAGGATTTTATTCTAACAACTTACGGATAACTGTCAGTAGGTTCTTATTGGAAGACTTAGCTAAACCATTGCCTTGAGGATAATAATTGGATGAAAATTTAATAACAATCCCATGGTCAAATGCCCAGTTATAAAATTTCATTGATGCAAATGTAGGACCATTATCATAGACCAAGGCTAGCGAACAACCAAAATGATTAATAATTTCTGAATCAAGAAAATTGATTACCACATCTAAAGTAAATTGTTTACAAGAAAGAGCCTCTATCCATCTAGTAAAATAATTAGTTATGGTAAGAATATACATGTGGCCCATAGAATATGGAGGATTAATTGGAACTATGAAGTCCATACCCCACTGAGCAAACAATTTTACCTCTATGACTGGCTGAAGTGGGAGAGATGCATGTTTTTCCTTACTTGTTGTAGTTTGACATATGTGACAAGTCCAAACATGTTGATGTGCTTCCTTAAACAAGGTGGGCTAGTAGTAGCCTACCCTCGAGATTTGTTGTGAAATTGACAATGCAGAACCATGGCCTATGCCATATTTCTCATGAAATTCAGTCATCACTCTAGCAGCTACCTCTTTCCCCAAACACCTTAAGTATACACCCTCATGATTTATTTTATACAAGATAGCTCATTTCATCATAAAACTTCCACTCTTCAGGCGTAGGGCCTGCCTCTAAATTGTATTAAGGTGATCAAAACATTGTTGATTCAACAAATAGAAAATGATTTCATTATACTAATCTCTTGGACATACCTCTTGAAGGTAATAGTGTTGAGTTGTGAGATCAGGACCGGTCTCAGCCATTGTCTTTGTAAGTCCCTGTCCTCTCACTAATTTCATGGTTTGGATTGCCATATCATATTCCTGCAACATAGTCACCCATTTGGCCCTTTGTTCACCCAACTCATTCTGCATTAACATCAACTTCACTGCAGGATCACGTACTATGGCAAAAAATTTATTCCTCAAAATATAGTGCCTAAAATTTTTCACTACTCTGACCAAAGCATAGGCCTGTTTTTCTACACTATGGTATCTTAATTCTGAATCTTTTAAGGGAGTAATCATGAAGGCTATAGGGTGTTCATCACCTTGATCAGACTTTTAAGTTAAAATTGTAGCACGGGAATGATCAGAAGAGAAAGAATATATGTAAAAAGGTTTAGCATAATCCAGACTTACCAATACAGGGGCCTCAGCAATAGCTTTCTTGATTTCTGCAAATGCTTCCTTAGATTTTTCATTCCATTCTATTTTTTCTTCTTGTTTCAACATAGCATTCAATAGCTTAACTATCTCTACAAATCCGGTGATAAATTTCCTAACAAAGTTAATCTTACCAAAAAATGACTTCATCTCTTTCTTACTTGCAGGAGGTTGAATCTTCAAGATAGCCTATATTCATTCAGGATCAATAGCAATACTCTGTTCTGAGATAACATGTCCCAATAACTTTCCTTTTGTGACTCCAAAAATGCACTTCCTTGGATTAAGTGAAATACCGAACTCTCTGCATCTTTGAAATACTTTGCATAAATCTTTTATGTGATCACCTCGTTTCTTGGAAAAAACTGTCAAATCATCCATATAGATAATGATACACTTACCAATTATGTCCTTAAAGGCAATGTCCATAGCTCTCTAGAACGTAGCCCCAGCATTGATCAACCCGAATGGCATCCTTCTATACGCAAAATTTCCCCATTTCGTAGTAAAGGCAGTCTTGTGCCTATCCTCAAACCGCACCATAACTTGGTTGTACCCAAAATACCCATCCAAGAAGGACATCATTTGAGATCCATTAACAATCTAAAGCACTTCATCCAATGAAGGGACTAGATAATTATCCTTTTTCGATGCTCTATTCAGGTTCCTAAAATCTACGCATAGTCTGATCTCTCCATTCTTTTTCCTTACTGGAACCAAATTCGCAACCCAAGTAGAGTGTCTTACTAGAAATATAATGTGTGTTGAAAGAAATTTCTGCACCTCCTTTTGAATAATGGGTTCTACCAAAGCATTAATTGGCCTTTGTCTCTCCCTAAATGGTTTGACATCTGACTTCAAAGGGATGGTGTGTGTATTGATTGAAGTATCATATGTTTCCAAATCCTCATAACTCCAAGATATTACATCATGATATGTATGTAAGGCATCAATAATCCCCTTTCTTTCTTCTAGAGTACATACTTTCCAATAAAAATGTTCTTTGTGTCACCCAATGCCCCCATATCATATGTTTCACAGTGGTTGTTGAGAGATTTTCTTTTAGTTTGTTTCTCTTGATCTCTTATCTTATCTAAATCAAAAATTCGTTCAAGTTGCACCATACCTCTTGGAATAGTATTGGTCTTCAGATTAATGATTCCTCCAAAGTCTATTTCTACTTCTTGAGGCTCTATCTCATCTATAATTTGGGAGGCAAACACATCACATCTTGTAATAAAGTCCAGAATATGCTTATCATCTTCAAATACCTGGAAATTAGTAACATTGTCAGGCACTGAAGGCACTGTAGTGAGCTCAACTGTAAATTTTGAAAGTGACAAAGGCTGCAAGGTGCTAGCAGCTTGAGCTAGAGAATCAGCAACTTGATTTTTGTTTCGAGAGATCAACTGGATGTTAAAATCATCAAACCCCTCAATGAGATCCCACACTCTATGCCTGTAATTGGTCATTCTTCTATCATGACATGAATATTGTTTTCATAATTTTTAAATTACTAACTCTAAATCTCTGAAAACTTGTAAAATTTTAACTTTCTTCCTTGATGTCATCAATAAGCCATGGATCAAAGCTTCGTACTCAAAAACATTATTAGTACATTGGAACTAAAGTCTATGAGGAAAAAAATAATTCTTACCCTTAGGAATGATCAATTCAAATCCTGCTCTAGCACCCTGCTTAGATTTAGATCCATCGAATCTTAATGTCCAATAGCCATCAGGTTTTCTTAGAATTTAATTTATCTTTCTCTTTATTGAAAATGGGGGGCTTTTCAAGAGGCGTTGGGCTCTTACCCTTATCATTTTTTAACTCTTCCTCGTATTAGGTCTGACGGTTGGAACTGGATTAATGCATTTCTATATCTGTCAGATAGTAGTTTGACATAAGTCACATTCTAGCTTGGAATGAGAGGCATCATGGACTCTGCACCAATTGGGAAGCAATAGTTCTTCAAAATTCATACTTCCTTTCAACTGCATTTTATCTTCCATACATTTCTAGATAAACTCTTGAAAGTTATCCAATAAGCCAAGTTCTCTATCCTCATGATCACTTGTTTCATCCACTTGTTCAATCAATTCCTTTTCAATCAATGTCCCATGACCACTACTCTCTGGAATGTGTTCATCTAAATAATCTTGTAGCATGAAATCCTCTTCATCTACTGCAACTGATGTGACCAATACATAATTCCCCATGCTAACCTTAGACACCAACACCTCATTCGAAACATTCTGATATTCAGTGATTACATACTTCATTCGGGGCTCTCTTTCAATTCTGATCTGATTCAGAACTCCTTTCCATGGTAACCACATGTGATAATGGTCTGTAGATGTATACCCATTCAATGCCTTAGTGAAATCTATGTCTAGGATCAAATCATAAGTATCAGGAATGTCAGAAACCTAGATATTGATCACTTGTTGCACCCTAGGGTCTGATGCAGGTTGTGTAGGGATCATGTTCAATTCTCCAACTACACTTACCTTTGTTTTGTCTAATTGAGTAACCTTATTTTGAGAGGCTATAGGATTAATACCTAATGCTTTGCAAACAGCAAAGGGAATAACGTTTGTGGAGGCTCCTGAGTCTAGAAGACAACTATGCAAATTATTTTTGAAGATACGAACAGATATTAGGAAAGGAGGGGTTTCCATCTTGCCTTGAAACAAATTCAAATGAGTATCATCTTATGCAACTTGACCCTTATCCTTATCTCTCCTTTTTTCTACAGGTGGGATGTGACTTCTAGGTGTGTGGGAGTTGGAAGACCTAGTGACAATCTCATTGGTAGCTACCCCTTTTGATGTTATATTTGAACCAACTGACCCAAAAACTGCATTCCTAATAGCAGGAACTCTTACTAACTCAAAAGAAGAAAGACTTACCTTTACTTTCCTGAATTCTCTAGTCACATATTCACCCAATTTCTCTACATTTAGGTCAGCATGGGATTCCTTGTAGCCACTGGCCTACTTTTCTTTGGATACTTCAGCATTGTTTCCCTTTGACACGTACTATGTTGGTACATGAGGATAAGGTGGATTATTACTAGCTTGTGGATCTGGTGGAGTATTAAAATTGTTAGGAGGAATAGAAGTAGCAAAAGGACCTCCAACTTGTGGACCCTTATTAGGTCTATTTCTTAAATCATATTTCTTAGTTGGTTGCTGAAACATCTGAACTTCTTCAATACTAAATTCTTTCTCATCCAAAGGGCCATTATCATTCTCATTTTACTCACTAAACAACTAGGAAATCTCATCTTCATTTAGCACTTGCTCTGCCTCATTCTCCTAGTCAGTGGACTCCTCTAGTTCATTTTCCTCACCTTTGGGAAAGGGGGCATGATTCAGTACTAGCACTAGAGAGTCATAGGGGTTTGAAGGCACAATTTCCTTACCACTAGAATTATTCTCCACTTCATACTGAAAGATAGAAGTTGCAGTCTTAAATTCAGTATAATCCAACTCAGAGTGTTGACTTATCTTATGGAGTCTGCACCAACCACACAAAATTGCTTCTACCAAGTATACACCATTCAGAGGCTTCTCTTGAGTAGAAGGTTGATCTAAGGGAGTAGGAATCCCTCCATTATTAGGTCCAGTGTTCCATGACCTATTTTTCCTAGGTGGTTTCCCTTTGTCAAATCCTTGTCCACCTTGGTGATTTCAATCAAAATTCTAACCAGAACCTTGTCTTCTATCAAAATTCTGACCAGAACCTTGCCCTCTGTCATAATTTTGATTTCTGTCAAATTACTGACCTCTTTCAAAGTTCCTATTCTCCTTACCATAATTAGATTGTATATTCTTTTGATCAGCCTGAAGCTAGCTATTCTGATTTCACAAATAAGTTACCTCTGTATTCAACCTTTTCACTTGTTCAAACAACTCATCCAATCTCTCCTTGTCTAGACTATTAGGTGGTGTCATATTAACACCACCAGAAGGATATCTAGGTATGCTTCTAGAACCAACAGCCTGATTTAAAACTTCTGAATTCTACGGATATGTAGGGAAACTAGCTTGGTGTTGATGAAGGGGTTGATTAGCTCTTTGTTGAGGATAAGATGTCATAGGTTGAGATTGATTTAAAGATGGACCTAGATGAGGAACCAACGGTAATGAATGTACAAGATTCATTATGGGAACATGATTGGTCAAAGCTTGATTAAGGGCTTGGACTTGTCTAGGGTGAGTTGCAGGTCCTAGAGAAGGCAAAGGTCCTGATAAGTGCTGCCTCAAGTCTGTACTAAGCTTCACAGCTTTTGTATATGCAGTCAATAAAGTATTCGGAGGATTAGTTCTCTTTTTAAGGAAAGTGGTTGTAAGGCTATCCAAGGCCTCAAGGTAGACTTTAAAGTAGTATTTTCATTCCTAGCATAAGGTGCCTGGATTCATATGCGCAATGAAACCTATCATTGAATGATCCTATGGGCTCATTAATCTCTCTTTTTACTCTAGTAAACTGCAAGTACAGCTCATTAGCACTAATGGGAATCATGAACTTTTATAGAAATGCAGTTTCTAATTCAATCCAATTATGGATAGAGGCAACAAGTAAGTGATTATACCAATAGAAGGCCTCTTCCCCCAGGGAATAAGGGAAAACCCTGCATGCAACATCCTCATGGTTAATTCCTCTATCCCTTAAGGAGTTTTGGAAAATCCTAATATGCTCTTTTGTTGTTCTATTGGGGTCATGAGTGTGGAAATTAGAGTAGAAATGCTCAGGGTTCTTGGGCGTAACATTGTAATTATTAAATATCAATGGGGATGGATTATTGGCAAGAAAAGCCATTGGTGGAGGTGGGGGTGGTAATGGCTGATTTATGACTGGTTGTGGCTGTGGAATAGGGATTCCCTCAGATGAAGATGAAGATGAAGATGATGGAGATGATGGAAGTGGGTGAGCAGATGATGATTCTTCCCCTTCCCTAGTCCTTCTTGACCTAGTAGAGGGTTGTAACTCTTGAAATTCTTCTCCTCCTGGAGTAGATCTAGTTCTTCTTCTAAGCCTCTCAAGAGAGATGGTGTTTAGGAAATGCTCCAGTTTTCTTATTAAAGGCCCTCCTAGCGCCAATCTATTGATGGTGTTTTCTACATGGCAAAAACTCAAATAGAATATGATATCCTATCTCTCTTGAAAGGTAAATCTCTATGTGAAAAGAGATAACCCCAAGGTCTCTAATGTCAGGTCTTGACAATGCAATGAAACAACTCAGTGATAAATTTGAAAATGCAGGTAATCACAAAGGGACCTTACTACAAGTAAATAGTGGAATTTAAACTTATCAGATCTAAAAAAAAGATTCATACTTGAAATATTTAATCAAACCTTGATAATAAAGAAATAACAAAAGATAAAGTTTCAGAGATGATTCTAAGACTACTTCTGCCCCTAAGATTGAAAATGCCAAAGGATGAAATGATCAAAATGAACCGAACTCCAATAAACTACTTTTTATTTTAATCCAAATAAGTCTGCAATTTTATAGAAATAGTGCAATCTTCTAAGTTATTTAAAGATTTTCAAATCACAAACATTCATTCAGAAAATCCTACTGCAATTGAGATGAACAAATCCTTATGATTGAACTAAGCACAATTTTAAGTCCAGGCTAACTTTGCAAAGCAGCTAACTGCAAAAAGTATGGACTAGAGATCGCTGCAAACATTCCAAACATGAAACCCTAAGCATCACCAAAATATTTAACTATGAGCTTATAAGAAATTTTAAAGATATAATAACAAGAACCATGCCAGATGAAACTCCACAAGATAGATACCAAATCACAATATCTCCCTTATATTAAGTCATCCAAAATAGCAACAACTCCAATTTTTTGTTACAACACTTGCTTGAACACAAACCCTAATTCGCTCAAATGTGAAATATCTATTCTACTTTCCTATGTGTACCATGTATCACCTGTCTCTATCTCCCTATCTATATTCTCAAATGAGGCAACATGCCTATTTTATAGAGAATCCCCAAGATAGGTCAGCCCAAAAATAAGAATGTACAATAAAACAAGACCTATAAGAGTTTGGCCTCAAAGATATTCGAAAATAATATGAAATATGCAATTAGCTCCAATTTCATCCTAGTTGGCCACAAGGTGTCAAAGGGTTGGCCCAATGCATGTAAGTAATGGGAAGCACAAATATCGATGTAGCCCTATATTACTACTTCCCATCCTCGTCTCTAGATTGATCTTCTTCATCATGCATGGCCAACAAGACTCTGTCCAGCTCAGCAATAGGTGGAACAGGTAAAACCCTAATTCTTCTCTCAAGGCCCTTGATGTCGTCTCTTGCCTGCCTCACTATACCATCCCAATCAGCTCTATTAGTTAAGTATCTTTCAATAACTGCAATATAGGTTACAGCATCATCTAGCTGATGCTCAGTGACTGGACCTTCACTGACTAGAGAATAAACATCTCCACCATTTCCTGAGTTGCTCCAGATTAAGATGTTTTGGAGAAAACTTATTCCTTCCTATCATGACCTCAAATAATGAGATACACTTATCATGGATACCAGTCACAGTGTCCTCAATCTGCTCTGCTTGTTTATGAATTTTCTTCAAGGCCTTTTGCCTCATTTCCAAGATTTCAAACCATTCCCAAGGTTCAGAAACCCTTGGAAAAGGAAGAATCCCGCTCTTTACCAGCTTATCTTTAGTTAATCCCATAATTTTTGTCATTTTCTACAGTAGGAGATAAGTATCCTCCTTATCTTGAGCCAAAACAGTCTTCAACCAATCCACCAATCTCATGGCATCTCCTCTAGTTAACAAGATATCTTTAATGGCAGCATCTCCCTTGGTTTGGACACCCTGCAACCAAGCAACTATGGAATTTTTAGTGCCTTTCATATTTTCAAGCTCGGAGATTATTTCTTGTGGCAAAAAACCTGCAACAGAGGAGGAAGAGCTAATAGCCCGCAAGGGTTTCATCAACTCATGCAAATGATTCTTTAGTTTCTCATTCTCTCTCTCCAAATCATGCCTAGATTGCACAACCTTCTTCAACCTACCCATAATTATAGCACTGGAGCCTTCATACTCCTCAATATCTTGCTCCATAGAAGCATGTCCTAGGTCGATAGTTTGCACATTATAATCTTTGGCAGTCACATTATCTCTATCCTTATCCGGAGCAAGGGTAGCAATGTGGGCCACTCTATTGCCTGACCCATCTCTTTCAATCTGGGACATAACCCTAGCCTTCTTCTTAGCCTTTCCTTGTTCAACATTATCCATCACGACATCCCAATTGGGAGGAGCATCCTCTACTATTACAATTTTACTTTTCAATTGCTTGTCCAGTGAACCTGGAATAGTAGACTCAGTTGGCATTGTATCCTGCTTTTCCTGTTGGTCATTAGTTGTATCCTTTTCAACACTTGGGATATTAGGGATATCCATGATTGGATTCTCCTTATCCCACAACTGTTCCTCCACAACAACTTGCACTGGAGAAGGGATCTTAGCTAGTATCTCCTCCTATTGATGAGATTTGTTCAATTTCTTTCTCATAGGTGAATTTACATATGCCACTAGGGGAGATTGGATTACTTTGTCATTTTTTTCCTCCACACTGTAAAGAGCTCCTTCCTGAAATTCCTCTTCACCCAAGTCATTAGGATCTTCATCCTTCTTTGGTTCTTCTTGTGTGCTACCAGTATTCGGAGGAATGGAGATACTCTCTTGTTCAACAATTGGAGCAGTCATCGGCAGATCTTCCTTTACAGCAGCATCCCTTAGGGAAGGATTCCTTGACCTCCTCATGTATACTTGTGTTCTTTCCCCTGAACTCTCTACTTCTATCATTGGTGGGTCAACCTCCTTATCAGTTTTGGGAGCCTCCTCCAGTTTTTGTGATGGCTTCGCAAGTATTATTCTCTTTTTCAATCAAGGAACTACCTCTACCTCCTCTTCCTCTTTTTTTCCCTTTTTAGCTTCTTTCCTCGAGGCATGACTCCTCTTCTTGGCGACAAGTTTCCTCTATTTACTCACTTCTATCACTTTCTCAAATTGAACATCCCTAACCTAGCTTTTGAAAGGGGAATCCACCTTTTCTTTTCCTTTAGGATCTTGCTCATGTGATTCTTCAAAAGCATAATGAGACTCCACGTCTCCCATCAAATCATAAGAACATTGGACACCCTCACTCTCCAATTCTAGGATCTTATGCTTCAACAACATTTTGGTGTACCTAATTACTAGAGTCATGATTTGATCCAACTCTATTTTCTCTTCTTCCAACTGGTCAACTTCTTCATTGGTTTATCTTTCACCACCTCATAGACATGACCCTAGATTAAATTTCCATCCTCTTCCACCTATTTTGGGATGGCCTTCACATTGTATAACCTTACCAAATCCACTGGCAACGTAGAGAAATTTTTCTTCCTTACCTTAAATTCATCAGCAAGGTTAACCCAATAATCCTCAATATCAACCTTATGGATGTATTCTTTCCTGGATTTCTTTTGTGCTTCACCAGTGATGTCAAATATTACTCCCTTGGAATGGAAAGAGAGGCCAAAGATACTCATCTCCTCCTCAGAAGCATGAGCATACTGGATAGAAACACAAAACTTCACCCATTCCTATCTTCAAGGGAAAATCATTCCCAAAACCTGTTTTATGCATTTCTCCCTTTACAACTATATCGAAGTCACAAATCTGCCTGGTAACTTCCAACAATATGATATGATCAATAGGATACCTTGGGATTCTTTAGGGAGCCCTTTGAAAACCATCAATCCTAATGTAAGAGAAAGTGGGGAACTGGATAAGCCTTGCCCCATACCTCCTTATCAATTCCTTAGCTTTGTCAAAAATCCTCACATGCTCTACACCTTGGACCAATCTGGTGATGTACATTGTGGAAGAATCATTTTGATCTTCTATAGCTTTCTCCAGTTAGGTGCAATTGTGGATATACCTCATATATAGCATCATGTCCAAAGGTGCCCCTGGTGCTTAACCCCTTTTATGGGTGAAGTCTTTCCAAAGCATACACTAGGTAAGAGGTCATGGTGAAATTCTTTGTTTGCAAGACATTACACAACTGCTCATAGATCACTGCACTTATGATACCTACCCAGTGATAATCTATTCCCTACTCCATCCGACAAATGACATTAAACATCCAAGTCTCAAATACCCCTGCACTCTTCAACCCCACTAGTCTACTGAGAAGAGTGATGAAATTGTAGTATTCCCTCTTGAACTTGAGTCTAAATAGTTGCTTGGGAAACTTGGAGAAATGGTACTTAGGCTTCTCCAACCAAGAGTTAATCACCTGCTGGGACTTAACTACATTTTCCTCATAATATTTCCTAGCACCATCCATATCAAAGGCCACCACATGCGACCTATCAGGAATATCAAAGGTTGAAGAAATGGATACAGGGCAAAATCCTGCTAGAATTATTCCCTCGAGACCAATTATCCTCTGAGTCCCTCTATCATATTTCCTGGCACATTCAAGCACTATTTCATAACATTGCACCGTGGAGGGGAATCCTACTACATGAGCCAATCTGGAGTCTACAATTCTTCTGGACAATAATGGAAGGATCTGTGTTGACATCTCATCCTTGAAATCCTCATAGTCCCACATACCCACATTGGAATTAGTGATTCTTGACCAAATAGAAGTCAGCTTGATTTTAGGAATCTTGATATTTATGTCCAATTTTACCTTCTCTACATCAGAGATGGTAGAAGTCTCTACACCTGGATCCGTTGCCTTCCCTTTGCCTCGACCAACAACATCTTGTCTTGATCCTGCCTGCAAACAAATAAAGATGACCACAATGAGATCCAAAAGAAATTATAGGTGCAGAAAAACAACATCTCAAAGTTTGGGATTTTGTCCCCTTCACAGATTCCACTTTGGAGAGGATTTCTGGGAAAATCCGGACTAGGTGGATTCTAGCGATCCAAGCATACAAACTCCCATAACACCACTTTAATCCATCAATTCAACAGAAGGATAACCCTAGGAATACTTAGCATAAGTTCATTTAATCGATTAAATACATCATCAATAAACCAATTCCTCATAAGCAGCATATTCAACATTTTCACAAGAATCCTGGAAGAATCCGCCAAAGATGGATTTTAGCAAAAATGAGAACAGTTATGATCAATCCGAGAAAATGAAAAAGGCACGAAAAATCCGGGAAAATCCAAAGGAAATGGATTTTAGCGATAACTAGATATGTTATCACTAAAGCATGAATCCGGTAGAATGACCCGACTACGAACACCAAGGAAAATCTAGAGGAAGCGGATTTTAGCGAGACAGACAAAATATGGCTTAAAGTGGCAAAGAAAAAGAATAGGAAAAGGTCGAGGAAATCCAGAGGAAGCGGATTTCTGCGAGGACACCAAAAACCCAAACCCGTCCACATTTTTCTCACCTTTACCAAAGTGACTCAAACGACTACGGATCTAAGGCCTACACCTTGACAACGAATTAACGCAAACCTCCAACGTATCAAAGATGAATTTTAAACCTTCCTCACAACAATTTGAGAAGGATTGACCATGCCCTAGGTCAAGAACCCTAAAATATCCACCATGAAAGCACGGAGAACAAGGCACGACTTGCTTACACACTAAGATGGGAAGTTTAAGACCAATGCAGGCAAATGCCCAAAAGCATAGAAATACCAGACCAAAAATAAACATTCAATGATCAACCTAGTAAACTGGTAGAATAATGAAACCCCAAAATTCCTAGACATGACTTGCACACCCAAGGAGAATGATCAAGCAACGAAAGACCAGGAAGCAAATGAAGAAAATTAATCAAAAGAACCAACAGAGAAAGAGGGCATATGTACATACCATAAGAGAAAAAAGGACTAGAACTGGTGATGCCAACAGACAACTCTCAAATGCAAGTAGGATACGAGCCACCACACTAAATTCAAATGCAGCAGTTGAAACAGCTTCAAAATCCATGATCCAGCAATACACTAGATGCTCCAAGACTCAAACTCGAATGATAAGAAAATAAAGAATCTCAAATGGCCAATTAATTCCCCAAAATTCAATATACCATTGCCCCAAAAATTCACATAATCGCCATTAATGCGATCGACAAGACAACTAAGACCAAAACCTGAAGATTCGATAGGGCAATGGATTTTGGAGAAATCTGGACACAACGGATTTCCCCAGATCCAGGTCAAAAGGTAACCACTTTCGGACTCGAAAAGAAAACCGGGAAAATCCAGAGGAAGCGGGTTTTTCCAAAAATAGTTAAAACTCCGGAATGCATTCAGAACTCAAGATTTTTAATAAAATTCACAAATGTGCCACTTCAACTGGCAAGATAAACATCAAAGCATGAGCCTGAAGCAAGAAAAACCCCCAAGAAAGAAGGGCCAAGACACCAAAAGCAAAAAAAGAGGGTCCCTACTTTCAGTGGAGCATGTGTGCAAAAATTGCACAACACCACATAAAATCAAAAGGATTTTAACATGGATGAATTTCACAAGTAAAAAAATTATATACCACATAGGACAATTATTTAATATTATATAAACTATTTAGCCATAATAAAAATAAAAATGTTGAACATGAAAGGGAAAATGTTGCAAAATGTTATGAAACACCTATTGAAAAGAGTAACATCATAGAAAATAAAGAATTCAAATTTAGTTCAATATTTTTTAATAATGTAGAAATGAACCCCATGATATTAAAATTATACTCCATGATCCAATTGTTGATAATATTAATAAAATTGATAACCCACATTAAAAAATGAAAGTCATTGTATCTCCAAGTTACTTAAGAAGAGAGAGGACCTTTCTAAATAAGAATGATATCCCATATTCAAAATTTTCAAATGAGCTTGATAAAATTTTAATAATTCTGGAACCCAAAAATGGTTACTTAAAATTGATGAGAACATAAGAGAAAGTCTTAAATGAGAGAGATCATCATGAACCATTCAATTTTGAGCTTCAAAATTTTTTAATGAATACTTTTGTAAAATTACTAAAGTTGTAAAAAATAATACCTTTACAAAATAAATTAAATATTTAGGCAATCAAAATTTCTAATCAAAATAAAATTATTATTAAAATAATTTTTAATTCTTGCAATTCTATTAGGATTACTAGTAAGTAGAAAGATAAAAGAGCTACTTGTAGAGTAATAAAAACCTCAATAGTAAGAAATTTAAATTAAGAAAGGTTTGATTAATGAAGTAAACTCGTCTTCACTTAAGCATAAATTGTAAAATATTGTGAAAAGCACTAGCAATAAGATCAAGACTAGATAGTCCTATTGAAAATGGTACTTGAGATTTTAAGGTAGGATTCCATGACTTCATAAAAAGCTAATTAATAACACAAATGATGAAATTGAATAATTTTGGCACTTTAACTCTAGAGTTTCACTCAATGTAAAGGATGTTTTAAAATAGAAAATTGGTGATCAAGACCACACACCACATATTAAACATTAATTGGAATGTAGCCAAACAAAATTGTATAAAATTTCTTGAAAAATATATTCATTTAAAAATATCACAAAGGGAATTTGAATCTTGTAAGCCTTTTTATTGTATGCCTCTTAAAATTTCTAATACATATTGTAAATATGACATGTAGTTTTTATATATCATGAATTATTATGTAATATTAATTATACTTTGTATACTAACCAAATTTTACAAGAGTGTGGTACAATTAAAATACCAAATTTATCTAATGACTTATTAGATTTATTTTAATGTGTTAGATACAATTATTGTATTTTTTGTAAAAATGTGTTTAAATGAGAAGCATTTACAATGCGGTGGGTTATCAAAGTTTATATCATGTACCCATGATGGAAGAAAAATGATTTGGGAAATAAAATGTTTGAGAAAAAGAGCTATGAGATAGTAAAATACAATTTGAAGAGTGGAGGTGAAGATTCTAGATGTGAGTTGGTCACAAGAGAAGCAGTGCTAATTTTATTTCTGATTTTATGAAGATTTTTTATAAGTATGCAATACATAGCCACTATTCTTGATGGTTAGACCAACAAGTCAAGGTGTGCAAGGATTTTTCCTAATTGGAACTATTATAGATCTATAGTCAATTTTATATAAAATTACACGTTGCAGCCACAAAAAGAAGTTGAATAATATTAATAGTACAATTCTATTCAGATTACTATTATTGTTCACATCACATATAGGTGTGCCCCTAATAGTAAAAAATAAAATAAGAAGATAGTTAGGGAGCACAATTTTTACATGTTAGTGATGATCAATATCATTTGTCATAGTATGTACAATATTGTTTTCAATAATTTTTTGAGTTATTACAAGAAAAATTTGGTATTATAAAGGTTCAAAAAATCAATATTTGGTCAAAGGGCATGTGCAGGATCATCATGGAAAAAACAGGCCCTTGAGTGGCAATAAAATTTAGAAAAAATCAGAGTTAGGCAACTTGACGTAAAAATTTGAATAAGTTAACTATATTATTTCAAAAATATGTAAGAATAGAATCTGTTGTAAATTGACTGTAGTTTCTAAACTACTAGGTTTATTTTTATTTTTTTAAAATCTATAAAATAAGAAGTAGGTGTATGTCTGACCACCCTAACCATAATAAAATGATAATATTTTTTAATAATATTTTAGATATAAGTAGAAGACTCATGTCCCGATCTGATGCATATTTTTTTGTAATTTTTTTCTAGGTAAATAATTAATTATGATTTTTTATTACAAATTTTAAAAAATATAGAAACTTGTATATCTGACCACCTTAACTTGGTCAAAATTTGGATTTTTTTAAAATGTGGGAGTGAAAAAGGGGAGCATGATGGAGTGAGTGCATGTGTGAAGAGAGCTCTAGTTAAAGAACAACTAAATATTAGAGGTTGTGCTACATTCAGTGATGTAAATTCTATTGTTAAGTGGTGCAACTATGCATTATCACAAGGAGTGACACTTGATTTAGAGGTCTATAGGTTCTTTTGGTTAGTTGATGAGGGAATAATGGGATATAAATTGGATTGTTAGACAGTAAAAAAACATCAAATATACATTTATTTTGAAGCTTAGATACAAGCACATAGAATATTTGGACATGAGAAATATCTTTTTCAATATGGTTGGGATCATTGTGAGTCAAGTGAGTGGTAGATACATGGATTTCATGATATCTAACCCATTTATCCTAATCTCATTCATCTTTACTCAATGACCTAGAAACCTCATTTGACTATGAATATATTTTAGACCTTATATTTAAGTAGGACATATTTATAAATTTGGTCCACCACATGGGAGTTCAACAAGAGATCATACGATTAGTTGACATAATTTGTAAATGGAAAACAAAAGCTAACACAAGCTATGATAGATGATGGTGGATTCACATATCCTATAGGATCAATTGTTATTTTTGGAATGTGATTGAAAATATATATTATTAGAAATAATGGAATACCTATATTCAAAAACTTTGAGAAGAACAAAACCATACTCATGTATTCACACCTAGTTGCAGCAACAAATATTACCTTATTGAAGCATCATGCAAAACCAAGAACAAAATAATTATGGATAATTAGTAATAATAATCATGAAGTGATATTAGATAATTTGAAGGTAAGAGATGACCCTTTAAGCATGCTTGGGTAGAAAATATTAATTTTCATATGGGATAGGTATGAAAGTCTTTATCCTAGTGAGATTTTTAGTTTTTCTATTTTTTAGATTTTTATTAAAAATATCATTTTGTAATTATAATGCATACATGTTTTTATTGTCTGTGCCTACTATAATTTATCATTTCTAAGTTAAAAATAGGAAAATATTATTTCTAGATAAGTAATATTTTAATAAATAAATATAGGTGTTTTAGAGAATAAATCTATTATATTTAGTGATTATGATTGAAATGATTATAGAAATTTTATTTTTTTTTGGAGACATATGATATAGTTCTTAAGGTAGCATCTAATATAATTTATATAATTTTAAGTAGTGATTCTTAATCTTCCAATATTTTTTTGTAATAAATGTTAAGTTGTAGTTGATGTCAATTTTATTTTGCTTAACGTTTTTTAATATTTAAATGTAGGTGTTTTGGAGAGTTTAAATATATTGTATATGAGGATTGTAATCAAGAGGTTAAATAATTTATCTTTCATCATGGATACTTTCAATATAATTTGGATACAATTTAAAAACATCTATTAAATCAACATTTTGAGGAGATATTATATTTTTTATATTTAATTTTTAAAAAGTGTGTTTCTTGGAAATTTTAAAATTTGGTAATGATGTTACCAAAATATCTATGAAATATGTTTGCGAATTAAAACTGTGCTATTGAGGCCTCAAGATAAATAAATAGTATTCTTGTATTATCAATATTTCATGTTTAAAATTTTGGTCAAGCTATATTTGATTGATAAGGTTGTGAGAAGATCTTGCTTATGCTTGAATACAAAAATGGATTGTATACCTTCCTTGTTTAACTCTCTTTTCCTTCTTTGTCCATTGGAATTGCATATGGAATTTGTTCATGTGATTTTATGGTTATTTTATTGGTGTGTCCCATCCACTTTGTTTGTGGTTTTCTTATGGAACTATTGCATTACCAGTCAATCAAATCATGTTATCAAATGGAAAATTTAATATTAAATTCCTTAGGTTGGCTTTCTAGATTGTGTTGGGGAAATCATGCCTCCCAAAAGCTAGTAAATTTTCCTTAGATGAAATTTGACATGAGAATACTTATAGGATATAGAAAAGTCACACATTTGTCTTTACATATCTATCTCTAAGGTTTCTACTATGCATGTCTACTAAATAATCTTCCAATCACCTATTACTCAACTATTCATATTCTTCTAAGTTCTAGAATTAGCATTGTTGTGAACTTTAGAATGGTATAATTCCCTCTCACAATATCTCTTATCTCTATTTATCAATTGGGAATTTACGCTTATCATTCAATTCCACTTGGGATAGAATATGGAAGGCTAGCCCATTTAAGATGAGTTAGAATTTATGGAAAGAAATAAATTGATGAATATTTAATCATAGGGACATCCCATTTAATTATTTATAAAATAAAATTGAAATCATCATTTATGAGAATGTTTCAACAAAATTTTGAATGGTTTCACATAGAAAAATTGAGTTCACTAGCTAGGACAATAGGATGACAAATAACTAGTTAGGTTTCACTCTCCTACTGGGTTTCTCCTATTGCTTCAGTAAGGTGGTTATGATGGAAATTAGATGGTTGGAACCTCATTCTAGAAGATAGTAAATAAATGTGGATGGGGCTTGCAAAGGTAATTGAAAGGTAATGGATTTGTTGAAAATGCTTTAGAAAATTTCAAACAAATGCAATTCATGCCACGAATTTTGCACCAAAATTCTAGCTATGGAATAGTGCAACCAACTTAAGAGGACGCGTTGGAGGGTGATGGAGGTTGCTCGAAGGTGAAGGCTTTTGTGAGTCATGTTTGTGCTTGCCTCTTCATCGGTTTTCCGCACGCACTACCCTTTTCGTTGGCTGCCTTTGTCACTGTTCGCTGAACTCTGTTAGTGAAAATGACAAAGTTTTTTTTTTAAAACTCTATTAAGGGGGTTCAACCGAACCCTAGTTCGCTCAAACCCCTTTATTTTAATATTTTTGCTCATATTTCAATGGGGTTCGAGTGAACATAGGGTTCAGTCAAACCATTTAGTTCGCCCAAACCAATATAAAGGTTTAGTTGAAGACTTTGGTTCAGCTGAACCCCTTCACTTTGTGTAGAGGGAAAAAATGACTTTTCCCTTCCTCCACAAAAGTGTTCACCACTTATGTGGGTTCACCCACCCCTAACGTAAATTCCATTTTATCCCCTTATACTTTATAAAACCTAAGGTGAAGGCTTAATTCCACTTAATCTCGCTACTTACATCACACTTGGTGCCTTGTTTGTGTGTCGTTGGAGGCATTTTTGTTGGGGATGCCCATGCGACATGTAGACGTTCGCGCGACACACTTACATCCCTAGAAAATTCCTATGGTTGGAGTCTGCAGAGACGTTACACTCTCAATTGGGAGTCAAAGTGTAATAATCCTCTTTGGTTGGTCGACCTAAATATGGATATTTTCCATCCTCTTCTTCATAATCTTCACTCTTTCATCCATGGCTTTTTTAAAGAAGAAGTTTGGGTGAAGCTTTGCAAGATCTTTATTTCATTTTCATCCACATTTTTATTCATCCACAAGATTTGTAGCAGCACTTTTCACTCCATTGCAACAATCTACCACTCCATCACTTTGATAGTGTGAGTGCAGGAAAATCACCATTGCAAAAGAGGTTTGAGTTCCTCTCATTCACTCCTCGACAAGCCTTGAGCACTTTGGATGGAGGTGGTAAGCTCCTCACATATCTTCCATCATCTTTGGTTCAACAAGCATGTACTGTACTGTAGTGTCTTTTGTTTACGTAGCTTGTATTCTTTCCTTTATCTTTATTTCTATCATTGCAAACTTGGCTATCCATGGAGGTGGAAACACAAAAATGGGGGTTTGACTGAGGTAGATCCCTAAACAGCCCCAACTTTCCCCCTTTTTTTGTGTACAAGTGGAGACATCCTGGAGCAAGCTGGCAAGAGGATTGTTCTATGAAATCGTCTTCATCACACTTACGGTAATATATTTCCTTTATCACGTTAATATTTACATTTCATACTTCTTGATATTATTCTTTCATTCCATAAAATCTTAAAATAGGTTGCTAGTCCTTCCTTAGAGCTTAAATCTCATCTCTCTATTTTTTTGGTCATACGGACTCCATTGCACCTATGAGATGCCAGCACACTACATTTTCATCCTAGAAATGTGATTTTTTCTTTAGATAGAGAGCTACCTGAGACGTAGAGTTGACTCTGGAAAGTGACTCACCCACTCTCCCTTTAGTTCTCGAGATTGCAGAGTGATCAAAGAACACATAGTCTTCATCATTCTCATCCCTTCTATCCTAACCTTCCTTTAAACTGAGGTAAGTTAGGGTAGCCTTTCCGCTCTTGGTCTTTCGTGACCTAGGGCCTTGTAGTGGTTGGTCCCTCTCTCTTACATTTTTGGTGAACCTGATGTGAACCATTTTGATTCCGTTTTGTGATACTGGGAGTTCCTTTCCTCGTATCCTAGGAATGTTGTAGGTGTGAGTGTTGTGAGGCTTTCACCTAGCAACCCAACCTACAACCCCTAGTAGGTGTAGTTGAAAGGTTCCAAAGTATTGCATAACAAAACCTTAATTGGGTCACTACCTTATCTCATAAACCTTAGGAGGCTCTATAGAATTGTTGTTTGGTGTGCACAATGGCCTCTTTCTTAAATCAACCTATTCCCTCTGCACAGACTATGAGTAGTGGTACTAGCATAACCTTCACCTCACAGGACTTGTCGATGGGCTTCAATAGAGAACCATCTCCTCTTTACATTCCTGCAAGGATAAATGGTAATGTTGTAGTAGATGTTCTCGTTGATCCAACATCCCAACTGAATATCATAACTGAGGAGATCATGTTGATTAACTTCCTCCATAAGGATGGGTATGATGCACCTAAGAGTACCACTCACACACATGATGGAATTTTTGTACCTCCCATAGGGAGTATTGTCCTATTGATCCATTTTGGACCTAAATCTATAAGCCTTAAGTTTGACATCATCCTAGGGTCTGAAATCCTCAAAGTGAAGTTAGGTATCCCCTAGCTAGTAGCTATGAATGCAATTCCCTCGGTTATACACAAGTGTCTGAAGTTTGTTCATGGAGGTTTAGTACACATTTTCCATGACATTGGTTGCACATGGTAGTTATACCTTAGATTACTTTTAGCCCACATCCCTTGGTCCTCTCCCGCCTAGGAAGGACCTCCTACACCACACATATAAAAACTATAAGAAGGGGCACGCTAGGCCGAAAGTGAGATACCCTTTGTTGCCTTATGTTGTTTTGCATAGATCTTGTCTAAAGGATGATAGTGATGTTGTCAAGGAAAGTAGAAGAGAAGAAGAGAAGCAGTCTCGAGATGCTCCTTCTTCCTCTTCCCTTGTTTAGCCCGATGCTTCCTCTCATCCTTTTGTGGCACCATCTACCTTTGTCTCGTGTTTGTCAAAGAATCCCATGGTTCTCGCATGGTGAAAGGCCAAGCATCATGTATTTGAGCTTCTTGTCTTACCCACGAAGCCTAGGCCTGTTCAGTATGGAAAAAAAAAATCCCCCCATGGAGAGTCATCTTTGTCTTAGCCTCCTCGACCTCCTACTGTCCCTATTCCTAAAACAGTGAATGGGAAGAGGCCTACTACCGAGGCGCTAGAGTCAATTCCTCCTACCATTTTTGAACCTGCTCCTTCTACTCCCATTCAGGAGTCTGTCCTTCTGCTAGAGACAGTTGTGGAGGATACTCCCATGGTCGAGTAGGAGCCTTCTTTCCCTTCACAGATCCCGGCTTCCGATTTGAAGAGCCATATAAATTACCTTATGCGTGAATGCAAGCACCGACAAAAGGCTCTCCTAGCTGAGAAAGCCTCCTTATAGAAGGAGGAGGAAAATATTGCACCTCCTGCTATATCCTCTTCTTTCCCTCCTTCTATCTCTGAATCTCTTATGTCTCCCGCTGTGAGCGCACATGCGTCTATAAATTTGTAAGTGTTCATCGCTCCTTCAGTAGAGCCGCCTTTGTTGAATTATATCTCGGATGTCTTGCCTTTCCCAGGACCCATGGATATGGTGAACAGTTTGGTTGTATCCACCACAGTTCTTTCCTCTCCTCCCTTGACCCTCTTTTTTTTTGTGGGGATTTCACCTCCTCCGATGAAGAAAAAGGTAGAGTGTGATCCCCCCAGCAATGGAGGATGTAATAAGATCCCACCTTCTCCAAAAGGTGGCCCCAAGTTGAATTTTTATGTCCCAATAATGGAACCAGTCTCGACCTCCCCCGAGTGTGTCAGCGCTCTCGAGACTCTCGGTGACCCTAGCAGTGAACCTCAAGTGCAAAATCCTCCATTCATCGAGGTGAAGCGTGGCACTCCCATTAAGTGTATGTTTAACTCGGTGGATGAATTTTCAACCATGTCAGTGATCTTTGTGAATTCATTGACCTTGGACCCACAAGAGCTGAGCAATGGAGACCTCTCAAGTCCCTCTGCCTTAGCCCTTATTGCGAGAGGATCGGAAGCTACTCCCCTTAACATTACACCATTATAGGCTCATCATCCTTCCCCCTATGATGATCTAGAGTGGAAATTTGAAAACCTCTTGGTTGACCAATATTAGGGGGACACCCTTTTCTTGATCTTTAGATTAGATGTGTGTGTGTGTGTTGTGATGTGTTACCCCATGATCGTGATATATGTGCCTTGATGACCCTCGTCACCCCTATTGGTGCTTGGATACAGGCGTGGTTTTGGAGTTGTAAACCTTATTCTATATGTACCTCTATTCTTCCATGTTTATGATTAACTTTCAGTAAATTGGGGATAATGCAAAGCATTGGGAGCATTTAGGCCTCCTTCCATGTTGACCCAATTTTTTTATTTTTTCTTTGTCTTTTGTGCATTCTTCTCGATCTGGTTGAGGATTGATGATCCTATAGACATGCAAAACTAACATCATGCATCCAATTCTACTATTAATCAATTAAAGCAAATTATTGATTAATCCTAAGGTTTATCAGGCTTAATTAAATAAATCAAATTATTTAATCCTTATGTTCTTCTCATTTGATTTAATAAATCAAACTGATTTAATCAAATATCAAATCCCTAAAATCCCTAAGTTAATTAATCTAAATTAATTAAATTCTAATCATAATTATCATTCTCTAGCTTTTGACTCAACTAGAGTCAAATCCAAACTCTTAACTAACCCACCCACTTGCACCAATAAATCATTTATTTGATTTATTATTTCCTCTAATTACATTCAAAATGAATCAAAATGGAATATTCTTCCAATTTGAATCTTCCCCCCAAAAGGGACTTGTCCCTTCCAACAAGGTTTTAAATGCTATTTGCACAAGTCAAACATGGCATTTATTGCACCTTTCATCCCCCCTAAACATGTCATTTCATCCAAATTTGAATTTCAAATTGGCACATTGGCCAAGACTTGCACATTCCTCACCCTCTCACAACTTGACAAGTGGCACCTTGTCATTGGTTTGTGAATTATCCCACATTCATCAAAATCTTTCAATCTCCTACCCTTGAATCTATAAAATGCAAAGCATTTCTCCAAAACAACACAACAACAACTCATTCTCATTACAAGGTTATTCTCTTTACTTGAGAATCAATCTTGCTCATCACAACACCATTTGCTTAGCAACAACACATTCTCATGGCAAGGTTACTCTCCACCTGTGAGAATTAATCTTGCTCATCATTTGGCATTTTGCTTATCAAGGGATTGGGAAAGGGCAGCTTCCTACACCACTAAGTTGCACCAATCCAATATGGGATAGGTTTATTTCATGGTTTACATGCTTTGTTTAATTTTTTTATTTGGTTGCATTTGAATCACGAAGTATTATCTCATAGGGATAGGAATTTCTATTTATGTTGTTTTGTCATTGTGCTAACCATATGCAGATTTTCATGTCCACAGATCCTTCGCCTCTTATCATAGTTACCTAATATATAAATAAAGGAATATATGACCCCACGAAACCAGATCCCCCTATGCCCTTCTCTTTATCTTTCTCTCATCTTTCTTTGAGTTGTCTCACTCATGTGCAACAATGTCTCTTATACAATACTTGGTCTTTAGAAAATGAATTTGTTATCAAATGAATCTTTTCTCAATGACCCTTCACACACTTCTTTGTTGGAATGGAATTCTCAACTTGAAACCCTAGAGGAACATGTTTCCTTCATCATGGGTTTATAAAGAAAGGACTTGGAAACCCTCTTCCAAAGCGGGAACGGTCTTAGTCTTCCCCTCGCACGAGCACATTTCCTTCCTTTCGAATTCCTTGATGAAGTGAACATCTTTCAAAATGATTCCTTGGTGATGAATCAATTCAAGAAATAAGGTGTTAGCTTTCAAAAAATGTGTCCCTTGAGTGGATCCCTCCTTTTCATGTCAGGTTCCCAAGGAACCCCTTCAAAATATTTCAGAATAACTCTATGGTGTCTAGCCCAGGGGTATTCCGACTAGACCGGCTTCACACCTTGAAGTATATTTTGGGGGCAGCCCAACTAGAGCATCCTCGCATCCTTACATCTAGCTTGGGGGCAGCCCGAATAGACCTCACTTTTCAAAAAATGTGTCCCTTGAGTGGACCCTCCTTCCTTTTGAAGGATTCCTAAGGGACCCCTTTGAAATTCTTATAACTTAGTGATGGTCTATGTGAATGTTTGGTACTTCTTGATGTGTTCTATCTACGGATAAACATGTCACCCTCTATGACCCTACAGAGTCCCCTTTACTCAGTCTCCATCATGTGAGAGTTCTTGGGGGATACCTTCCTTGTAGGTTTGTGGGTCTATAAGGTGCTTTACTCAGTCTCCCTCATGTGAGAGTTCTTGGGGGATACCTTCCTTGCAAGTCTGCAGGTCTGTAAGGTGATTTTCCTAGTTTCTCCATGTGAGAGTTCTTGGGGAATACCTTCTTTATAGATCCACATATCTGTAAGGTGCCTTTCCTAGTTTCCTTCATGTGAGAATTCTTGAAGGATACCCCCCTTGTAGGATCGTGAGCCTATAAGGCACTTTCGTACTTTAGCTTTATAGTTCCGCTGAACTATGAAGTCCTTTCCTACACTTCTAAGTTTTCCAGACCGTGTTGTGCTTCCTCGTTGGTTCAGGTATACATCTCTTACTATGTTACTTCCTTACTACTCTACTTTACTAAAGCACTCATCAGTATTTGTGCTCGCTAAGGTAGGGGAAAAATGTATAAGCGTGAATTTACACCCCTAACATAAATTCCCTTTTACCCCCTTATACTTTAGAAAACCTAAGGAGGAGGCTTAAATCCACTTAAGCTTGCTACTTACATCACACTTGGCATCGTGTTTGTGTGTCGGTGGAGGTGTTTCTATCAGGGATGCCCACACGACGTGCAGACATCCATGCAGTGCACTTACATCCCTAGAAGATTCTTGTGGTTGGATTCTACAAAGATGTTACACTCTCGATTGGGAGTCAAAGTGTAATGCTCCTCTTTGGCTAGTTGACCCGAATATAGTCATTTTCCATCCTCTTCTTCATAATCTTCACTCTTTCATCCACAAATTTTTTAAAGAATAATTTTGGGTGAAGCTTTGCAAGATCTTGATTTCATTTTCCTCCACTTTTTAATTCATCCACAAACACCATTACAACAGAGGCTTGAGTTCCTCTCATTCACTCCTCCACAATCCTTGAGTGCTTTGGATGGAGGTGGTAAGCTCCTCACATATCTTCTATTGTCTTTGGTTGAGTAAGCACGTATTGTATTGTAGTGTCTTTTGTTTATGTAGCTTGTGTTCTTTCCTTTATCATTATTTCTATCATTGCAAACTTGGTTGTCTGTAGAGGTGGAAACACCAAAACGGGGGTTTGACTGAGGCACGCCCCTAAACATGCCCAACCTACCCCCTTTTTTTGTGCAGGTGGAGAGAGCTTGGAGCAAGCTGGTGAGAGTATTGTTCTACGAAATCATCTTCATCACCCTTGTGGTAATATATTTCCTTTATAAAGTTAATCTATACATTTCATACTTCTTGATCTTATTTTTTCACTCCAAAAACTCTTAAACTAGTTTTTTAATCCTTCCTTAAAGCTTAAACCTTGTCTCTCTGGTTTTTGGTCATACAAACACTAGTGCACCTGCGAGACGCCAGCACGCTACACTGTCATCCCAGAAACGTGATTTTTTCCTCAGACATGGAGCTACCTAAGACATAGAGTTGACTCTAGAAAGTGACTCACCTAGTCTCCCTTCAGTTCTCAGGATTGCAGACTGATCAAAGAACACATAGTCTTCATCATTCTCATCCCTTCTATCCTAACCTTCCTTTAAATTGAGGTAAGTTAGGGTATAGCCATTTTTCTCTTGGCCTTTCATGACCTGGAGCCTTGCAGTGGTTGGTCCCCCTCTCTTACAATTACACTACACAACATAAGGATACCAAGGTTGCACACCTTGCAACAATCCCCTTAGTGCAAGTGAGGGGTTTGAACCCATGACTGGGGATCTGATACCAAATGTTGCACAGATGGTTTTCATTGCACCAAAATATTGACCTATTAATGCCTAATATAACCACAAAAGTTAATGAATCCATAGGAGGTGGTTAAGTCATTTCATGAATCAAAATTTTATGCCACAAAATAAAAGGAGACCAAGGGCACATATCTTATAACATCAACCTTGTTAATAATATCTAATATCATCAAAGCATCATTTTATTTTTGTGTTTCCAAAGGAGGTAATGCAATTTGATGAAATAAAATGCCCAAATTATGTCGATTCATATTCTCAATCAAAGTTGCAACATCATTTGGTTGTGTAGTAGGAGAGATGAAAAAAAAATTTAAAGCCTCTTGAAGCATGCCATAGTAAGTAGGTGATGTTTGAATCAAATCCCACAAGGATATCTTAGCAAGAGTGTGGTGAGTTTTCTCAATAAGATAAAATCATTTATTACTACACTACAGGATGTGAGGTGTAGGTGAGAGATACACTAGAATGGTAGTTTGAACTTTCTTTGGTTGTCTATTGCTCCCAGTGTTATATTTGTGAGCTACGGTATGATGATTAGGTTGTTGTGACACATAATTACTAGTAAGTTGTTTTGAAAAGCTAAGGTTGTGGTCATGATATTTATAAGGTCTTATAATGAGAAGTGGTTTAGGAGGTGTAATGATGGATTTCTGCAAGATAGATTGTTAGTTAGTTCTAATGCATGGAATAATAATTAAATCCAAACAAACAATGAAATTCAAAGGAGAAAATAAAGAAGGGAAAATAAACAAGTTGAAAAGAGTTCACCCAATTCTTCCTCCTCCATGGCTGACTTCCATTGCACCTTCTAAACTTGCTGAAATATAAAGTGTTCCCTCAGATTTTGATGAGCAAACTTTTATTCTATTGACTAGACCTAAGCAAAGTGTTGAAGGATGTGTACTATAAACTATGCAAGAATGCAAGATTGAGAAGAAGAAGAAGAAGTTGATAAAATTAAGAGACTAAGAGAGATTAAGAGATAAGATTTAAACAAGATTGATAAGAGATGTCGAAAATGAGAACAAGATTGTCATTTTATAGAAAATGCAATCTTGAATGCATGGACGAGATGAGAGATTGAGAAATTCCCTACAATCAATGGTCAAGATTCAAAATGACAACTCTCCATTAGGGTTAGGGTAAAATCCCCAAATGTGTGGACAAGATTTAATTTAGGAAATTAAATCAATTGTGGAGAATAAATGTGACATTGAGATGAAATTAGTAAAAATCAAGAAAATAAAGATTGAACAAGAAGAAGATATTTAGAAAATCAAGCTATCTTAGAAATAACTTACTTTATGGAGAGAAATGCTATTTTTAAATTAATATTTTAAATTAATTCCAAAACGATGAATTCATGTGACAATAAATAATAATAATGCAAAATTATTTACTTGGAAAGAGGGAAGTTGTCAATTTAAATAAAATGTTTTTTTTTTAAATTTAGAAAGAAAATCAATAAGACGATTTAATAATTAAAATTATTCAATTGTGGAGGAGAATTAGAAAGTGGGTAATTTTAAATAAATGATTTTATTTAAAATTAGAAAGAAAGTTGGAGAGAATAATAATTAAATAAGAATTTATTTAATTATGAGAAGACATAAATAATTAATGATGTATTAAATAAATAAATAAAGTTTATTTAATTAAATAATCATGAGGAAATAATAATTAAATAAATTTGGGAATTTATTTAGTTATAGAGTGACATAAGCAATTAGTGACGTATGTAAATAATAAATGTAATTTCTTTAAATAGTCAGGAGGAATAAAAGACATGAATTAATTAAATAATTAATAATTATTTAATTAATAGTTGGTATTGGACTATAGGACATAATTAAATATTTTAATTATGTTGAGACAAAGCATGATATAGAAGAATGTGGTTTCTGGGTCTAGGCCATTTTTATGTGTCTACAGGAGGTCCACAAGAATTTTTAGGAGGTCCAATGATTAGAAGACTCTTAGGATATCCAAAAGAATTTTGTAGAGGTCTTATAATCAAGGGAGATCTAATCGCCAATTATGTGTTCAAAACCTCAACGGATTTGACATTTTTTTGATGATCTTCTATCACGGGGGGTCTAATCTTACCTTAGCATGTATTTATCTAAGAAAGGTGTCCTAATATCTTTTTAAATACATGTGTATTGCTCAACTGTATCCTCTCAAGTGGGAGAATAATTGGGAGAGGGACTAACAAGATTCTCATGACTCTCGATGGTTGGATCTTCTAACACCAAGATACCTTTGTCACAAGTAGGAGAGGTATTGAGAGGACAATTATGATTGTCATGATTTTCCAAGATTTCATCCTTTTGTCCAGCAATGTCTTCCAAAGTAGGAGAGGTCGTGTTAGGAATAATAAAATTTTCCTCAACTTCTTACAAAACCTCCATTACATCCCATCAAATATCCTATCACCTACTATGTCATTTAAAACTTTATCATTCAAAATAATCCATTTACCTACCCTATAATTATCATCTTAATAAATTTGCATTCATCATCATACCCATATGTGAAGGAAGTCATGTCGAGAAGACTACATTATATCGTAGGAAATCAATTTAGGTTCCCTTCAACGAAACGATGAAGTAAGACAATTTGAACATTATCGATGAGAGTACATCATATCAAGGAGACTTATTTTTGTGTCCCTTTGACAATCCAGCTGAAACCTTATCGAATACACCTTGACATATCAAAATGGAATGTTTTGGGGTCTCTTCAATAACCCAAAACATAGACCACCAAGGAACATTAAATCCTATGTACAAAGAGTGGATGAAGTGGTAGGTGGAACGCGAGGACTTGCTGCTACAATAGATGAAACTAATATTTTAAAGAATATTCTTAGAACTCTCCCTGATGCATTCAGTGAAAAGGTATTTGCTATTGAAGAACATATAGACTACAAGACCTATAGTAAAGATCAGTTATTGGGAACTCTAACATCTTATGAAATGAGAAAGCCAAATTTGAGAAATGGATCCAAATCAAAAACTACTTTTAAGGCTACAAGAGCTAAAGATGCAAATGAAGAAAATCTTGATGAGGTGCAAGATAACTTTGTGAGAAGCATGAAGAAAGGCTCTAGTAAGTATGAAGGTAAGTTACCCTTTAAATTATTTAGTTGTGGATAAATAGGTCATTATGCTTCGAGATGTCCGGAAAGATCTATGAAGAATAAACAAAGATTTAACAAAGAAAAAAAAGGTAAGAAGATCAACAAAGAATATTATATGAATGAGGGTGCTAGTATTTTTTAAGAAGAGTCTGATTATGGAGATCCTAATGACAATGAATGCTTGTTCTTGGCTATAAATTATGAACCTACTTCTGCTAATTCTAAAAAACAAGTGAAGGAATATCGGGCTCTAGAGAAAGTGAAAGGTGAAGGTATTGTAATCTATGCCCTACATTCTAAACAATAAAATAACTACTGGGTTGTTGATAGTGGTTGTTCACATCACATGACTATTGATAAGATTAATTTTGTTAAACTTGAAAAATATGATGGAGACTTAGTTATGATTGGAGATGATACTGGTGCTAAGATTTGTAGGATAGGTTCAGTAATTTTTTATTGCAAGCATAATATTGATGATGTCTACTATGTAAAGGGCTTAAGGCATAATATTTTAAGTGTTGGACAAGGGTGACCCCACAATACTAGTTTACAATTTTTGGCCAAACTAGAAATTGAACTAATTTTTTAACTAAATCTTCACTTTTGAGCAACTATAGTTGTTAAACCATGAGGAATTTGAAGATGATGAAAACTAGTGATTTGTGACATTTTTTCTCTAGATTCTAAATATATTATTTTTAAAAAAATTGAATCAGATTGCATTTCTTTTTGCATCTCCTTCAAAAACTATATTTTATCAGTAAACACCATTTTTAAAGAGTGATGCTCACCATAAACAACATAACTTTTTTCTATGAAGGATAAAATTCTATTTTTTAAAATTTAGCTTTGTAACTACAATATCTAGACCATTCATTTGGTTTCGTAGTGTTTTATTCAATAATTTTTTCTAAATCAAGTTTTGAAGTCAAACCAATTATAATTTAGACATAGGCGGACCATAAACAACATTAAAAAAAAAAATTATTGAAATTCAATTTTATTTTTTTACTAGATCAAGGACATCAATACCTAGCTCAAAAATATTTTTTAGAATTTTTTTGATAATCTACTATTTTTCCACACGTGTCAAACAGGGAGCTTAATTTTTGGTGAAAAACTTATGCTTAATTAAACTAACAAAAAAATACATAATAAAACCAAAATATATTAAAATTATATTTGATGGATAGCTTGTTCCAAGGACTACCATCATATAGTTGGGTCTCTAAAGTTTCCTCCATTTTCATCCTCAACACGAACTTTGAAAGGAATTTTTTTGCATAAATTTGGTAGAAGAGGGGGAGAAAGGAAAAAAAGGGGGTTTGAGGGAACCCCCCTTGACCCATTCAAGTGAATAGGGGATTGCTCAAGGGTTCACTTGAAACCCTTTTTTTAATTTTTCCTTTGTTTTCCTTTAAAAATGGTGTCAAAATGGATGAAATCATCAAAAGGGGTTTGCTCGAAGGGGTGGTTCAAGAAAACCTATTTTTGGGTTCACTCAAACAACCCCCTTTGAGAAAATCCCTAAAAACCTGAAATTTTCTTCATGAAAGAATTTTGGAAAATTTCCTTCCTCAATGGAATTGTAAACTATTTTTTTAGGATCACCCATAGATGTGTACTAAAGGATATAGTCTTGTACTTAAGGATGAGATATGTGAAATTAGGAAAGCCTTTAGAATAGTAATTGTTGCGGGAAAGAAGTTCGAAGTAAATATACATCAACTTAAGGGTGATGATGGACGTTGCTTTATGACTCAAATTAATGATAGTTGGTTATGGCATCGAAGAATGTTTCATATGAATTTTGATAATCTAGAAAGGATTAGTGCAATACAAGTTGTGAGATATTTACCAAGGATTACAAATCTTGTTAATGCTATTTGTATGAATTAATTCATACAAATCTCTATGGTCCTACAAGAGTGAGAAGTCTATAAGGTGAAAGGTACTTTATGTTTTTGATTGATGATTACTCTAGGCACACATGGGTTACATTTCTTAGAGAGAAATATCATACATTAGATTGATTCAAGACATTCAAAGCTACGATTGAGACTGAAGTAAATTTGAGAATAAAATGCTTAAGGTCTGATAGAGTTGGTGAATTCACCTCCCATGAGTTTAATATGCTTTTTTGAAATTCATGGAATAAAAAGATAGTTATCTACTTTGAGAACTCCTCAGAAAATTAGAGTTGTTGAAAGAAATAACATAACAATTCAAGAAGAAGCTAGATCAATTATTTTTGAGATTGGTCTATTGGAAGTTTATTGGGGAGAAGTTATTCACACTATTGTTTCTATGTTCAATCAATTTCAAGCAAGATCTAAAAATACTAAGAACCCCTATGAGCTATGGTGTGGAAGAATTCCTCCTGCTAATTATTTCAAAGTATTTGGAAGCAAATTTTATATCACACAAGATGAAGAACATTTAGGGAAGTTTGATGCTAGAAGTGATGAAGGTATTTTTCTTGGATATTCTACTAGAAGAAAATCTTATAGATTTTTCAATAAAAGACTAAGAAATATTGTAGAAAGCACAAATGTCAAGGTTGGTGAAGCAATAAATAATTCTATTCAAGTTGATGGATATGTATCTGATGAACCTAATTGTGTAAGGATTGAAGAAGTTGTGGAGGAACAAGAGAAGGATGAGAAAGAGAAGCAGAATGAAGAAGAAGAAGAAGAAGCTTCGGTGTTATCCCCAAAGACACCTAAATATGTGTAGAAAAATCATTCAGAAAGTCAGATCATTGGAAAAAATACTAGAGTATTGAAAAGAAGTAGATTTGTTGTTGTTGAGATAAATTTGTGTTTACTTTCTTAGATTGAACTAAAGACCGTAAGTGAAGAATGCAAAGATGAGCATTGGATGGAAGGTATGAAAGAAGAACTTATGCATATTGAGAAGAATAAAAACTTGGGAATTGGTCCCCAAACCAAGAGATAAAAATATAATTGGATCAAAGTGGGTATTCAAAAACAAGTTGAATGAGAATGGAGAAGTGGTCAAAAATAAAGAAAGGCTTGTGTATAAGGGTTATTCACAAGTAGAAGGCATATATTTTCAGGAGAATTTTTCTCTAGTGGCAAGAATGGAAGCTATCAGGATGTTCTTAGCATTTGTTTCTTATAAAGATTTCAAGGTTTGTTAGATGTATGTTAAGTCTATATTTTTAAATAGTGAGCTAGAAGAAGAGGTCTACATGGAACAACCAAAAGGATTTCAGTTGTCAGATCAACCAAATATGGTTTGTAGATTGAAGAAAGCTTTATATGGATTCAATCAAGCTCCTAGAGCTTGGTACACAAGGTTAGACAAGTATCTAATTCAGCAAGGTTTCAACAAAGGTACAATAGATAGTAATTTGTATTTTAAATTTGAAAATAACCAAAATCTTGATTGTGGTTGTATGTGTTGATGACATTATCTTTGGAAGAAATGAAACTATGTGCAATATGTTTGTGAAAGAAATGCAAAAATAATTTGAGATGTCCATGTTTGGTGAGATGAATTTCTTTCTTCGGCTACAAATTAATCACATAGAGAAAGCAATTTTTATTTCACAATCAAAGTATGTGAGAGAGATGTTGAATAAGTTTGGGATGGATGGTTCCAAACCGGTTTGCACACCTATGGTAACTAGTTGTAAATTAAGTGAAGATGATGATTCACCTAAGGCTAATCAGATTAAATATAGATTTATGATTGGTCGACTATTGTATTTGACTGTTACTAGACTAGATATTATGGATGCAATCTATCTTGTGGCTAGATTTCAAGAAGATCCTAAAGAAATACATTGTGTTAAAAGAATATTTAGATATTTGAATGGTACTCCATATTACGGCTTATGGTATCCTAGGGATATTGACTTTACACTAAGTGCTTATATAGATGCAAATTGGTTTGGATGTGTAGATGACAAAAAAAGTACAAGTGGTGGAGCATTCTTTCTTGGTTGCAGATTGGTGGCATGGTTGAGTAAAAATCAAGATTCAATTTCCTTATCTACTATCGAAGCTGAGTATATTGTTGTTACAACTTGTTGTACACAAGTTTTATGGATGAAACAGACATTGAAAGATATTAAAGTAATGTATGGTGATCTTATTTCTAGATCTTCTATGATAATACAAGTGCAATTAATATTTCAAAGAATCCAATGATGCACTCAAGAAAAAATCATATATCTATCAGGTATCACTTCTTGAGAGAGGAGGTTATGGAGAATGAAGTAAAGCTTGAGTATGTACCTACGATCATATTTCTGATATATTTATGAATGATTTTCCTAAATATACTTGTGATTATCTCCAGGAGAAGTTAGGGGTGATTTCCCCTCCATTCTTGAACTAGATGCATATTGAGATGCATTAGTCTGGTGGTTCTATGGATATATCTTCTTCTATATTGATTTTTTGGTGGCTACCTCTCAAGGGGAGTAGGTAGTGTCATGTGTTGTAATTGAAAGAGTGTTTTATTCTTAATTTCAAAGGGGAAATTAATGTAAAATATCTTTTTCCTTTGCGGGTATGTGCAGGATCATGATGGGCCAAAAAGTGGCGATATGTAAGCCATATGATGACCCATGTGGCTCACAACTTTTTTTTACCCAAAATTGATGAAACAAAAAGGGGTTTTAGAGGAGATTCTCAGATTTCCACCAATATAAATTATGCTTTACTTTGAATTTAATAACTAATTATTATTCATTTTCTATTAGAACTACGAATAAAGTCATGATTGATAGGCTGATTGAAAAACATCTATAACTTTCAAATGGTATCAAAAAATTTGAATCCGAAACATGTGTCACATTCTATGCTTTGCATACTATAGGATTAAACAAAAAAAAAATGAATCTCATGAATTTTTGACCAAGTTAAGGTGGTTAGACAGATGAGCTTTTATATTTTTTTAAAGTTGTAATAAAAAAATCATAATTAATTATTTACTTGGAAAAAAAATATAAAAAAATATGCATCACGTCAGGATATGAGTCCTCTACTTATATCTAAAATCTTATAAAAAAATATTATCATTTTATTGTGGTTAGGGTGGTTAGACAGACACCTACTTCTTATTTTTACCCTGAAATTTAAATACTACTACATTGAAATTTCAAATTTTCACCAAATAGATTTTTTTTTTTAAATAAAGGTCTAGTAGTTTAGAAACTACATTCAATTTGCTACAAATTATTTTTACACATTTTTTTGAAATAATATAGATAACTTATTCAAATTTTTACGTCAAGTTGTCTAACTCTGATTTTTTGTCTTTTTATTGCCACTTAAGGGCCTGTTTTTCCATGATGATCCTGCACATACCCTTGCCATTGATGTCAAATGGGGAGATGATGAAGATGTGAAAAAAATATTATCTACTAAGAGTGAAAGACAAAAAGTAAAATCATGAAAAGTGTGTCCAGGTCTAGTGTATTGTCTTTGATAGTTTTTCACATCATGTGTTGTCATCAATGATAAAGAGGGAGATTGTTACAAGAATGAAGGTGTTGTAATTGATGTCAACTATTCAATTGGTTATCAATTGTTTGTTGTTTTTATTGATGTCATGGATGTAAGTTATTGGTTTTATATGTCAAGGATATTGAGAAAATTGTAATGAAGAAAGGTTACGGGTGTTCAGTGCTTGATCTGAGTTTTTCTTTGGGATTTGATCCTATGTTTGTGTGGTTTAGACATGTTGATCATGGTTTTTGAAAGCTATTATATCCAGATTTTAGGTTTCTGGTTCTTTGTACAGTACGAGCTATATTCACCAGTTGTGAACTGTAGTTTTTAGTGTATCTGGCTGAGGTCTAGGAGAAATCTAGTTCCTTCAAATTTATTTTTGGTTGAGTCTTATGACTTTTAGTTCTAGGGTTAAGTTGTTTTGATCATGTTGAAGATGATTTTTTTCTAGAAATATTTGATGGTGTTAAGGGTTGTGTGTGCTTAATTGTTCTATGTGTATTACACTGGTTTGGCTAACCTTGTGTTAAACACTACTTTTGAAGTTCATGAAGCATGTTGGTACTTATTTAGGTCCTCATCAAGTGAGTGTTTGGGTCGCCCTCATTCTAATTCCATCCTAGAATGTTTTGAAACTGACCTAATTTGAATTTAAATGATGGATGGACAACTTTGGATATGTTTCAAAGTTGAAGATGGTAAAAATATAGGATGAGATATTGGTGAAAAATAAGTGAAAATAATATAGCAAGATATATTTGAAATAGATGTGAAATAGTGTGTATGTGATGCAAGTTTGGCAGATCAATGTGAAATATAATTGTTGAGTTTTCGGATGCAGTGAGCTGAAGGTGTACTCTATCATTCATACATGTTTACAAGTAGTTGAGTGAATTATGGTGGAAATATCTTTTTCATTGAGATTGTCTTCTCTCTATAACATATCTCTTCTATCTTATTTGTATTTATGTGGTAGTGAGCCCTCTGAGTGGTTGACCCTTGTTAGGTAGTGAGTCTTGTTTTAGCAGTGAGCCTGCTCTAGTAGTGAACAATTATAATCAGTTCTGATATTCTTTATATTGTGAGATAATCCTCACCATGGTTTTTCCCTTATTAATTTTGTCACATAAATCTAACGTTACTATGTATGTGTGATTCTTTTCATTTTTCAACTTTGTGTTTAATCATTTTAGTAGAGTAAAGGATTTTTGATTGATCTAAGTTTGGGTGAATGTTTTAAAGGTTAAAGGATTTGTGATTGATCTAATTTTGGGTGAATGTTTTCAAGGTTAAAATCTGTCACAGATGTCACAAATTTTCAATGTGAGAAATTGGTAAATCAAATGTGTAATGAGTGAGTAGAGATTTTTTTTATTAAACATGAATCCATAATCACACAATTTTTTATGTCATCTTAACTCTACTCCACAAAAATATATAACTTTTACATGAATAATTAAACATAATAAGCCTAAATTACCTATAATTCCAAGGTGATGGCCACATAATTTCTCTAAATTTTCTATAATTTAATGATGAAAATATTTTTCCCCCTAAAATACCTATCTCTATATGGTGATAATACACATTTTCCATAAAATGACTTAATTCAACTATTATTATGTGTGTTTTCCCTAAATTCAATATAACTTCACTATTGATTGCACCACCTTTTATTCGTAAATGATTATAATTTTATTGCCAACCCTATAATTTCATTAGTGACTACATCACCCTTTTCCCTTAATTTTATATAATTTTATTAGTGATCACACCACCATTTTCCCTTAATTAATACAAAAATGTGGATGATTGACACATAATTTTAAAAAAAATAACAATTCAAATAATATAATCAAAATCGATTCATGGGAGATTTGAAACTACATGCATTAACATATAATCAAAATTTTGGGAAATCATATCTTGCTGCCAAAATGGTTTCTATTTGCCATTTTTGAGATGCCAAAAGAATAAAATTCTCCAATTGGTTAAAATTGCCACTAAATTTTTTGTTGCGTAACATAGATCCCATAACAAGGTAAAAGTTGTACGTACAAGTTCAAACTTTATAGTTGCAAGAAACACAATCACAATTTCGATGAGAAGGTAGAAGTTCTTTGTGTACAAGTAAATACTTACCACATGGCAAGGTAAAATTTGTGTATAAAAAATTACTGAGTTGCAAGAAACATTATCATTCCATTTCCTTAATAGGAAGAGTAAGAGAGGATAAATTAACCCATAAGAATTATACAAGTATACAAATAAAAACACAACAATGCTTAACCATTTTAAAATGTTGATTTGTTTTCACTATAATTATCAATACCCCTAATTTGTATTAAAATTACTTAGAATAATTAGAAATTTGTCAAATGTGCAACATGGCTTGTATATCATTTTTGTATTAGTTTTGATATTATGATTCCTAGTAATATAATTGGACTTTCTATCAAATTTGCAACACTCCTCACAAATTCCCAAACCTTAGTTGGAAAGAATGAATTATAATTGAAAAGATAAAATATCATTTCAAGATAATTTATAAAAAGGTTTAAAGTGCACTCATAATAACCTAAACATGTATTTATACTTAGTATATCATTTATAGTACAATATACTAAAAACACCTCACCCAACAAGAAAAGAGCATTATGTATACAAATTTATATTTAAAGTACAATTTGTACTAAAATATAATAAAAAATCCTTACCATCTCCTAACATTGATAAGTACGTATTATATGATTGATAATATGAATAAATCCAGGTTTTAGACTCCATTATCCATAGAATAACAATTTAATGTAGACATTTTTAAATGTGTGAACTCATTCATCAATATTTTATATGACTAAAGAGTATATCATTCAATGAAACACCTAATACAATTCATTCACTAATATGATAATAATATTATATCACCTTGAATGGTGATGGCAAGAGAGGTATGCTAGTTTTCTACCAACTCCTTTATAAATAGATTTTAAATATACTATTTTAATGAATAAAGTCATGGAAATATATGGAACTAGCTCCCCAAAAATCTAAAAAATCTAATAATCAATGCTCATTATGTCTCCTAACATTCAAAATTGTTGATTATATGATTAAAATAATAAATCATATAATTAAACCCCTAATACAACTCATTCAATAATGTGAAAATTATATTATTTTGAGTTTAATGGGAATGGTAAGAACAAAAAAACAAATCAACCATACTCAACATATTTATTTACAAAAAATTGGTTTCTACAATTACAACTATTAGAAACCATTAAGGGAAGAAACATAGCTACTCTAGCCTTTCACTTTCTCTTTAGTTTATAGAAGATTATCCACTCTGTTACTACATGATTCAAATAATACCCCTACCATGCTAAGGTTTTAAGAATACTCACACTATGTTGCCACAAAAAGGTGGGTGATTCCAAGCAACTAACAATGAAAAAATAATTGAGAATGGTAATGAAATTTAAATGTTAACACAAAGGATACATGTAGATAGTGGCATGCTATCTACCTATCTCAAGCTTTGTCTCTCTTCCCACCCCATATCTCTTTATCTCTCTCTCCCCTCATCTATGGCTCTCACTTGTGTCTCTATCTTCCCCTCTTATATCCCTACCCTCTCTATTTATCTCTCTATCACAATCCCCTTGACTCTCTCATAATCTATTCATAACATTACTCACAAATCACATGTTATAGCTGCACTATATGCATGCATAATAGATTCATAGCCTTCAATTGAGGAGGTAGACTTAAGATTTTGCCCTTTAGTGAATCAAATAAAAACTAATGGATCATAAGCATTATCATGTAGCAATATATGACAATCAAGAAGGATATTAGACCTTGTAGTAATATATGACATAATACCACAATTGGGTGAACTAAATAATAATAGGATGATCTTTGCACAAAATATAAATTATACAAAAAATTCAAATTAATAAGAAAGCAAAAACTAAATATAAAAACAACCCACTCAAGTAGAATATGTGTTTATAAAATAAAAAAAATTGAAAACATAAAAAATGTGAGCTATTACAAACAAAATCAAAAATCAAAACAAGATAAAATTAAATCAACTTTTATCAAACCCTCTACATCAAAGATCTTATCATAAATTACATATAATTTTTAAAATACCAATTCTAATTTCTTCAATTTACTATTCAATGAAATAAAATTAGAAATTTTAGACATGTCTAGTAAATTAAAGTGATTAAAGTTTTAATACTCTGTTTTTAAAATTTGAGTTCAGGTTCATACATCGAGCCAGATATCTAGAAGCAATAAACCCTAGCAGAGACGTAACTAGTTTGGTAAGTCAACAATTACCATGCACAATTGAAAAATGTGGTAAAGGGAATGACATTATCAAAAAATTATTTCAAATTCTAGAAATATTACTTTAATTTCATTGAATACGAGTATGCCAGGAAGCAACAAAATAAGGAAAGCAATAATGGTAATATATAGGGCAGGAAGATTTCAAACCCTAGCAGAGAAGGGAGAAAAATGCCTGTCTGAGCAGTTTTACAGTAGTTAAAGCAGTTTTTAACTCACACGTTGAAATAGTTCAAAGATTGCTTTAATTGCATCAGAGAAACTTTTCTCTATGCTTTATTTCCCACACAAAACCATTGAAAAAGAGTGAAGTTAATTTTCAGATATTTCGATCAGCGTGACCTTAGATTTACTCTCAGCCATCTTGGGAACTGTCAGAGTCAGCACCCCATTTGTGATGTTGGCCTTCACTTGATCCAACATGGCATTCTCTGGTAGGCGGAAGTGACGAGAGAAAGTGCCATGTGGTCTCTCCAAACAACGCCACTTGTTATTCTTGTCCAGCTCATCCTTCTTGAACTCTCCAGTTATAAGTATAACACGTCCTTCCATTTGGACTTTCACATCTTCTTTTCTCAAACCTTCCAAAACAAAACAAAAAAACATCAATGATATAAGTAAATAAATTATTCACAATTTTTTCTTAAAAAATATTTTCAAGAAAAATATTATCATATAATTCAAATGAAATTTTATCAAAATCAAATCTAAAAATTTGATATGAATTAACGAAAATTGACTGAAAACTACACAATTAAATCTTTAAGAAAAACATCTTTACAACTGGAAAATACCATCTAAATTATCACAACTTATTAAAACCCACGAATTAATTAACAATACCAGGTAAATTAGCTTTGAAGATGTGGGTATCATCAGTTTCAAGCCAATCCACATGAATAGAAACTTTGACTCTGATGTCACTGTAGGTATTAAGCATTCCCCTAAGAGGATCTAGCTCCCACATATGACCTGTCCGACCAGGTGGGTCAAGCACATCAAGGTTGAATGGATAATTCATCACCCCACCTCTGCTACCCCCATTCAACTGTGCTGAAGACATGGTGGGATACTATCAACCTCCTACTCTGACTCACTGCAAAAAAGACAGACCAGCCCTAAAACATAACCAGTCTTAACAATTTCACCTTAAAAATGGAAACTAGATAACTTACAGAAATTGCAGTTTAACCTACCAAAGCAAGCTGAGCTGCTGAAAGCAGGCTATTTGCTTATGACTGCGATGATGTATATATTGTAGAATCTAAAGTCTAGCCCTATTCCTGATCCTGCGGGCTATGAAGACGATAACAGCAGAAAAACAAAACACTGTTTCAGCAGAGATTACACAAGAAAAAACAGAGCAAAAAAGAGCGCTGAAATTAATACTCAATTCTGTATTTTTTGCATGCTTAATACCTAATACTGTCTTTATTCATGCATATATAAAAGAAGAGTTAATCTATTACATAGATCGTAGAGACTGAAAACTAAAAGTTTACCCGTGCATTTGGCATGCATTATCAACATGCAGTCCACAATAAACTAGAACATAAATCTATTAATAGTGGCGGTAGAACTGGAAGTCAACTGACTATCCAGCATCAGTTATCAACATATATAGTGGAAAGAAATGGGAGGCGAAGCGTCTGGAAACTTCTAGGGCTTTCTCAGTGAAGCGTTATGGTAATGGCAGGTGTTTCTACTGCTCCCTATGTATCTCGTTGGAACTCCAAAGAAGCATACGTTACGTTTATAGATACGGACTTAGTTGGTATTTGATATTTTAGGGGAGAGGGACCAGTAGTAGTGTGTTCAGGGTATTTAAAAATTTAAATAAAAAAGTGTTATTAATTATTGGTTTAATTTATGTAAAATATGTAGAGAGATATCATTTTTGAGATGTTTTTTTTTTTTATGGACAAGTCAGCATTATCATTTATATAGAAATTATATTGCAATATTCATAAAAAAAAGATGGATAATAAATACAGGTGGACACATATTTAAAATGAGTAAACTTTTTCTGAAATGATATTGCCTTTTACATAATTTTTTCTAAAGATATGTATGATAGTTTACTTTACAATTATTTAAGAATTATTTGTATTTATTTACATTGTTCTTTCTTTATTTACTAAAACTTTCACTATTATAATAAAAAATAAGATTTAAAAAATTTATTAAAACTATTCTATAAATTGATAAATAAAATAGTAAATAGTTATATACTTCAATAATAATATAATAAATAACCAATAGTGGCATGGTGCGATGGTTGAGTTGTTGTGTTGTTATTCTTGTCATCAAAATTCAAACCCCATTGGGGTGAAATTGTTGAGAATTTATATTGGGGGTGAGGCCCATTGTTTGTGACCTTACCAATTCATAGCTCCGAGTAAAAAGCATTTACCCCTCTTAATAAAAATAATAATAATATAATAAATAAATTAAAAGTAGTTTTTTTGTTGAGAATTTATATTGGGGATGAGGCCCATTGTTTGTGGCCTTATCAATTTATAGCTCCGAGGCAAAAGCATTTACCCCTCTTAATAAAAATAATAATAATATAATAAATAAATTAAAAGTAGTTTTTTTGTTGAGAATTTATATTGGGGATGAGGCCCATTGTTTGTGGCCTTATCAATTTATAGCTCCGAGGCAAAAGCATTTACCCCTCTTAATAAAAATAATAATAATAATATAATAAATAATATATACTTTATAAATAAATTAAAAGTAGTTTTTTTGAAATAATTAATATATTGCTATAGGATTCAATGGTGTAGTTTTTTGAGTCAAATTCATTCACCCATGTTCCATGAGTTGTAGTTCACAAGAACCCATCTCTCATGACAATGAATGATCTACTTAGCACTCATTGCATCTAGGTGATTCTCACATAGGTGAAGCATTGGGCCTTCTTGGGAGGTCACCAATCATAGTAATACTCCAACTCAAGTGTGTTTAACCATGGAGCTTTCCTCAAGGTTAAATCCACATGAAACTTTTGGGATGAGATATGTGTAAGGGGGAGAGAAACAAAAAGGGGGAGAGAGAAAAAAATTTGAAAGCATGTTGCCATCAATGACAAAGGGGGAGATTGTTGGAAATTGGAAGTCTGTCATTGATGATGTAGTTTGGCAACATGAGCATGAGGTGCATATATTGCATGATCCAATATTATAATTGATGTCAATATTGTTATGATTATTCTATCATAGCTTGTAAGTATTTTTGATGACATATGTATAGAGAAAGTTGGTCCAAAAAATATGGATGTATAGGAAATTGGCTAAGTATTTCCTCTAGTAATTTTTTGGTTCAATGTGTCAATTTTTTGGGTCCACTCTCCACCACAAGTTGATAAATTGCTCTATGATTCTAACTGAAGTTTTGAGATCATCAAATGTAGCTACATTCAAGATTTGGTAATATTTTTCAAAGTATTCCAAAAGATATGAACAATAGAGTTTAGCTCTATATTTTGCAGTCACTCCTTGTATAGTGTATTGAGTGTGGGAGATTCCACATTTCTTCACGGATAATTATTTTTTTCTTCGATATTTAGGATAAGCTATTAGTTGTCAGTTGAATGGGAATTCAGAGGAAGATCGAGTTTTGAGGTCGAACATATGGAAAATTGCATGTACACATGAAGGTTTTGTGTTTAGGTCTATTTTTGGGCCAACCTAACACGTTTGATGTTTTGTACAGGATAATCAAGTAATTTTATCTTATGTGGGATTTAGATTAGGTCCATGTCGACCTATCTTGATGTAAATTAAATTTTGAACTAAGGCACAAAGTATGGATTGAAAAAATTGAGGAAGACATGTTTAATTTTGTGTGTTACTTCTAATTAAGTCTACCTAATTGAAGTTACACTTGATATAGATATATAGAGGACATTAACTTTGAATTTTTTGGGGTTTTATAAATGAGAAGCATGGGATGATGAAGAGATAGCAGATTGTACATGAGTGTTGAAAGATATATGACATTTATGGTGCTTCACCTACATGTGTATGATAAAGAATTGAGTAGATTTTGAACAGAGTAGAGTATTGATTTAGATTAGTGTGAAGATCATTTTATACTTCATTGGAACTATAATCTAGCATATGATAGATTTTATTGTATCAGTTCAAATAGGTTGTATATCCACCCCTTCTTTGTTCCTTCTCTTTGTCTATGGGTAATGAGTTCACATGGACAGTGAGTCCACTTGGCAATGAGCCTTTCTATAATATCCTATATTCAAATATAATATATTGTGAGCTAACCATCACCATGGTTTTTCCCTTTTTATTTTTTCCAAGTAAAAATACGGGTGTTCATGTGTCATGTGATTTTGTGGATGTCTTCATGCTTTCATTCATCATTTTATTTATATTTATTCTGATAATTGGATGGCTTATGTTTAATTTGTTTAAAGGAATATTGATTCACCAAGTCCCTTCTTAGTATTTTGGGTGTTCAAAAAAGACCTCGGTCTTAAATTGCCTCAAATACTAAATGTCGTCCATTAAATAAAAAAAATGATCCATGAGCACTGAAGTCATACACACCACTCATGGAACACATGGCTCCACTAGCAAGAAATTTGTATTATGTTAGGTGGTCATGAAATACATTACTCACAAGAGCTAGTGAAGTCTGATATTCACTTGGTGAGACCCCAAGACAAAGTAAAATGTGAGATACACACTAGGTCTATAAGGTGCGCCCATAACAAGGTGGAAAAACAGGAAGGACACACCAGGTCTACAAGTGTGTACCCATTTATCAAACCATACCAAGAGTTATACTCCCTAATAACTTTGATAAGGTGCCAGAAAAATGATCAAGAATACTATGCCAATTCTTACACTAGATTCATGTCTTGTGAACAAAGTGAAGCAAAAATATCAAACATGGCTTGCAAGTTGTATTATTCTAGGTTCCATGAAAATAAAAAGGCTTAATATCTCAATGGACAGAATAAATAAGAGGCCTAACATCTCAAAGGATGGAATGAAAATAAAAGGCTTAACATCTTAGTGGATGGAATGAAAATAAAACTCTTAACATTTTATCAAATAAAATAAAAGGATAGTACAAAAAACCTCAATGGATGTTATAATAACATCACCACAAAAGGCCAAAATAAAAAAAAATCAAGGCAGTGGGTTGCTTAATTCATGATTTAGGCAATACCATAGGGAGCATCACACTTAATATCACCACTAAGAGGGGAATATTCATGGAATATAAGATCATACCTTAGGGAACACTAACCATAACATTACCACCAAGGAGAAAATCATACACCAAGAAAGGTCACACTCTTGTAGGACATCAAGTCTAATATCATCACAAAGGAGACACAACACATGGATTAAGAAGACCACACTTTGGTTGACAAGATCATTCTTCCTAGGAGATGTATGCTATCATCACTACTAAGGGACCATTTGTTATGAAAACAACAATTGGTGGACTATATAACCCACCCTTAAAATGGTAGTTTACTTCCTACACTAACATTTTAAGGAGATAAAAAGGGATCCCTTTCTAGAATTAATACACCTAGGACAAGGTTTCCTAAACCATTTCCCCCAAATTGTAGAGACAAAAGGTGAGCCTAGATAGGTTATGATATGTTTCTCCTTGTGAAATTAAATATGATTGCATAAAGCCTAGTTTATACCCTCATATATGGTAGTGAGTGATGTGATACTACAACTACCACATGACAAGGAGTGGTAACTAATTCTATTGATTAAGTAAAGATATTTTTGATGTTTTTGAGTGAAAATAATGAAGATCTCTTCTTGTTTCTTATGTGTTGGATTCTATAGGGATACAAATACCTTGTTCTCTTACACAACATCCTTTTCCATTATAGTCATATTATTTCAAAATTTGATACCATTTTCCATAAATATCTTTCATTTCTTTTGAAGAAGGTGGATTTACATGATCATCATATGTGGATGTATAAGTTGTGCTTTCCTCTTCTTTTCTAAAATTTGTGGAATCAGGTGATTTTATTATTTAGATGATATCATTGTTGCTTTTTTGTATTTTCCTAATTTTGGTTGTATAAGCTTGTATTATCCATCAAATGTAGGTGTGAAATCTAACAATCCCCAATCATCATCTAACAAATTTGTCACTAATGAAACACTCTCATTTTTATATTTTCTTTGTAAAGGTTCCACTTTTGTAGTTGGTTTTAATATGGTAATAGGATTCATCATTCCTATTTCAGTTTGTAAGAAATTTCTAGATTTTGGATCAAATTTTACTATGTAAACCTTATTGTTGTAAACATATTTCAACATACAATGTAGAATTGAAGGCACTATATTTATTTCATGAATCCATGGTCTACCCAAGAGGATATTATATGAAATAGCATGAGGCATGACATGGATAGGAGTTTGTAATGTCACCTTACCAACCTTGACAACTAATGTTATCACACCAATCTATTTTTTTCCCATATTATCGAAACCATGGATAGATAGAACTTGGTTGAATTTTAGTCTTATCTACTCCAATTCTATCTAGAAGCTTGAGACTACATACATTAAGTCCTAAACCATTGTCAACAAGGGTATTTTTCATCCCAACTATTCCACAGACTATTGTCGTTACACCAAAAGATCGACCTGTTAATGTTAATCACCAAAGTTATTGAATCCATGGGAGGTAGTTAAGCTATGTCATGAAGCAAATATTTACACTACACAACACAAGGATACCAAGGTTTCATACCTTGCAACAATCCCCTTAGTGCAAGTGAGGGGTTTTAACCCATGACCCAAGATCTAATGCCAAATGTTGCATAGATGGTTGTCATTGCACCAAAATATTGACCTATTAATGCCTGATATAACCGCTAGAGTTAATGAATCCATAGGAGCCAGTTTAGCCATGTCATGAACCCAAATTTTGTGCTACACAACACAAGGATACCAAGGGCACATATCTTGCAACTCCAACCTTGTTAATAATATCTAATATCATCAAAGCATCATTTTATTTGTGTGTTTCTAAAGGAGGTAATTCAATTTGATGAAATAAAATGTCCAAATTAGGTTCATTCATATTCTTAATCAAATTTCCAACATCATTTGGTTGTGCACTAGGAAATATAACAACTTTTTCCAAATCCTCTTGAATCATTTCATGGTAAGTAGGTGATGTTTGAATCAAATCCCACAAGGATATCTTAGCAAGAGTGTGGTGAATTTTCTCAACAAGATCAAATCCTTTATTACTAAACTATAGGATGTGAGGTTCAGGTGGTAGATACACTAGAATGGGAATTTGAGCTTGCTTTGGTTGTGTATTTGTCCCAGTGTTATATTTGTGAGCTACGATATGATAACTAGGTTGTTGTGACACATGATTACTACTAAGTTATTTTGCAAAGCTTAGGATGTGGTCATGATATTTAGGAGGTCTTATAATGAGAAATGGTTTAGGAGGTCCACAAGTATTTTAGGAGGTCCAATTATTAGAAGACTCTTAGGATGTCCAAAAGGATTTTCTAGAGGTCATATAATCAAGAGAGTTCTAATGGACAATTATGTGTTCATAACCTCAACATATTTGAATTCTTGTTGATGATATTTTATCAAGGGGGGATCTAATGTTACTTTAGCATATTTATCTAAGAAAGGTCTCTTAATTTATTTTTTAAATACATGTGTATTTCCCAACAATATCCTCTCAAGTGGGAGAAGAATTCGGAGAGGGACAAACAAGATTCTCATGACTCTCGATGGTTGGATCTTCTAACACCAAGATACCTTTATCACAAGTAGGAAAGGTATCGAGAGAAGGAAAACTATGATTTTCATTATTGTCTATGATTTCATCCTTTTTTCCAACAATTTCTTCCAAAGTAGGAGAGGTGGTGTTAGGACTAATAAAATTTGCCTCAACTTCCCACAAAACCTCCATTATCCCATCAAATATCCTATCACCTACTATGTCATTTAAAACTTTATCATTCAAAATAATCCATTCACCTACCCTATAGTTATCATCTTAATAATAAAATTCATTCATCATCATACCCATATGTGAAGGAAGTCATGTCAGGATGACTACATTATATCGGTGGAAATCAGTTTAGGGTCCCTTCAATGAAACGATGAAGTAAGACAATGTGAACATTATCAAGGAGAGTACATCATATCGAGGAGAATTGTTTTAGTTTCCCTTCAACAATCTAACTGAAACCTTATCAAAGACACCTTGACATATCAAAATGGAATGTTTTGGGGTCTCTTCGATAACCCAAAACATAGACCACCAAGGAACATAATATTTTTATTGTGTGAAAATACTATTACTCTAGCACGACTTGCAGAATTATTATAGCTCGGCATTCAAGAAATAGAAAAACATCTCTCAAACATGATACAGCAATATATCGTAGTGACAAAAAAAAATTGAAGGGACAATACTTGACTTATGCAGCAAAAGAGTTTGAAGGTGTTGGCGTAAATAAAGCCTTGTACCTATTTATTTGATTACTAGGTGACTTATTTGCACATGTTAATTTTACTTAGGTCCTAGGAAGAAATATTTCTAGAAGGTGTTATTTGTCATTATTTTTTATATTATATTTTGACTTGTAACACATGTGACCAAGGTAGTTGTGTCAAGTTGTCTCATATCATATGATTAAGAAACTTGTCATAATCCTATGACATCTTGTATCTCACCTTGATATATAACCAAGGGGTCTCTCTTCATTGTACATCACAACCATATCATTAAATCATATTGATAAGAATACAATTTATTCTTGTCACATTCCATTCTCTCTTTGTGCTTTCCATTTGGTCTCAAGATCTTGGTAGCCATAGCCAATTCTAATAGAAGGGACTTTGGAGTATCAGAATGAAGTAGTTCATAGTCTCTTTGAAAACTAGAAAAGGAAAGAAGACATATCAATCAGAAAAATATATGGGGGCAAGGACATAAATCGGTGAGAACCAAATATCAGTCCCTTCAATATCCCTAAAGTAAACAAGCAAATGATCGGACTAAGGATTCCATCGAAGGGAAGAATGCATATCAGCGGGACAAAGACACCAGTCCCTTCAATGAAATGATAACATTTATTGTCTCAGCTTTGACAATACAAAAGGAGAAAGGGTTTAATAATTTTTTAAAGGTATCAAAGCGATAAAGGAATATCTAAGGGACTACTTGCAAGGATCAGTTCAACAGAATACTACATGATATTGGAGCGGAGTTATTTGAAGTCCCTTCGAAATCTCAAAGGATAGTGAAGGCATATTACTAAGAAGGTTATCAAAGTGAAAGACATATATCGATTATTTCATAAAGAGAAATTTTAATATTTTCATTGGGAAGTGAAAACATTTTCACCGAGTAAGCTGAGTTTAAAATATTGGAGTGGGTAATTATTTTTACCCAAAGGAAATTTTTATGAGGTGAAAATGCATACAGGGAAATGTTAAGTGAAAATCACTAGCAAAAGAAGAATAATTATAATCATCAAATTGATTTTCAAGGGATGCAAAGATAAAGGAGATTAAAATTAAAATATTTTAATTTGTTGAAGATAATTAATACAAGTTTGCACTGAGTGGATATGTGAAGGGTCATAACCCTTGAAAATACAAAGTATATACAATCAAAAGAGAGATCAGAAGGAGTCATCATTAGAAATCAGTGAATAACTTAGAATAGAGTAGAAGAATAGAAAATCATTTTGAAACAAAGACTTCTAATATGAACTATAAAATATTTTGAAGCATTTAATGGAGAATAAATTATAATATGGTGATTGTAATTCTGGTTTTCAATTGTTTGTTGATGTTAATTCATAGAAGTTATCTCATTGTCTCCAGAGTGGTTTTCCCTTATTATTTATATTGAATGTATCAATCATATGTTTAATTTTTCAAGACACATTTGTTGCCTTTGTGTGATTCATGTTGATTAGTTTATGCAAGAAAGAATTAAATTCTTTTAAGTGATTCCCTTTAATTGGTTTCTTCCAAGAATTAAAATCCTTTTAAATAAATCATCTTAACTGGTTTCCTTCAAGTAAGAATTAAAATCCTTTCAAATAGTCACAATAACCTGGGGAGATATCACTGGGATTTGTAAGAAGAGCCTGGTAACTAATAACCTTGCACATTTATACAAGGTATAAACATCTAAAAGTGCCAAACAATTTGATTTAATCCATGAAGGAGGACACATACATCATATTCATATTCACTCCATTGCCTAGTAGAATAAGGCACTGATCCATTTTTAAAACCATATTTCACATAAGTTCATTCACATATTTTCAATTTTCAATTATAAAAATAGCAGTGGGAGTAGAAGTACAAGAACTAGTTTTCAAGTTATCTATTTCAAAACCCCCATGTCATATTGAAGTAGATAAAATAAATAGTTTAATTAAACCACATTCAATCTGCTTAAAACAAAAATAAAGGAAATCACATTCATTAGTAATCAAGGTACACCCACCTAGGTCTAGTAGAACCCGAAGTGCAGGGAATTCCAACCATCTTGGTGGATTTTGTGTGTTGGCCAAAACATTGTTAAATCTGGCCATAGAGCCTAGCATACTCTTAGGATTTGCAATTTTGGGAAATAACAAGTTGGGGGAGGAAAACAAATACGATTTCATAACACTCAAAGATTGGATCCTCTAGCACCAGGATATCTTTGTTACAAGTAGGAGAGATATTGGGAGAAGAAAAAACATGATTTTCATGATTATCCAAGATTGTATTCTCCTTCATATGAAAACCAACAAAATTTGGGTAATAAAGTCACTTTCATAGGAGGGATAATGGGAGAGGGATTAATGAAAACCAACAAAATTTGGGTAATAAAGTCATTTCCATATGCTCATAACAAAAAAGCCTTAAAATGCTCAACCAGATTTGATGATAGAATATGAACTATGATAGCACAAGATTTTTGGAATGAGAACATGATGTAAAAAAAATTCCTATAGATCTAAAATGCAATATTTTTTTAAAATTGACAATAAATCAAGAAAAATGAAAATTTTCTTGCATATGTAATAATATTGTTTCAAGGGTTGGGGCCCTAGCTCGGTTGGCTAAATCTTTCCTGTTGCAGGAGGTTGGTCATGAGGTCTAGTCTCCCCCACCCCCGTGGTACTGGAGGGCATGTTGTGCCAGTGCCATCGGTCACGTTAAAAAGTTTACCAGGTGCACTGCAGTTTATAGGGGGTTGTGCTACCCAATTCCTGCAGTCTAATAAAATAATAATAATAATAATAATATTGTTTCAAAATTTCAAATTAGACATCTGCAAGAAAGAACAGAAAGAAACTAAAGAGAGATAAATATGTGCAAACCTAGACCTATTGTTTGAAGGACTTCCAATTTCAAAAATATTTATGATGTAAGACATCATGTTCACTAAATGAAACATAAAAATTAGATGCACCCTAAATTGAATGCATCAAATGGTAAAGGCTTATATGTTTCATTAGGATATAGATTAACAAGGTGCATGGATTGATTATCAACCTCAATGGTGAGCCAATCGTACCTGGATATGTATCCTTTAGGGGGATGGAATGATTGACTTAATGATCCACTATGTCTTAATATGAAAAATGTAAAATATCAATAATTGATAAATAGAAACAATCAGGTTTCAACAGATTTAGAAGGTGTGGATGACTATGTATCTACCTAAAAATACTATTTCTATTGGGAATACAAGGAAAAGGCCACCCAATGGCCACTAATTCCTTGTAGGGATGTCTTTCTCACCTTTCAAGGTCCTGTGATGTCAAATCTAAGATTTTATCTTATGCTCATCCCACAATTGGAATGTCATAAGTAAATCTTGTAGGTGAGTTCCTATGTCAAGGACAAGAATGGTGACAATAAATGTAACAATGCAAAATGGATCTTCAAGCTCTCTTTAATCCTCTTCAAACTTATAACCGGCACATTCACAAAGATGGGAGATATTGTGTCATATAGGGGCTTTCCTTAGTCAAACCTTGTGTTAGTGTTTCCACTTCCACAATTGCAATGTTAATGATAAATGATAATGAAATGGAAGGAATGATAAAATCACAATATGTTGTAACTCACCACCCTTCAATGGTTTCCTTGAAGGGCTAAATACATACACATCTCTTCAAGGATATTGGATCTTTATTTGCTTGAGTGCTTGAATGTTTTTGAGAGCTACAAAAGGATTTTAGCCTTCACAAAATAGTGACGACATGATAACATAGACTCACAAACACTTTGACATGATGTTTGCATCTTTAATTGTTATAATAATGGTCTGATGATGTTGCTCTTGACTTTCTCTTGATAATAATATTTTCTCTTGAATTTCACTTCTTGCTTTTCTAGTTTCAAATGATGAGAAGACTAGGTATTTATAAGCATGTATTTAATTTCCCAAAAAATAGATCCCAATAGCTAACATTTGCAAGTTGAATTTTCAATGTTAAATTGCCTCCAAAAACATACCCAAAAATAGGTCCTAGCTAAGGAACAAAATGGATTCACCCTTGGGTGAATGGTTCCTAGCCCATATTTCAAGGACACGTAGTTTCAGGGGCAACAAATGAGGTGTATACATTTATTCAATTCTTGATGTTTATTAAAAAATGGGACAAATGGGCTATAGAATGCATAATTTTAGGTACTTATGGGGTCAATTAAGCTCAAAAATTTAGGGAGGCCAAAACATAATGTGAAAGTGTAATTATACCTTTTTACACTAGACCATTTGAATCGACCAAGTCTAAATAGGACTCTACCCCAACTAGGTGACTTCTCCTCCACTAAATATTGCAAGAACTTGGCCAAATATCCAATAGCAGTTCTAATTGTTGAGAAGTTGTTGTTTGGCATTGTTTTCATTGATGTAAAAACTTGGGATCTAGAAGGTTGTGCTCCAGATGATATACAAAAACGATCTATCCTATCATATGCTATAATGTTTTGTTGTGTGGATGTTATCCTTGATCTGGGTATGGTGGTACTTCTTATTGGGACATCTGTGTAAGACAGTTAATGCAGAAAAATGAAGAGTAATCTTTTTTATATTGGTTGCTATGCCTAAAGCTTATTCTGGGTATCCTTCCTATCTGGACATTCATGTAGCATGTTACAAGTTTTGGTATGTCTAATTTCATTCCTCTTATTGGTATTGTAATTGATTTTTATCAAGATTTGGTCTTGGTTGTGGCATTCCTATCAATTGGTGATGATCAAGAGTTGGTCTTGGTTGTGGCATTCCTATCGGCCCCAAAATATATCTCATGTAATTCAAAGTTTTTTATCTTTTAGTAATTATGCTATATGATGAACTTATCTTATGTATGACCTATTTATGGGTCTCGTGGTAATATGGTAAGAAGATATTTTACTGTGACCTATCCTTTGGTTCTGGTGCTATCATACCAAGCCTTATTGAATATCTCAAGGTTGTTCTTCAAGTTGACATGTTTTGCTAGTCTGACTCATTTTGTTCTTCGGGTATATATGTGTGTGTGTGTGTGTGTGTTTATAGAACATCTCTTTTGTATTGAACAAGAAGTGTGGTGTGTGTGAATAGGGATAAGGGTGTGAAGGATTGTGTGATAATAAATAGAGAAGGAAGTGATGGCAAGTGTCAAGAAGAAGTAATTTGTATTGCAAAGGTTATGCAAGGAAGGTGGGCAAAAGATTCTTGACTAGATCTATTGTAGAAAAATATTGTGCTCTTAGCCAGAACTAACTTCATGCATATGTAGATGTAGCTTCATCAGTTCATGTTTTTTCTATTTTGTAATCAGATGTTTTTGTATTAATTAGGCAGTGAGCCTTACCTACAATGAGCACTTTGGCAGTGAGCCCTTGTAAAAATCACCTTAACCGGTGTTCTATAATTGAGAATTAGAATTCTCCATGGTTTTTCCCACCTTGGGTTTCCATGTAAATTCTAGTGTTCATTGTGCATGGTGTTGTTAAGTGCTTTCATGTTCATATCTATTTTCATTATTATCTGATTGATTTTCCTCTGGATTAATTAAAGTAAGGGAAAGATTTTGTGATAACTGATTCACCCCCCCTCTCAGTTATCTAGATTGTTCAACAATTGGTATCAGAGCCTAGTCCCTTGCAGATAGAGCTTAATCGCTTGAGGGAGATCTTGGTATTTTGAACAAGATGGTAGTAGATTATTACTTTGATGCAGAACTAAAAATAATGTTAGATGATATGGAGATTACAAAATCTGAAAATGAGGAATTGAAAGAAAACATCAAGGAGGAAAATGCTTGCATCTCAAAGATAAGAGAGCAAATTAAAAAATTCAAAGAAAGACACAAAGAGGTCAATGAGGAATTAAGTGATTCAAAGGAAAGTGTTGTGAATCTAAACCTATGGCTAGATGAATGCAAGAAGATTGAAGAAAATCTCAAAGATACCATCAAATAGAAAATGGAAGAATGGAAAAAGACTGAAGAAAATCTCAAAGATACCATCAAATAGAAATTAGAAGAAAATGAGAGGTTAGATCAAGAATTAAGAAGGATAGAATTAGAATCAAGAGTATGCAAAAGTAGCATAATTTTGGATCAACTTTTGTCCCTACAGAAATATCACAAGGATAAGGAACGACATGGCTTCTCAAGGGAAAGCTCAAATTAGAATCTAAGGGTAAAGACAAATCAGTTGAAGTTGAATCAATATCTATTGTAACAATCAAGGTTTGAAACTCTAGAAGATCAACAAAAAGACCTTCAATTAGGGAACTAAATTCTCAAAGGTAATTTTCATTTAATGGTCATTATTTTTTATGTAAAAAATTTGGACATAAGGTTGTAGAGTGTAGAAGCAAGAAGGAATTGAGTATTCAATGCTTTAACTATCACAAGTTTGGTCACAAAGCAAGTCATTATAGAATTCAATTATCTAATCCAGCTAGAAGGAATGGAATGAATAATCTCTTTCATGGTTATTGCTACTTATGCCATGGCTATGGTCACAAAGCTAATCAGTGCAGATATAGGGTTCACTTAGTTAAGTCATGAAAAAGATGTTACAAGTGCAATCAATCTAGACATTATACTAACACATGTAGATATGTAGATCCGAAAAATTTTGAAAAAAAAAAAGAAGGTTGCAGAGTCAGATGAATCTAAGAAGAAGATTGTCATCGTTTGGAAGAAAAAGGAAACAAGTGTGGGAAGCTCTTTTGTGGTACTAGATCTTGGTAGAAGCTCTTCCAGAATTTGAGCCTATTGTCTTGGCTCAGGGGGAGTTTTGCAATGCATATCCTATCAGTTCCCCCTCTCCAAAGTAATATTGATGTGTTTTTGGCATCACTAAACTAGATCTAGTTAGTGACATATGATGAAGCTTAATTTGGTTGATTGAAAAGAGAAGTACATTTTTTTGTGTCATCGATGAATGATTTGGCAGCAAAATCATCATGAGCAATTTGTTAGAGTAATCGGTTATTTACTTTATTAATTAAACAATATTTGTTTAATTACTTAAAGTTCCCTTTTACCTCTTTTTCACTTAAGCTAACATTAGATGCATAATAATTAATTACTTTATTAATTATTATTGTGCAAGCCTAGGGTTTTCCTTTTTAGGGTTTTCACCTATATGTGGTTGAAAACTATCTTTTGTATCATTATTCATTTTACATTTTGGGTGAATACATTGCTCCACATTCTTGAGCATTCTCTTTGTTGCTTCTCTTTGCTTCTCCTTGTAATAGGTATTATTTTCTTGCAGAGGTCATTGGGCTCCTATGGTGTTGTATTTTCTCAATTCCAATATGGTATCAGAGCTTCAGATTTGCAGCTGCTTGTTCTTGTTTTGAGGTTTTTGCATTGGAAGCAGATCTAGGGTTCTAAGGTTTTTTTTTGGTGGATTCAGCATACTCCTATTTTTGGGTACACTTTGGGCCCAAACGGATAGTGCCATTGGATTCACAGCGGTTCAATTCATCGATTTTGGTTACAGTCGACCAGGGATACAAAAAAAAAATTAGGGTTTTGGCCATACGGCCCTCCACAGCAAAAATCACAAAAAAATTTAAAAAACTAAGGTTTTTTTTTTTTTTTGGTGCACTGCCCGCACACAACCGATGTGCCACCCTCATGTCACCTGCATCAGCAGCGCCTCCCGCACTCGCCGTGCCCATGCCAAGCTCCCCGCCAACACCCCGGCTCCGCTGACCTCCCCAGCTCCGTCGAGCTCCCTAGCTCTGCCGAAACCGCCGAGTCCACCGATGCCAAGCCGAGCCCGCCAACCTCCTGTCGGCTCTCCCAACCCCATAGGTGGTCATATGGTGACCGCGAGCTCTACCATAGCTCCAGCCCCCTGGTCTGCCCAGGCAACTAGGGGCTCTTTTTTTTAGCTCCCAGGTGTTAAGGGGGTATGATAGGGCATTTTACGCTACCTTCATTCAAACGAGCATAACTCGGGCATTTTTGCTTCATTTTTTGAATGGAAATAGGCGTTGGAAAGCTGGTTTCAGCACCGATCTGATGGTATATGAATTTTTTCCAAATTTCACTAGTCTAGATATTATTTTTCCAGTCAAAGTGAGGTCTTCTTTCTTCACTTCTGGGGGCGTATCTTTTGCGTCTGACCTTCGTTTTGCACAAACGAATAGGTGTTGGAAAGGTGTTACAATGCTCTTTCCAGATCTATAGTCTATTTTATCATAATATTTACTAGGTATTTTTTATTCAGCTTTGTGTGTTTCTACACTTTTCTCAATTACTTGGTCATTCTAGCTCTTTCATGGGTTTTGTTTGCGTGGAATGGGTTATATTAATTTGATCTAAATCATGTAAGGTCAGATTTCTCAATTTTTTTTATTTGAAGAGCTATCATGGGTTTTTCTACTCACCCTTCAGTTGTAATTCTGGAATGGGGTAATTATGAGTCATGGGCAAAGGGTTTACTTACACATTGTTGGTGGCTTAATATTTTGCCTTATTTGTATGATCTTATACCTGAACCAGCCACTTCAGAGGGAAAATTAGCATGGGATATCATTAGAAATCACATAGTAGGACTTATATTGTCCAGTGTTGATCATGACACTGTGTTGGCTATATCGGAGATTGATTGTCCTCACCCACTTTGGACACATCTTTGGGAGATCTATGGAGACCCAATTCTCTCTCCATTCCTAGAGGATCCTACTTCATATTGTCTCTTACCCATTTCTTGGAGAGAGAATACACCCTTTGATCATGATACTTTAGAGGAGCTTGAGTATTTAGACACCCTTACATGTTTTGATGGATTAGAGGTTTGTCTCAGAGTTCCTACTCTTCAAACTGAGACTTCATCAGCATCTCCTATTGTTCTTGATTCAGTGTAGTAGGGATCATACATTTTCCAGACATAGCTACTTTGGACTCTTATGTTGCAGACATATCTTTCTTGTTTGTGGAGTCCTATATTATAGATTTGGAGGATTATTTTGAGGACATTCATCTCCTCTACCTTGACAGTTAGGTTACCACTCTTCGCCCACCATTATCCGTGCATTTAGAGGTTGCATTTCAATATTCTCCACATCAGTTTGGATTTGGCATCATTCGTTTTAGTTCAGACAGAAGGATTCTTCAGCATCCTATCATGGCACACATCTTGAGATAGATTGGTTCATCACTCTTCATAGGGTTTCTTCGACATCGTCCTTTGGATCCGTTTCTTCCCAAGGGGAGGAATATCATTTGTCACTTCAGGATCTCCTTTTGGATTCTACATCAAGCATCTACCATTGTGATAGGAGTTTCTTCATTGTGGGGGGGGGCCTTCTTCTCTCTTTCTATCTCTCCTATGGAGACCATTGTACATGTATTTATATGATAGAAGTTGTCTATGGGGGGTATCATGTTATCCACCTCCTATCCTTCTTTCATTAGTGCATTGCATTCCTTCCTTGCATTCTATTTTGGGGAGGATTTTTGTTCCCACTGGGTTTTCTCCTTTACCTTGTTTCATTTAGTTTGCATGGATTTTGTACATGAGTACCTGATCTGGCCTTGTTGTTGGGACCCATTGCTTTTGCTTTCAATAGCTTCTTCTAGGTTTTAGCTTCTCCCTAAGTCTAGCTTAAGGGGGGTGTTAGAGTAATTGGTTATTTACTTTATTAATTAAACAATATTTGTTTAATTACTTAAAGTTCCCTTTTACCTCTTTTTCACTTAAGCTAACATTAGGTGCATAATAATTAATTACTTTATTAATTATTATTGTGCAAGCCTAGGGTTTTCACCTATATGTGGTTGAAAACTATCTTTTGTATCATTATTCATTTTACATTTTGGGTGAATACATTGCTCCACATTCTTGAGCATTCTCTTTGTTTCTTCTCTTTACTTCTCCTTGTAACAGGTATTATTTGCTTGCAGAGGTCACTGGGCTCCTGTGGTGTTGTATTTTCTCAACTCCAATACAATTAAGGATCATAAAAGATAGAGTTTTAAAATCATTTTTCATGGTTTGAAAAGAAGAAGAAGAGGTTTTTGTTGAGCAATAAAAGGATAGAAGAAGCTAAGCACGATAATAGTTAACAATGAATCCAATGGTGGTATTCTGCTGAGGCTAAAGGGAGTAGAGTTGGATGAATTTGATCATCAGAAGATGAAGGAAATGGAACTAGGGTTGAAGACTGATGAATTGAAAAATATAAGAGCCCTAGGTATGGATTTATGGGGAGAATTCCCCTGGATTATCGATAAAGAATCTATCGTGTTCATGTTGAGTCAATTCAAGGATGGTAGCATCATTTTGGACAAACCCTATCTGATCATTAAGGAATCCATTGAAGCTATTATTGAATTGTGCAAAGCTGGTGACCTCCTTGGGAAGAAAATGGTGAGATAAAGAGATGTGGAGGAACTTACTGGTATTGACAAAGACCTCTGAGCTCTACTAATAAATACCATTTTTGATTTTGTAGTAAGGTATGTTTCTTATGGTATCTCATACAAAATATATTTTCAAAATAATTAAGGTTCCACATTTGTTATACAAATGATTATGTATGTCCACCCTTTACACGGGTGGGTGGGAGTGATAGTTCAGTAGTTGAGGTAATGCACATTTTGGGTCTACCTTTGCTACCACCTAACAAAGGGGAAGGGCCTGCTTGCTATCGATCCAGCCTAACCTACCTCCACACCTGGGTTGAAAACAAATAGGAGATGGTCGGGCTTCAGTGAGATGGTCGGGCTTCAACTTTTTGCGCTCTATAGCCAGAACTATAGTTTCCCACCCACCTGAATCATAGGGTTTTATGGTTGTGTATCTTGCACATAATATGGTGAAGGAAAATCAATAGTTTGACCTATGTAGCCTAGTAATGGAAAACCTAATTGAGAATGTTAGAATGTCTTTGGTTGAGAGTTATCCCTTCCAGTTTGGGTCTCTGCTCATGTGTTTAGTATTCTACTTTTTGAATTCGTTACCATCAAAGGAGAAAGTAAAGTGGAAGTCTGGTATCTTCAGAAAGAAATTTTACAAATATATGGAATATTTGGAAGATAAAGCAAATGAATGCAAAGTGTATTTCTCATCCTTGTAGATGGATTTGTGCTTCAGTGTAATAGTGTCTAGTGCTATTCCTATTAGTTAGTTTGAGGAGGGTTCCTCCTCCAATAAGAACTTAGATATTTTTATTGGTAGTTCCCCTCTGAAACCTAAAAGGAGTAAAACTAACACAAAAGATGTCATCACTATCTCAAAAGAGAAGGAGAAGGAAGAAGAGTCTATGCCTGATATAGATGAAGTTCATTCCATGTTGGATGAGGATGATATAAAAAAGATTGGTGAAATGTGCAATTCCTACTCTTCGATCAATAGGCATAGAATTGAAGATGTCTTGGTTGATTATTTGCTCAAAAGGGGTATTACTGTTTCTGCTATTTTTCAATCATTACCGGATGATCTGGTAGAAGTTGTTGAAGAAAGGTTTTGGCAAGAAGGATCTAAAGGACATAAAATCAGAGCTATGATTGAAAGCAGGTGAGTTACAGTCGAACAAAATTTATCCAAACATATTGGTGAGACAAGAGAATGCATTAAGGAGATGTTTTGACATCTACAAATACTATCTCTGGTGGCTTGTTGTTGTTGATAATTTTAGAAGTGGAATTGAAGCTATTGAATTTGAATTAAACGATATTGGGAAGTGTTTTGACTTCTTCAAAGATAAAGATGGAAAATAAAGAGTAAGAGTTGGTGAGTTGCAAGATGAGTTATTGTCTACTCAGAGATGGAGGGAAGACTTGGTTAAAACTTTTTGGTTAGTCAAATAAATTGTTGAGGTTTGGTTGGATCATCTTTTCGGGATACTTTCTAATGCAAAGGATTGTGAATAGAAGTGCCTATCTCTGGACTGGTCATATTCATTTGGGATGTTGGTTCTATAGGATAGTATGTGTGCCAGAATGATTTTTGCAGTGCAAGATTGGAAGAGGATTCTTCCAATTGTGAGATAAAGGTACAAGAAAATCTTTCATGTGAAAATTGTTATTTTTACTTTATTTTTTTAATGTTCTTATTTGGCCCTTTTCCTTTGATGGAAAAAAGGGGGAGAAAATGAAGAGAAAAACAAAAACAAAAAGAGGAATTGAATTTTTTGACAAAGGGGGAGCGCTTGGAGTATTTTGTTTGTAGTTTTTGTGGTTTTGAGTTTTTTTTGTTTTACCATCAATGCCAAAGGGGGAGATTATTGAGAAGTTGTTGATTTGGCATTGTTGTCATTGATTTCAAAACTTGGGATCCAAAATTTTGTGCTTTAGAGGATATATACAGAAATGGTTTATCCTATTGTATGCTATAATGTTGCGTAGTGTGGATTTTATCCTTGATCTGGATATGGCAGTACTTCTTTTTGGGACATTTGTGGAAGACAATTAATATAGAATAATGAAGACTAATATTTTTGATATTGGTTGTTGTTCCTAAAGCTTATTTTGGGTATCCTTGTTATCCAGACATTCATGTAGCATGTTATAATTTTTGGTATGTCTAATTTTGTTCCTCTCGTTGGTACTGAAATTGATGTTTATCAAGATTTGGTCTTGGTTGTGGTGTTCCTATCAAATAATGATGATCAAGATTTGGTCTTGGTAGTGGATTCCTATCGGATCCGGAATATATCTCATGTAATTAAAATTTCTCTATCTTATAGTAATTATGCTATGTGATGAACTTATCTTATTTTGTTGCCAAAAAGTGAGGACTTTGACACTTTTCGCTCATTTGGACCTTTGCCTATGGACTTTGGACCATTTTCAACCTCTTTTTACATCTTTCCAAGCCTTGTGACGAAGTGTTGTAAGGTGTTTTAAAACATTTTCATGCTCTCCTAGGCTTTTCATCACTAAATCAACCCCTTAATGACCCCTTAATGCACATGCATGACTTATATTAGTGTGTTTTATGAAGACCATCCTGACAAACATAAGTAATTATATTTTAATCTTCGAAAAATAATGAAAAATGCCCAGGTGGACTAGGTCACCACCTTGGGTGATCTAGTCCCATGTGGCATAAATTTCAATTTAAACTTAATTTCTTTCAATATTTTAGTCTCTAAAACCCTAAGGTCGGCCTGTATGGTGTTATTTCAAGAAAATTAGGGCATAACTTGTATAAAAAAGCCTCAAAACCCTAATTCCTCATAATGCAACACTTCATTTTTCCTCTCCCGTGGACACAACTATTCACTCCTCATCTCCTTCTTCTCAAGGAAGCTAGGGTTTGGTCCTTCCAAGTCAACAAGACGTCATTTTTTAAGCATTCAAGGGTTGATTGTTGCAACAACAATCAGATCTCTCATCAAGACAAGATAACAACTCCATCAATCTCCATTGTTTCATGCTTTACTTCATTATTTCTTTATTTTATTTGATTATCTAAAAGGGGCTTGACCAAGGCAAGCCCCCATACTCTAACAATCAACATGTTTCCCTCTTTGTGTGATTTGCAGGTCTTGTAGGTATATTTTCCAAGGAATCAAGGTGGAAGATTATCCAGCAAGTTTTCCAATCTCTCTAGGGTTGAAGAAACCCTAGTTGAAGCTTGGAAGACTTCCACAAACTAGAATCTTCACTTTCAGGACCAGATACCTGAAGGAGCAGGAAACACAAACCAAAGGCCTCATATCCCATCTTCTAGTTCACAAAAATTCAGAAGAGGACTAGGTCACCACTTTGGGCGACCTAGTCCCACTAAAGTTGTTTTCCAAAAAAATTGGTAGATTTGGACACCCTTTTGGCTGAAACAAGCTTTGGAGCAGTTTTTCAGAATTTGCCCGAAGAAGGACTAGGTCATCCCACTTAGGTCATCCCACTTGGCACAAGTGTCCCTTTCAGCTTCAACATCGAATTCAATAGTATTTACAACCTCTACAAGGTTCCAAGTGCACATCCCTTTCATCTCTAACCTTCTATTTTAGTTTAATGTATATTTCTTAGGTTATTTTGTATATATATGCATATCTCATGTGTTTTCCAACATTGAGATTTCAATAGTTTATATTTAATAATTAGTTTTTGTTTTTATTTTATGACACTTATACACATTCAAAAAAACACTCCACAATCCCCAATCTCAAACCCAATCCCTCTTTGAATGAACACAAAAACATATCATTAGGTGAAAGAGAGTTATTCTTCTAAAGTTAGCTTCTAGGTGAGAAACCTAGAAGCTCATTGGGGAATCCTCTTTCCCTTCTTGTATACATTTTTGGTGGTTCACTTATGTATGACCTATTTATGGGTCCCATGGTAACATGGTAAGAATATCTTTATGTGTTACCTATCATTTGGGTCTGGTGCTAGGATACCAAGCCTTATTGAATATTTCAAGGTTGTTCTTCAAGCCGACAAGTTTTTCTAGGCTGAATCATTTTGTTCTCTGGGTATATATATATATGTAGAACATCTCTTTTGTACCAAACAAGAAGTGTGGTGTGTGTGAACAGTGATAAGGGTATGAAGGATTATGTGACAAGAAACAAAGAAGGAAGTGATGGAAAGTGTCAAGAAGAATTAATCTGTATTGTAGAGGTTGTGCAAGGAAGTTGGGAAGAAGATTATTGACTGGATCTGTTGTAGATATATATTGTGCTCTTAACCAAAACTGACTTCATGCATATGTAGATGAAGCTTCATCAATTCATGTTTTTTCTATTTCGTAATCAAATTTTTTTGTATTAATCAGGAAGTGAGCCCACCAACAATGAGCATTACTTGCAGTGAGCACTTTGGTAGTGAACCCTTACAAAAATCACCTTAACCAATGTTCTATAATTGAGAATTATCATTCTCTCTGGTTCTTCCCACCTTGGGTTTCCACGTAAATTCTGGTGTTCATTGTGCATGGTGTTGTTAAGTTATTTCATGTTCATATATGTTTTAATTATTATATGATTGATTTAAATTTGATCTAGATTAATTGAATTAAGGGAAAGATTTTGTGATAACTAATTCACCCCCCCTCTCAATTATTCAGATTGTTCAACACTAATTAGCATTTAAATTATTTGTATTAACTTTTTTTTCTAGTTTTCACAAATTACTTTTAAGTAATTTTTTGATTGACCACTTGGGTAAACATCAAAATTTAGAAAGGAGGGGTCATTTTTTTTGTCATACTTAGCAAAGGGAGATTTTTTTTTTCCATAGTTAAATTTTTTTTTAAAAGAGGAGCCCATTTTCTTTTGCAATTAATTTGGAGAAAGGGGTTTTTTTTTATTTATCTATAGCTTGCAAATGGGGGGGTCATTAAATGGAGGTTGTAATTTTATGTTTTTTGTCTTTTTTTGAGGTTTGTAAGATATAAATTAATCTATGTCTTCTTAATCCACCTCATGAAAATAAACTTGTAAGAACTCATAACAAAAAATAATTTTGTAAATGCACTCATATAAAGTGCCATAAAACTGAATGTGTGAAGGGAATTTGGGAAAATTTTAATACTTAAACTAAATTATAAAGTACATAATGAGGGTTGTGTAGAGTCTTGATTTGACATCACAGTTATGGATCCTTGTGAGTTATGAAACATAAAAATATGGTGACCATAAGTTCAATATTCAAAACCTAAGGTCAATTGGACCAACATTTCTAGGATTTCATTAGGATGCAAATCAACAAGCTATATAGATTGACTTTCATCCTCTAAGATGAGTCAATAAAATTTGGATATGATCATTTGGAGTCTTAAGAATGATTTGAAAATTATTTAGAATGATTTCCTTAATTAGACAATATGACCTAATATGTTAAATGTAATTTCCCCAAGGTAAACAAACTAAAACATAACTTTATAAGTGGATCTAGAAGTTCCAAACTGATGTGTACCTATCACCAAAAATTTTATTTAGCATGTGTACTTATAAGCTCTATTATATCATTATAGCCAAGACATAACGTTGACCCTGAATCTGTGGATCCCTTATGTGCTTCCATTTTGGGGGAAACCCCTTTTCATGATGTAGCTTTATCTTCTTTATCATTTGGCATTTATTATTTTGCTATTTTAAAGTGATTTCTCACAACATGGTGATTAGTAATTTCCTTAAAGTGGGGGCATACACATCCCCGCTCATTGTTTTCATATTTCCTTCAAAGTGTGGTCTTCTTATTTCATGTGATGTGTCTTATTGTCAATGAAATTTGGTTTGATGTCCTTCAAGAGTGTGACCTTTCTTGGTATATTGCCTTCCTCTTAGTGGTAATGCTATGGCTTGCATTCCCTAAGGTGGAAAAATTTAATCCTTGACTAGTCCTCTCTTGATGGTGTTATCAAGTGTGATCTTCCCTAAAATTGGACCTTTCATGAATAAAGAAAAAACCCTTTTACTATCCTATCATTTTGCATTTACAACTTTTTCATGGCCACCAAGAATAACACAACTTTCTTTCTAGTGGTTCCTTTTTGTTTTTCATGAGTGTCTAGCATAATGCAAGTTGCTAGCCTTGTGGATCCTTTGACCATTTTTTTTGGTGCCTTATCAAATCTATCGAGAGATATTAATTTTGGTATTGTTGATGTATGGGAGCTTGTAGACCTAGCATGACTTTCCCATCAGCCACCTTTTTTTCGGTACATACCAACCTAGTGTTTGTTTCTCACTTTCTTTGGGTTCATCTAGAAGACACTGTATTTCACTAGCCCTCATGAGTATAATTTTTTTCATAATGGACAACTGGATTTCACTTTTGAATGCATCTTATGAACAAAAGCATAATTACAGCTAGTCCACCCTTCATTTTCTTTCTTTTTTGCATTAATTTTGACATTGTATGATTTTGCATCTTGTGTTGTTGCTACAAGAATGTGTCTCTTTGTGCCTTTTTTTGTTTTCTATGAGATCTTAGATCTTAGGGGGTTGATCACCCTCCTTGATCCTTGTTATATCATCTTTCCAATTATTGTACAATTAGACCTCTCTTGACTTATTTGTCTACTTTAGTATGAGTCTAAGAGAAAGTTCACACTCTCACTAAAGTGGGAGCTAAATGTACTGTAAAAAAATTTAATCCTTTACAATTTCACACTATGTTTGTATTCCCTTAATTAATTGGACTTAATTAAGCCTTTAATTGGCCCAATTATGCATTCACAAGCCTAATTAATTTAATTTTCTGAAATAGAAACCCACATTTAATCAATGCATACACTTAATTACACATCTTGGAATATGTATGTCCTAGTTTTAGGGCCTACGACCCATTTTCCCAAAGGAGAATGGGTCCTCCTTAAGCCTTGGATCCCATTTTTTAGTATGTTCCTAGTAGCATTTAAATGATCTAAATTCAAATTACAAAGGTTGGCTTGTGGTGTTTAATTTTTGAGTAATTAAGGAAACACCTATAAATACAAGGTCTTTAAATCAAATTCAAGAGGCTAAGAAATCTAGAACTTTGAGAGACTAATTACAAGAGAAAATATATTATTGTCAAGAGCATTGAAGAGAATTTTTTCAAGCATCTACAGCAGAAATCAAGACCATATTATCATGGCAAAGTTATGTGCGTTCATGCATTTTTTGGAGGTAACATTGTGATGTAGTTTCGAGTTTTCAAGAATCAAATCAAGTGTCAAATCATGCATCGAATTAAGCCATTTCATGCAAGATACAATCCTTAGAGAGATGTGTTATACTTCAGTCCTCTAAGGGCATCCATTGAAGGGTTTGGTGAGGTGTAACAAGCTTTATTCATTCATCAATTCCTTCATTTTTTCATTATTTCATTATCAAGGTTTAATTACCAAACTAGGGTTTGACCAAGGCAAAACCTTATCCACCAAAAACAAACATTTTTCTCCTCTCTTTTTATGTGCAAATTTCCAAGTGAAGAAGGACTGAAATTGGATCAAAAGTGCAATTTTATAAAGTTGTCAAAGTTGTTAAGCAACAAAAACTCATTTACACAATTTATTTCTAACTTTTCGATAATCAAACCTAGTGGAATCAAAAGCTTGGATATGGAATCCAAGAACTACAAAAAAAAAAATTTAGACCCCTATATAGAGACCCATTCGCCCCTAGGTGAATATGTCCTTTAGCAAAGCCTGAAACCCAATTTTGGAGCTAACACCATCCAAACCTTCTTAGATCTATTGGTTAATTTTTGTTTCTTATAGTCTTATCATAATACTTCATATTCCAAGTGTTATATCTCATAGGTTTGATTGCTAAAACACTTTTATCCTTCTCCCAAAACTACTTTTTAGTCATTTATGTCATAAGGAAACCAAGGAAGCATAGTTGACAAAACCTTGGGTTGACTCACCTTAAGGGTTGCAAGTCAATTCTAATCATTTTTGGCACTATCCATCTTCCTAATGAATGTTGGAAAGGTGGATTTTTTATTTGGTGGACACCCCCTTTTTCTTTGATATACTCCCAAGTTATCACACATTCCTATTTTAGGGAAGGATCCCCCTTTTCATTCGTTTTACAAGCATATCCAACACCAATATGATAATTATCCTTTACAAACATAATTTAATCATTAGGAAGCATAAAAAAATATTCCTTTGACCCTTTTCATAAATTTTCATTTATTATCATAGGTTTGAGTGTAAGAAATAAGAGAAATCACCCACAAAAATCATTATAAAGGTGTCCAAGAGGTGTTACAAATAATAAATGTAGTATGGGAATCATCTCTCCTCCTTAATTTATGTCAAAAATCTATTCAAGACCCTTTATTAGATTCCTTGGAATAATACTTGGTGCTTACAAGTGTTTTTGGGTATTAATGACACTTATGAGAATCAATCTTTCCATTTACCTCTTTTATATAAATTTGGCCTCTATAAGGATATGCAAAAATTAGGTCAATATATGGACATGTCTGGACATAACTAAAACCCCTATTGGAATCCCCTTTATCACTTTGTATTCATCCTCTCATTTATCTCATTTGGGAGAAATTGACCCCTCATGGGATGTGGGGTATTGACCCTAGTTTGTATATGTATCATAAGAATCAAGCCCTTTTGAGAGATCTTATCAGGTGGAAAAAATGTCTAATATGACTTGGTTAAAGTTTGAACCCTTGGTGAGTACATTTGGATATCATCGCTATCCCTAAAAAACACTTATGCAGGATATCAAATTCAGTTAGGTCACAAGGGGAGTGAACACCTTATATGTCTTTTCTCTTTTATGTCTTGGCCTAGGCCTTTTGTGCCATCAATCCCTTACTTCATCTCTTCTATCATTTTTCCTTATTTTATCCTTTATGGGAATTTTTTCGTCAATGATACATATAGGTATTTGAATTTCTATTGAACTACACCTTGTGAACCATAATTGGTTGACTTAGAAATGCAATAGGTTCAATAGGTCATCTACATTCCACAAATTTAGATTATGAAATTTTCCCTGTAAGTTCACAAGAAAATCCAACTAAACCTAGACCCGATAAAAATTAACTAGTTAGTTACTCATTAAAGTCCTACAATTCTAATAGCAACATAGAAACCCACACTAGCACAACTTGGTAGTTTTTATCCAATTTTCCGTATATTTTAATTAGAGACACCCATTTAGTATTTTTACAAGGTGGAAAGCTTATAATTCCCCACTCCGTCAATTTGAGTATTTTTGCATTTGGGTATGTAGGCTTGAAGAAAGGAATGGAAATAATGACACAAGAAAAACCCAAAACATGACAAACCCGTGTATATTTTCTCGAATTGGTTATAGATGATTGGGGACCAACACAAGGTAAAGAAGAGAGAAAAACACAACAGGTAAAAATGAGACATAGCTAAATGGGGTACCAACAAGTCTTATACATTTAATATTGTAATATTCTAAAATGTATTTGTAGATTAAAAGAGTGTTTGGACTTTTTTAGCTTAACCGAAATGATTAAATTATTTTGTTAATTATTTTATGAAAAATAATTACTTTAAATTTAGGTAATTAGAAATGTCCATAATATTAGTAATTTTCATAAGTTTATTATATTCTAATTGTGAAATATCTTATGAATGAAAAATATCTAATTTTAATATCACCTTGTGAAAATGAATTGTTAGTGGGAAATGAAATGCTAAAATTACTTTTGGATTTTTTGAATATTAGAAAGAAAAGACATCATTTTCATTCATTTATCCCTCTTGTTAGAAAATTGCTACCCTTCTACTTCTTGGTTTTGCTTGATTTAGACATGGTTTGGGATTTCCTTTAGGATTTTTATGCTTGTGGTGAAGATATAGTTGGGATTGAATTTTGCTTGAGTATGTGAAGTCAATCGATCTCTTCAATTTTGTGTGGGAAATTTTGTTTTGCAACTCTAAGATATTTATTAAATTAAAATATTAAATTATGTTGTTCTTGATTTAATCTATTTCCACATTAGGTGGTTATCATATGGTGATATATTTGGTTGTAAATCTAGGATAGATTTCATTGAGTTTTCTATTATGTCTTTTCATTTTTTTAAACTTGTTTTCTAGTTGTTTTGCTACCAATATTTCCTTGAATTCTTGTGTAATATAAAAAGTGGTTTTGTGTACATTAGGAACATAATGGTATCTTTAGATTTGATAAATTTAAATATTTTACTTTTGAATAATTTTCATTATTCATAAATGGTGAAATGTGAATAGTTTTGTTCTAGAAATATAAATTTGGGAAATTAAAAACATAGGTCCTTGTATTGGATTGTATTTATAAGGTGAAGAGTCTCATGTTTCTTTCAATTTTCTCAACCTTATGGATATGAGGATTGCAAGTTTTGATCTTTTATTTGTGCCTTGATTTTTTAGGTGAATGTTGAATTTTCAACCTAGGAGTGGTTACTAAGATTAAGATTAGATTAGAACTATATCATATTTTTAGAATTAAAGATTACCCAATATTAAAATTATTGAATGATTCAAACATTTAATATTAATAAAATAAAGTGCTTGGAATATCTTTACATCACAAGCCCTAGGGAATCACATAAGATAGCACTTATGTCAAAGTCCCTAAAGAAATCACATAATTCTAATTATGACATGCTACATCTAATGCTTAGTAGATCTTTTCATAGTTTTGTTGGGTTTTTGGTACATTATGTGTCATTTGATTCCTTTCCTGAGTGTGTCATTGTATAATCTCATTTATTTGTTTTGATGGTTGTTATTGCATCTTATTTTTCCTTATTGGTTTGAATCCATGACATGTTTTTATGCTATGTAACTAATTTTTATACATAATTAACTATCTCTTAGTTTAGAGGGGTGGAACTAAGGGTTCCACATGGTTGGGTGGTGCTATTACACCATTAGGGCTATCTCGACTAATGGGTATACTCGGAGAGAATGCATAGTAAATTTTTAGTATAGCATGGTGGGCCTTCTTGTAAAATGTATTTATAAATTTATAATAATGACTTACTTAACTCCTTGGAATAGATTTTTCGAATCCATGTTTGAACTTTTAATCCATAGTAAATTTCTTGCTCTTAGGATGAGAGATCCATTTACATTATTTTAGTTATTTTATTTTATTGTTTAGACATTATTCTTTAAATGGAATCATATGTAATACTCATCCTCATATTTTATGTAGATGTAGTTCAATTTTCATGATTGATGATGATACTATCATGTTGTTTCATTGTGTGGTTATGTTAGAACCATGATTTTCTGGTTTACCTTGTTTCTAGGAACTATGTCATTTTGGGGGTTCTCATTTGACCAAAATAGATCCCATATGTGCTTAAGTGTTAGGCCTAATACATTTCTAAAAGTTATGCATTACCTTTTACAAAAATAGATCTTTTTGGTTTTATACTTATAAATTTTTTATAAGATACCAATTGAAATTTGAAGTCCATAATCCAAATCGTAAATTTTGTGTCTAAAGTATGACTTGCAAGAAATTTTGGAGTTAAGTATTGACTTATAATTTATAAGTTGAAACATGTAAATCACACATTAAAGTCAAAATTTTAAGTGCTTGAATATCATACTTTCATCTAAGTATTACAAGTAACAAAAATGTAAATTAGATTTTGAAGTATAAGATGCATGTTTATTTCTAGTCCTTGAAGTTCAAAGTGAGATCCTCTCATAGTCAATTTTCATCTTAAAACTTTCATGTTTTGAGAAATTTAAATTGAACCTTGAATTTTTAAGTGCATAATTTAGATCAAATTATAAGGCCCGCAATGTTTGGCAAATGAGGCTCAGATTTCATATGAGATTTTTTTATTGCAATTTATAAATTAAGGTCTAAATCCTAAAAAAAATTGCATTGATTATTGGTGTTGGGTGCCTATTTTACAAGTTTCACTCTATAATTTAGACTTTGAATTTTGAGGTGTTACAAAATAGAACATCAAACCTGAACCTAAAATTATAATCTAATGTGGTTTAGACTCTAATGTTTGAATATATTGTTAATCAGACCTTGAAGCCTGAGGTAGTGTAGGATTTTCCCTCTTATCTCAAATCCTAATCTATCAAAGAAATGGTTTCCTAGTAAAGTTGTAAGATTCAAAAGGATTAAAGATTGTTGTCAGTTTGTGCCTCCCCTTTTTTTTCTCATCAGTTATAATTGATTTGAGAAATATTAATGGGTTCAACATGCTCAAATATACCTCTAATAATTGTATTATCTCTTTTCCAATTTTCATTCAAATACATATTTACAAAAAATATCAAAAAAGTTGGCTAAATCCTACTCTTTCTTTAGAAAGGTCCTTTCAGGGTTTCAAGTCCCAAATAGACATTTTGGCCAAGTCCAAATTTATAACTCCATTATTGATTCCCCATTCTTCTCTTCCTTCTTTTGGTCCTTTCATAGTTTTAGGTTCCAAAAGGATATTTGGACCAAGTCTAGATGTTTTTTCATTCTCGATTCCTTGCTTCTTCTTTAGGTCCTTTCAAGGTTTCAAGTCTTGAACGAACACTTGGAAAAATTCCAAATGTCCATTTCCATTCAAGGTTCTTGATTCCTCTTTTTGATCCTTTCAAGACTTTGGATCCTTAAGGGACATCTAGACAAAGTCTAAGTCCATTTTTTATTCCTCGTTCTTCTTTTTCTTCAAAAAGGTCCTTTCGAGGTTTCAGGTCCCTAGTGGAAATTTGGACAAAGTACAAATGTTCAAGTTTGTTCCTAACTCCCAATTCCTCTTTTTCTTCAAAAAGGGTCTCATAAAAGTATTGATTCTCAAAGGGACTTTTGTATCAATTTTCCAAATGTCCATTTCCTTTCCATCCCCCTCTTTCTTCTTTCAATCCTTTCAAATTTTTTGATCTTGAAAAGATATTTATGCCAAGTCCAAATGTTTATTTTTGTTTTTTATTCCCCACTTCTTCTTTAGTTTATTTTAGGGCTTTAGGTCCCTAACAGACATTTGGACAAGGTCCAAATGTCCAAGTCCACTCCCAATTACTCATTCCTCTTTTTCTTCAAAAAATATCTCGTCAGAGTATTGAGCCTTGAAGCAAGTCCAAACATCCATTTTCTTTCCATCCCCCTCTTTCTTATTTCATTCCTTCCAAATTTTTGAGTCCTAAAAAGATATTTGAACCAATTTCATTCTTGATTACCCACTTCTTCTTTCAGTCCTTTTGGGGTTTTGAGTCCCAAACAAACATTTGGAGAAAGTCCAAATGTTTGTTTTCCTTCTCAATTCTCACCTCCTCATTTTGGTCCTTTTAGGACTTTGGATTTGAAAGGTACTTTCAAAGTCCAAATTTCCAAATCCATTCTCAATTCCCACTCCTACCACCTTTCTCCTATTGGAAATTTGGGTTCCCTTCAAACTTTTGGATCAAGGTCCAAATGTCCAAATATGTTTCTAACTCTTGCTCCCACTGCCTTTCTCCCATCAAAACTTTGGGTTCCCTTTGAATTTTTGGACTAAGGTGAAAATATCCAAATCCATTTTTGATTCCTTGTTCTCATTGTCTTTGGTCCAATCAAAGTTTCAGACCCCATGTGGACTTTGTGAAAAATTTTCCAACTTTTGACATTTTGACCCAAAAATTCCTTTAATGTTGCAATAACTTACCCAGCTACCAAATATGATTCTTGAGGCTACATAAATAATTCTAAATATATTTTTTACCAGCTCCAAGAGGAAAAAATGGCACCCATATAATTTATTTATTATTTATAGACCACTTTTATGTCAGAGGGCCATCCCTAGCCATAATTTTCTATGGATTTTGTGGGGGTTATTTCTCTTCATCCATGGATTCATCAATGTGGAAGCATGGCTATGGTGTCGAGGCTTTTATAGTAGACTTTCATCTTGGTTTTTGGGATGTACACATGTCTATGCTTGATTTGTAGAGCTTTTTGCTAGGGTTTCCTACCAATCACATGCCCTATCTCTCTCTTATGCTCATTGTAAGGGTTTTTCCTAGTTTTTATAGTAAATAATGTAGCTCTATGTATTTTTCAATTAAAAATAGGCAAGTATGTCTTTGTATTAATGAGAATTATTGTTTTACCTCTTCTCCCCTTTGGATATGTTGTGTATATCTTTCTTACCTTCATGTCTAAACATATTTTTACCATTTTATATGCCTATATGATGTGATAACCACATTTATAGGTTTTGATTTTGAACCTCTCTTTCCTTCTAGTATATTTTCAAAAACCTCCATCTGTACCCCTAGAAACTCATGGAATAGATAATTGTGTAAGGTATCTAACTATTTTTGTTGTTGCATTGATTTGTTCTAAGTAGGAAGAAATAACTCTATTTTAGGTGGATCATCTCCCTTTCCCTCTTTTATGAAATGATTTCTCTCCCTTTTCCTCTATCAGCTAGTAGAATAGAACTAGTGATAGGATTTCATGTGTTTGGTTGGACCAACATGTCTACACCTAGTTTAGGAAATAAATTCATCCTTCTTTGGAGATCCAACCTCAAATACAAGGTCCCACACCTTGAGGTTATTTCCATTGTGTCATTGGAATGTTGATCCTATAAATTCAATAGCGTACAATTTCATGTGACAACAATTTTTTCCACACCTTGTGGAGCATTCTAATGGACTCTTTTCATCCTGTCGAGAAATTCCTATTGTTCTTCACATTTTCAACCTCAAAGAGGAATTTAACAAAGTTCCTAGTGAATCTACAATCAAAGTTGGTGACTCGGTAGTAACTCAATAGTTTTGGTTCCAAATCAAACTTACAAATTCAATCCAAAAATTCAAACAAGGGAATCTTCTAAAGGTAATTTTCAATACACTAAATTATCATTTTCTTCTTCTAGAAGAACAAAAAGACATTATTTATCATTGGTAAGGAGAATTAGGGAATCTATAACTCCATCTCCTAGGGTTCAGTGAACACATCCATGTAATAGATTTATTTAGCCTAGAACTGTTACCACCTATTTAAATAGACCATTATTCCATATAGTTGTCCCTAGAAATAAATTGTTTGTCACCTTTAATAGTGGTAGTCCTCTCTTTTTATCCCAAGGGATTGCATACTAGTAAATTCTTTGAAAATTATTCCTTATTTCACTAGTGATTCAGCCACTAATCCTACATAACACATTTAATATGTGGCCAATATATGCTTTGTACATAATATCATAGAAGATAATGTGGTTGTTAGACTCCTAGTCGCATCCTTGGAGGGAAAATTATTGCAATGGTATAGAGGTTTGTAGCCTAAATCCATTCACAACTGGGATGAGTTAGGTGAAAATTTATGTGAACAATTTGAAGACAAGAGTGATCACTTGTCCTTGGTGGAAAAGTTAACAAAAATTAAGAGGGAACCCCATGAATTCATGGGATATTTTAACTTCTAATTTTAGAAGACTTGGGATAGAATTAGTTCCTTGGTGAAGCCTTCTCCCAATCATGTCTCCCTATACTATGTAAGGTATCTTAACAGTGATGTGATTATTATGATACAGTCTATGGGTGGTGTGACTCTGCAAAATACATATGGCATTGTCATTAGGGCAGGAAAATGTCTAATGCGAGCTGGAAAAATAGCTCTAAGGTTGCAAAAGCCTTTATTCCCAGAGTGTCTTTCTTATCAGCCCACATTGGCTCCTATTCTAATTGCATCTACCAATCATCCATCTATTTTTGTTACACCTTCAATTCAATTGCATGAAATTAAAACCTTATTGTAAAATTTCGGTGATGACTTAGTGAAAATAAAGAGGCAACAAAACTCAAAATAATAAACCTTACTAGCCTAAAATTCAAAATTATCAAAATAGGCAGCCATATCAAGGGTAAAATCAATGGAATTATGCCAAACCCTTGAATAGTGTAAATCCAGCCACTACTTACACTTCAAAGGCTCTTTTTCTAGTTCAAAATAATTTAGCTCAAGAATATGGTTGGTGTTACCTGTGTAATCAACCACATAACCAAAATTCTTGTCAAATTGAAGAACTTTCACAAACTCTAGTGGTTTAAAATGAACCCTCAGCTTTGGGAAAACAATTTGATGTAAATCAAATATTTTTCAATAGGCAATATCACATGCTAGGAGACTCTACATTGGTCAATTGGAATAAAGAAAAAAATTTTGGCATAAACCAATTAAGTTCTACCAAAATATAAGGTCAAAGAAAAGAGCAGTGGATAATGGTATATCTTCTATAGTTGGTTAGGCATGAGCCTCCCAACCACCCCAAGCTACTACAATTTATAGTAAAATGAAAAGGAAAACTATGCTAGAACCAAATTAGACTGTTGGTAAGGGTAAAAAGGCATAGGAACAAGTGCAAGTCATCCAATCAACAGATTTCGACCTTGCTATTCCAAGAGTTTAAGCTAAGGTTATTCAACCTCAATTTAATATAGTTGATCAAATGAAGAAGGCTAACCTAAATGTCACCATGTGGAATACCCTATCCATCCCATCTTAGAGGGATTTTCTACAAAAGGCTTTGGAAGGGATCAAGTAACTAAATGATATACCAATAAAAGAATTAACTACTTCACCAAACAACCTAGTGCAACCCAAGGAAGAAGGGAATTCAAGTAAAATTGATAAGCCACCCCCCTTCTATTTTTTCTTAATTATTGGATATCATATCTACTATATAATTATATGGTTGATTCGTGGGCTAGCAACTTTGTTATGCTAAAAAAGGAATTTTATCTTCTTTGCATTAATTATGAGCATATGGCTAGGGGATTTGTGCAATTGGATGGCACCATTTTTAAGAAAATGGGATTCATCAAAGCTCTAGAATTTACCTCACATGCATACCATAGTTACACCATGTTGCAAGATATTTTAGTGATAGACCTCACTGCTTTCTTTGCCATCTTTTTATCTAGAGAGTTCACTACTAAGATATATGGGTACCTAGGTCATCGAATTGGTCCCATATTCTATTCAAACCAAGTATGGTACTAAAGTGACCATCAAATTTGAACCCATTGCAAAAGATCATATTGAACCCTACACTCCTAGCCCCATAAATAGAATTACACATTGCACGATCAAAAGAAATAGTGTATTATTTATGAGCCTACTACTCTTTTGGAAGAGTTTCTTGATTATTTTCTAGATGAATGTGGTAATGTATTTCAATTTGACCCACTCAATAAATAAAAATAGATTTCTCTTAGAACTTACTACATTCATAAAGATAATACTCCTACCCATTCTCATGAAAACTCAAGGAGATCTAGAGGGGTTGTGGCAATTTTTTCTTTATGGATCTAGAAACAAGAATGGTACACGTGTTGGTGTAATGTTGGTATCCCTAAGTAAGGATTTAAAGTATTACTTCTCTTATAGACTTCAATTTAGTTGCACTAATAATGAGGTTGAGTATGAAGATCTTGTCTAAAGTCTCCAAATTGCACAAAAAGGAAGATAAATTTATCTTAGGTCTTTCGAGATAATGAATTAGTTTTAAATCAGAACTCGAAGTATAACCAAGAATAAGTTGATCAAATCCTAAAAACATAGGATTTTGGATTTGATTGAAGGTTTTGAGGGATTTCAGATCCAGACTATCCCTAAAGGTCAAAATAAAGTTGTTGACATACTTGCACCAGTTTATGCTCAATTTGATATAATAGTACATATTACAAACAATAAAAAACAACATATCAAGCTTGTTATGAGGCATGTTACTCCAATAACAAAGTAAATTGGTAGGTATTTAAAAATTATCAGCAAATTATAATTTTCTTCAAGAGGAGGAAAAAAAAATTGCTAAAAAATAGTCTAAGCTAAAATGGAAATATGAGGATTAAATTATGCATTTAAATAGAAATAAGCTACTAAAATATCCCATCACCATTGAGGTATTTTTAATTCAGAAGACCATTTGAAGCAAAATAAAATGAGCCTAACTGCAAAGAATGATGACTACAAGCCAATTGAAATTATAGAAGGAAGATCTTTGAATTTGGCTAAGGTATGTTCTGAGATTAATAATGAAACTTATATTTATAAGATTTATCATGTTTATGATGATGTGATTTCATGGACCTATGAGGATTTTAAAAAAATTGATCCTAACCTGGACCATCACGCCATTGAGTTAGACCCCAAATGCTAAGAATGTAAGATAAAAACAAAGACCTGCAAATCCTAATATTGAGCCTCTAGTAAATAATTTTACTAAATTAATAGAGGCTAATATCACATTTCCCATCAAATATTCTTCATGGGTGGAAAAATTAGTCCCTATCAAAAAGAAGAATGAGAAAATAAGTCTTTTTTGTTGAATTCATAGACTTGAATAGAACCTCCCTAAAGGATCACTACCCTCTCACTCCATGGAGAGAATTCAACAAAAGGTTAGTGGTTCAAAATATTATCTTTCTTGGATGGCTACTTAGGCTACAATCAAATTCTATTCAAAGAATCCGATCAACATAAGACAACATTTACTACCAAATGGGGTACCTATGCGTATTGCAATATGCCTTTAGATTAACCAATGTTGAAACCACATTTTAGTGGGCCATGTACATGGCATTTCAAGGTGTATTCATAAAATTTTGTTGGTCTACTTGGATGACATAATATTTTTTTATAACATGCAAGTGATCACTTTAGCCACCTTGAAAAAGTATTCAAGAAGTGCAAGGAGTATGGTATTTCCCTAAATCGAAACAAATGTGTCTGTCATATCTCATTTTTGCTTGTATAAACTTAATTAATAAATAAATATAACTAGATGAGAATATTGGTGGAATATCTTATGATTGTTTGATTATGGATAAAAGGTGTTTTTAAATTAGATGATATTTTTAAATGTATGAAATTGAAATTAAAATGGATATGAGATGTTATTTGCATGTGCTTTGGGTATATTTTATGGACTAATCTGTTAATGTAAATCTAAGTGTGAATGAGTGCAAGAATGTGTCAAAAGTGAGAACAAGACTGAGGTAGAAGTATCTTAATTGCTTGGTAATGATTAGTATGATGGAAACCTAATACACACACTCATATATTTGCATCCATCTTACATTATATTATTATGATTGTGTTGTGTTCTTTGAATATGTCATTTGTGTGTTATAATTTAATTAATGACTAGGTTTATGGTTATTATGTTTTTCAAAAATATAACTAATTAGGAAAATAGAAGTATGTCTTATGATTATTTTGTTTTCAAAAAATAAATTAATTAATTGAAAAAATGATTTTATTTTATAATAAATTACATATTTATATTTTTATATATTAATAATAATATAATAAAGATATTATTATTTTTTTATTTTTTTTAAAGAGAAGGGGTAAAAATTTATTCAATCAAATTCAAGATACAAATCAAAGGCCAAAGGCCCGCCAAACTAGGAAAGAGACCAAAAAAGCCAACAACAACACTACATTTTTTTGTCATCCAATAATAATCTCTCAAGGGTCCCAAGATAATCAGAAGGTAACTCATCCCATCCACTAATATCCCAGCCCTCCCCATTCTCTAAGGCCCACTTTGCCAAGCAATCGACCACTCCATTTCATTCTCTAGGGATGTGACAAAAGGAGACAGACTCCAAGGAACTGCATACCCTTAGTATTTGTCTGACCACCGAAGCTAGTTGCCAACTAACATCATCCAAAATCTGGTTGTTCAGCATATCCACAACAATCTAAGAATCTGACTCATAAATAATCCTCCTCCAGCCTAAAGAGTAGCCTCGCTCAACCACAGTCTTAATAGCAAGGGCCTCCATCAGATTATTAGAGTGTTTCCCTTTGTAAACAGAGAAGAAAAAAATAGTGGCACCATCTTTACCTCTACCTATACCCCCAACACCAGCATGTCCAGGGTTCCCACGAGAAGAACCATCTGTGTTAATCTTCAAGACCCCAACTGGGGGAGGCATCCACCTCCCATCATGAAAAACCCATTGCTTGACAGTTCAGGATCTATTTCCAACACTTCAAACCCTACTATTATCCCCCAAGTTCAAATCCCTCATAATAGCATAATCACCAGGATCAATATTATCAGACATATCACACTTAGCAGAAATAGTCTCCTGAAGCCTGCTAATAATCTTCTTCCATAATTGATAACTTCCTAACTTGAAACCACAAAAAACTCTACGATTCCTCTCTAGCCAAATGTTCCAGAGAATGAAAATAGGCCCAACAGCCCAGGCCACCTGTACGATAGGAGTCTTCTCTGGAGGCCTACCCAAGCTCTCCCAAAACTCTATTAGGGAGGAAGCATGAACACATCCTTGATGCCAAGCCTCTCACCACCTATGCCAAATCACTCTAGAAAAAGGGCAAAGAAAGAATAAATGGGAAGAAAAATCTTCAGAGTGCAAACAAAGGAAGCACATAGAAGGTCCATGAAAACCTCGCTTGCAAAGATTCTCCCAAGTGAGACATTTCTTCTGAGCAACCAACCATAAGAAAAAATTGCATTTAGGCCAAGAAAAGTTGTTCCAAACCTTCTTCCACTAGGGCACCTCAGCTAGACCAAGTAAGTTCCTGTCAAGCATAGCATAGCCTTGAGCAACAGTAAATTTTCCTTTTGGGCTGGGACTCCAAGCCAACTTGTCCCTCTCATTAAGGGAGCTGCAAAGCATACCCTCCAAGACTTTAGAAAGAACAGCACGATCCTCATCAGAACCACCCACAGGCCACTCCTGAGGATCCTTCCAGCAAGACACCTCCACCTGACCAATACGCTTGACTATTTTAAAATGCTCCACCTTAATCCATCCAGCATCAAAAAAAATAATGTAGAGAGTCTGAAGCTAAGGGAAACTAGAAAGAATGGGGGGTGGCCATCCCAAGAGTCCTACCAAAATAGAGCATCAAATCCTCCATTAAAAATCCAGAAGAGACCATCCTTAATAATCTAAGCTCCCTTCTTAACAGTATCCCAAATACAAGAACCTTTGCCCAACAAAGCAAGTCGTGGCACATCTTGGCTCTCAGCACTAGGGAGATACTTGAGAGCAAGAATCTTGGCCCAATCCTAATCCTGATTGTTGTACCATCTCTAGTACAGCTTGGCCACCAAGGCCGTGACCACAAGAGCCATAGACCTAAGACCAAGGCCCCCAACATGCTTCGGCCTACAAACAAACTCCCACCTGACTAAACTCCACTTCGAAGAGAGAAGGTTGCCCGACCAAAGGAATTTCCAAGAAAGAGCATCAAAATCCCTCACAAAGGAGGAAGGGGGAACTTGCACACAACATCTATAAATGGGGAGAGACTACACCACAGTCTTTAGGAGAATCACTCTCCCAGTAGAAGAGAGCCATTTGTAAGTCCAATGACTAACATTACTTTGGAATCTATCCAAAATCCCCTACCAAAATTCTCTATGCTGAGATCCCAAAGCCAAAGGAATCCCAAGGTACATCAAGGAAAGAGAACCAATCTAAAATCTAAAAATCCTAGCAATCCTGTTCTGAATAAGCTGAGTATTAAAGAAATAAATGGAAGATTTATCATCATTAATACTCTGACCTGAAGCTTTCATATAGATGTCTAAAGCTCTCCTGAAGTGCACAGCCTCACTAATTCTAGCCAATCCCATCAGCCCAGTGTCATCCACAAACTAAAGATGAGAGTAGGGAGGAAGATTATTATTCCATCTCCAACCTTGTATAAGCCCCTGCCTCACCTGAGATTTAATAAATTTTCCAAGACCTTCGGCCATGATAATGAATAGATAGGGAGATAGAGGGTCCCCTTGCCGAAGTCCCTGAGAAGCACTAAACAAATATTAAGGTTCCCCATTAATGAGAATAGAAAAGGAGGACAAGGTCACACAACTGAGAACCCAGTTCACCCACTCCTCTTCAAAGCCAAAAGCCAGGAGAATTTTCTGTAAGAACTCCCAGCTCACCCGATCATAAGCTTTAGCCATGTCAAGTTTAATGAACATAGCTTTCTCCTTAGAGGAATCCATAGAGTGAATAGCCTCCATAGCTATCACAACACCATCCAAAATTTATCTTCCTTCAACAAAACCACCCTACTCAGCAGAGATCAAAGCACCAAGGAGTGGTTTGAGTCTCTCAACAATCAACTTGGTGATGATCTTGTAGACAACATTGCATAAAGTAATAGGCCTAAATTGGTCCAGCCGATTAGCCCTCTCCCTCTTAGGTATGAGAGCCAAAAAGTAGAATTCAAAGACTTAAGCATTTGTTTGTTCCTATGTGATTCCTGAACCACCTCAAGGAGATCATACTTTATTATTTCCCAGAATTCCTGAAAGAACTCAATCAGAAACCCATCTGGGCCAGGAGCTTTACCTTTTTTCATACTAAACACAACTTTCTCCAATTCGGTTAACAAGATTGGACATAAAAGAGCCCCGTTCATCTCGGCAGAGACCAAGTGGGGAATACAATCCAAGATGGCCCTTTCTTCGGTCCTAGCTACAAGATTCTCCCTAGTAAATAGATTAGAAAAATAATTGGAAGCTTCCCTAGAAATTTCTTCACAAGACAAAATTTGGGCCCCATCAGGCAAGACAAGAGAGGAAATAGAGTTCCCCTGCCTCATAGCCTTAACCGAGTTATAAAAAAATGTCGTGTTCCTATCCCCCTCCTAAAGCCAATCAATACGAGATTTCTTCTTCTAGAAAATCTCCTCCCGAAGCTCCCACTCTTCTTAACCCTTAAGAGCCAAGGACTCGGCATTCTTGAGATCAAAGGAAAACCCTTGGTCTCTAATCTGATGAGTAACACTATCCAACTTGGACTAAGCAGCTATCTTCTGAGCATGTAGGTTCCCAAAACACTGTTTATTCCACCTCTTAAGCCTGTACTTCACATGTTGAAGCCTCTTACTAAAAGTAAACATGGTCGTCCCATGGGTAGGCCTCCCTTCATACCACCAATCCAGCATAAGATCCTGTAGAGATTGATCTCTTAACCACATCAGCTGAAATTTGAAAGAAGGCTTTTTGGTGACTCCATAAGGGGAGACAGAGAGTTTGATAGGCTAGTGATCAGAGCCCCTCCAATCAAGAATTTCTGAATTGGTGGACCACCTATTGTTCATCCAATAACAAGATACCAAAAATCTATCAAGCCTTTATGAGATAGCCTCAACACCACACCTCCTATTATTCCATGTAAACACACCATTGATTGGCTTCACATCAATGAGATTCAGGAAACCAATATTATCTCTAAGCAAATTTGAAGAAGGGTCCAGCCTAGCTAATCCGCCACGTTTTTCCTTTAAACTTATAACAGCATTAAAATCACCAGCCACAATCCATGGGAGAAATGGGTCCAGAGATCGAATGAATCTGATCTGAGCCCAAAGATGTGACTTACCAGAAAGATCAGTAGGAGCATAAATATTGGAGAAAAGGCATCTTTCTCCAGTCTCAAAACTAGAGGCCACCATAGAAATGGAAGACCAGCTAGATATCCACCATAAGGGGGAAACTTTCCTTGGGTTCCAGAAATAAGCCACCCCCCCCAGAATTGCTCAAGTCCCCCACCCCCTGCCAATAGCCATGGGGCCAGATACACAGAGCGCAATTAGCCAAAACATCCACGATAAGCTTGGTTTCCTGAAAAAAGATCACATCAGGAGACTGAGACTCAATTAAGCTACGAAAAGCCTTTTGTCTAGGGATGCTATTCAACCCCCTTACATTCCATGATAACACAATCATTTATGGGGGTGAGAGAAGTGGGAATCAATGGGTTTCATAGACCCAGACTCAACCAATGTATCGCCCATAATTTTGACCTTCTCTTGATCAGTCTTCCTTCCACTCCTTAACGGTTTGTCTAGAGACCCCTTTTTAAAGGTTTTTTGTTGCAAGCCTAAGGTAGGAGAAGCCTTATTACCCTTCACAATATCTGAGGTCCCCTTAGTAGTAGGGGGAACAGGAGCCACCTCAACTGTACCCATCAAAGCCTGTGACCCCTGGAGATCTTCGATATACTGAACCTAAGAAGGTAAATCCATAGCCATCTGACCTACCTGTTGGTCCCCTAAAGATAAAATCTGATCCTCCTTCTTTGCATCCTCATCCTAAGCCTCATGCTGGCCTATATCCCTAGGAGAGAGCTCAACTAGAATTCCTTCCTCTTGGACTAAGCTATCAAGAGCCTCAAACTTGTTAAAGGTGCCATCATTCTGTCTATCCATCCAGGTTCTCTTCTTTCCTTTGCCTTTGTTACGGGACATAACCGGAATAAATCCCTCCTTATCAATAGGTCCATCAGACAAAGGAGCCTTCCCCTTGTCTTCCCTAGGAGGTCCAGAGGCAGCCAAGGGGGAAGATTTAAATCTGGGACATCTGCGATGTAGATGACCATATTCATGGAAAATTTTGCATCTAAATGGTAGGGTCTTGTAATCCAGTTGTTGGATCCAAGAAGAAGAACCCATGCAAATCTCCATAGAATCTAGTAATGGATTATTTAAATCAACTTCTACACAAATACGAGCAAAATAAATTACCTTGCGATCTTGAGTTTGTGTAGCTGATCCCACAGGTTTCCCAAGAAGCAAAGAGATTGAATGAAGAATATCTTCCCTCCAGAATTCCAAAGGAAGCCTTGGCAATCAAACCCACAAAGGCACTCATGAGGGGATTTCTTCAGCAGAGTTGAAGCCTATGTGCCAAGGCTTGATGAAGAGCCCCACCTAGTTAAAGAAATAAGGGCCACCTTCAAAAGCCATATTCCTATTCGACATGCTTGAAAAGATAACCAAAAAATAGTTATTAGCTGCTAGAAGAATCTCCATATCTCCTTCAGGGTTCCAAACCCGACGTGCCCAAGATTCCAGCATAGGTAGAGAAAGACGAACCCAAAAATTTGCAAATAAGGGCATGATTGCACCAGTATTCAACATCTTCTAGAACTTGCTCAGGTTGAATAACCAAAATGGTCGATCTTCAGATCTCTCCAAACATCCATTTACTTTTTTTATTCGAAACACTCCTTTTGAAGAGGAGACACCTTCTCCAAATTGGGGTTTACCTGTTCATTCCTTACTACTGGCATGCATAGGAGAATATGGATCTCTCATCTCCAAATCCCCTAAGGATACTTGGGAAGAATCTAGACCACGATTCTCCGTGGCCCAGCGAACCAAATCAACAACAAAAAAGAGAACGAGAAGGAGCAGACAACCCACAATCTCAAACCGCCGCACACCTCCCACCAAGGACACACCACACACAAAAAACAAGCAAAAAACACCCACCCGCAGGCCAAAAATGATTAGACACCCCTACCCAACCAAAGAAAAACCCCTGCAGCCAATTAAAAACCCCCCCACCAGCAACAGAAAGCTCGAAATATGAGCACGAATGCCAAAACAAGAACGGGCTAGGGCACGTGGTCCCTAGCTCGCACCAGACCTCCGTGCAGCTCCATTCATCCTTATCATCATTTAGGTTATCATGATCATTTCAATTACATTTGTGCATTTTCATTATCATTATTGTCATTATTATCATTAGGTACCATTCATTTACATTATCATAATCATTATTTGTATCAAGATATTATTATTTATA
>CM021101.1:142353432-142546782 GCA_007115665.2 Sequoiadendron giganteum
GAATTTTAGTATTTATAACTAAAAAAAAATTTTGGTCAAACATATGATCTAGTAAGACTCATTCTAGATAAGTTAAATATGTCCACAACTTTTCCAACTAAAATTGTTGGCTAAATGCATATGTAGCACCACTTTAAGGCCAATTTACTAAAAAATTAAAATTATTCAAAAAAAATATTGTTTCAACAACTCCTACTCATATATTTTAAATGTAAAAATACCCTTTTGTAGAATCATAAATGCAGTTTTCAAATATATATCTATTTTAATAGTTCAATTATTATTTTTATTTTATTTTTACTTTTTACTAAAAGTAGGTTACCAACACATAAATATTAGGTTGATTACCATGTCAAGAAAAATAGTAAAACTTATTAAAAAAAATTAAAAAAATATGATGCCCTAGATAAAAGAATCTAGATTAAGATAGTATAATTTATTTTCAATTTTAGATAAATATTTAGTATAAAAGTTGACGTCAAGTGGAAATAACCATGTTTTAATACGCACACATTTAAATATTTATTTAAAAACATATATTTATTAAAACTATAAGAAAATATATCCATGCCCTAAAGTTTCAAGTTATAAATATGCACAAAAAAATTGAAGGAAAAAGAAGAAAATTTGCTATATAAATCTTGATGTCTCATGTAACATCATTTTTCAGCATTTTATCAGCAACTAAACTATAGTGTTAATTTATTAAAAACTATATTCAAATAATTTTTTAAGTTTTTCAAAAAAATACAAACATAAAATATAGTAAAAAAATGCACATTTTATTAGTTTACATCATTTGAAACTTCAAAACATATATGCCACTTTCTAATGCTTCAAGTTTAAAATTTAGGTCAGTGTTGGTTGTTTCCTTTATAAAAGTGTGACACAACTTTGTACTTTTACCTCCCTGCCCCCCCTCTCATTATCTTGGATATTCAACAAGAGTGACATTTAAGAAGTGATGTTTATATGTATTCATATTAGAAATTAATTTGTATCATCTAGGTATTAGAATAAATTACATATTTTAAAACCAGACTTGAAATACTAAATTTATTATTACTATATCTTTTTAAGATTCAATTTGCAAGTGCTTCAAATTTTTAGTCCTACTATGATAAATTCTAAAAATTGAGGAAAACACTTCTATTTTTTGAATATTTTGTGGACCCAACTTCTTGCACATGCCCTAGACATGGTATATACTTTAAAAATCATCAAATTATTACTCATGGGGTAATGACCTAGCTAAGTCTTCAAACAGAAACCTCATCGAGATAATTAAAAGGACTATTGAGGAAAATAAGAGGTTTTGGTATAGCAAACTGAAGATAGCCCTTTGGGCTAACAAGATCACTCCCAAGAGAGCTATTTGTAATTCCCCTTTCATGTTTGTTTATGGAATGGAAGTAAGGCTACCATTTTCACTAGAGTTACCTTCTCTTTAGTTAGCACAACAATTGGAATTAGTAGAAAATGATGCCATGACAATGAGGTTGATTGAGCTAATAGGGCTAGAAGGGAATAGGAACAAGGCCATGCATACTCTTGAGACTCACCAAGAATAGGTCAAGAGTAATTTTGATAAGAAATTTTTCCATAGATTTTTCCAAGAGGGATACTTTCTTCTAAAATGGGGCGTATACAAAGCCAAAGCAGGAGGGTATACCAAATTTCATATCATTTGGAGAGGTTCATATGCCATCACCATTTGTAAGGAGGAAAATGGATTCCATCTCTCTAGTCTATATGGTGAGGATCTTCCAATTCTAGTTAATGGAATTCATCTCAAACCTTATTTTTGAGGGGTTTTGAGAATTCATGTGCATATTAGCTTAGTTTTTTTCTTTTCCAAGAAGTTTTGCTACACACTCTATGTTATCCTTAAGAGAATGTATGATCTAAGTGTTTTGTTTGTTCCTTCAAGTGTAATCTTGTACATGTTGTTTTGTCATGTTTATTTCTAAGGTAATATAATTGTTGCAATTCCCCCTTATGACTATATGTCTGGAATAGACTGATAAGGCCCTTGGATTCCATGATTAGCAAGAAATAATCCTAAAAAAAAATCAAAATGTTGCCACTTTGTGCCTCCCCTTTTATTTTCCATCAATTATAAATTATTTGAGAAATATTAATAGTTTTATCATGCTTAAATATACCTCTGGTAATTGTATTATCCCTTTTCCAAGCTTCATTCAAATACATTTACAAAAAATCTTAAAATTTTATCTAAATCCTTCTTTCTTCAAAAAGGTCATTTTGGGGTTTTGGGTCCTGAACAGACATTTGAACAAAATATCTAACTACATTTCCAATTCCCCATTCTACTCTTTCTTCTTTCAGTCCTTTCAAATTTTTGGCTCTTGAAAGGATATTTGGACCAAGTCTAAATCTCCATTTTTGTTCCTAATTCTCCACTTCTTCTTTAGGTCTTTTCAAGGTTTTAGGTCACGAACAGACATTTGGATAAATTCCAAATGTCCATTTCCATTCTCAACTCTTGCTTCCTCTTTTCAATCTTTTTGTGACTGTGAATATCGAAGAGACATTTGGGCAAAATTTTATTCTTGATTCCCCATTCTTCATTTTCTTCAAAAAGTCCTTTCAAGGTTTCAAGTTCCAAACAAGCATTTGGAAAAATTACAAATGTCCAAGTCTACTCCTAATTCGCCATTCCTCTTTTTCTGCAAGAAAGGTCCCATCAGAGTATCAGGCCTTGAAGGTACATCTAGATCAAGTCCAAATTTTCATTTTCTTTTCAACCCCCTCTTTATTCTTTTGATCCTTTTGGAATTTTAAGTCCTAAAAGGACATTTGGACCAAGTCCAAATGTCTAATTTTTTTTTTATTCCTTGCTTCTTCTTTAGGTCCTTTCATGGTTTTATTGTCACATAAAACTACACCCTATTGAACAAGATTCCAATGTTCTAATGACAAAATAGAACAAACCTCAAGGTGTGGGACCTTGTGTGAGGTTCAATCTCTAGAGAAGGACATCTCCCCTTCTATTCTAACTACAAATGTGTTTGTCTAACCTAGCACATAAAATCCCTATCAATATTCTACTCTAACAGCTCATAGAAGAAAAAAGAAAAAAAAAAAAGAGAACATAAAATGAAATGAAGGTGATGCACCAAGATAGAAGTTGTTCCTTCTTTTCTTTAATATTGCTCAATGCATTAAAAAATCAACTAAAACATAAATTCATACGTGAAGAGGAATTTTTACTCAAACATGCAAGAAATAGTTGTGATAATAGCTAGGTTTCATTAATATAAGGCATAAAACCAAATTTTACAATGATAAAACATAGAATACAGTATCTACAAAATAAAACTGTGAGAGGAGTCCAAAAGAAGAACCCCTAAAATAATACAAGTGTTTCCTTTATATTTCAAGCATAACTTAGATGGATACAACTCAAACCCTAACCCAACTAGTGTTAGCAATCAAGGAGATCTAGTCAATGAAATATATGCTCATGAAATTTGTGCCAAAAAGAGAGCTTGGAAAAGCCAAGACTTGCATGTCATGCCCTTACCATAAATTCTCTGACAACACAAGAAGAAATTCTATCATAATCTCCATGAATGCAAACCTAGTACTCCCAAGAAATCCACATCCAAATCATGTCTTGATAGGAGAATTCTCACCTGCAACACACAAGAGAATATTTGCACAGCCCTGGCCATCAATGCAATATGGGAGAAGTGCAAAAAATCAATCTAAATCTAGTCATATTTGATCTAGTTGTTGAAAATGTAGTTGTGCCATTACTCCAGGTCCTCCCACAAACACCATTTTTATCCATTGGAGTTTAAATTTAGGCTATTAGATCATGGATGGATGCCTGAGATCACAACCCCAATAGAAGATTAAAACATGTTCATTTGATCATCATGACATATATGACCAACAGTCATCATGAGCTCCCTTCATATTGCATCTCCCTTTTGAAGCCACTCTCTTAAAAATGTGATTGCCTACATCCCTATGATATAATAAATGATGTCATTTCACCCTTATATCTCCCCTCACAACCATCGCACATCACAATTTAGATTTTTGATTTATGAATAAAAAATGTGATACCTTGAGACCTCACAACAGCCTATCCCACTGAGATCTATCAAGGAATATTCCCTCAACATATACCCCTCTCTGGCATTCATTTCACATCACATTCCTTTATACAACTTCCTTATTTAAAACTGTGATGCACTAAAACCTTGCGATGAACTAGGATAAGAACATGTGTAACAATCTAGAACCTTTAACACTTATCGTGCTTTCCTTCATTCTTCTTCAATCCATACTTGTGAAGTATTGAGGAAATCTTATGCAAAGAACCCTCACAATTAAATCATTTATTTCCATCTATCTTTCATAGACATGTGTCATCCTCCCACATTCCAACAAGCAATTGATGATATCACCCTCTAAGTAGTGTGGGTGTGTGAGAGTTGCTCGATCATTAATAACCAATCTTAACTGTTGATCTTCATGGGAAAAGAAGGCATGTGATGGAATAGGAAGTAGCCATGTGGTGCAAGCGGAGTAAGGAAAATTAAGTGATGGTTTTGGCATGTGTACATTAAGTTGTTCTAAAAATGGGTTTGTGCCTAGGTAATAGATGGATTGATCGACAAAATAAAAGTTTTAATAACCTTTTTGGCAGCCAATAGGGGTTTTGAAACCAATTTCTACAGCCAACAAGGGTTTTGAAACCAATATGAAACACTGAAAACTCTTTATCTTTTTCAATTTTATCATCATTGAGCAGAGAAAGAGAAAGTTAAGAAAACTTTGTTAGAGATCGACACAAGTTTCCTAACTTAGGAAAAACTTTGAAATGACCCATTTAATTTACTTAGACAAGGCTTTTGAAGGTTAATACAACATTTAGAGACACCGACACACTTTAGAACTTTGAAAAGTGAACCATGTGTGATGCGTCAGGAAAAGGAAAGGTTATGAAAACCTATGCAATGATCGACAAAGTTCTAAGAACTAACCAAAAGACTAATGACTTCAAGATACCCAAAATTTGAAGGAATGAAAGTGAAAAGGAAGAAAGGAAAAAGATGAAAGTTCAATGTCCAAAGGCCAAAAATGAGATTTTTAGGGTCCTAGGGGAAGACAAATGCCTCTTTATGCCATGATTCACAAAATATATTGAACTCAATGGAGGTGAACTCTCCACCTCTATCAGACTTTAAACATTTTATTTTCATATCCATTTCATTCTCAACCATAAATTTAAATGCTTTAAACTTGTCTAGAGCTTTTGATTTTTATGATAAAAGTAACCCATGTCATTCTAGAATAATCATCAATTAATAGCATGAAATACCTAACACCTTGAAGAATTCTTACTCTTGTAGAACCACAAAGATATGTATGTACCAATTCCAACAGTTCGGTAGTAGATTGTTCTTTGATTTTGAAGTTTCTTCTTGCTTGTTTTCCAATTTGACATTATTTATAGACAGCATTGATTGGCTTTGTAATCCTTGGTAGATCTCTCACATCTTGAACTAAACTGATTCCCACTAAGTTATTGAAATTGATGTGACACGTCCTCTTATGCCATAACCATATCTCATTAATCTTTCATAAATTAATGACCATTAGCACCCTTAAGCTGATAAACATTTTCATCTATCCTTCTTCTTGTAGCAACCATAGTTTCAAATCCTTTTTTGATCTCACATCCATCATCTTGAAACATAATATTGTATCATTTGCTACACATTTATCCAACACTCAAAAGGTTATTCTTTTAACCTTTAACATAGTAAACATCATCAGTATTATGCTTGCCATAAAAAATGATAGAACCTTTTCCACATATCTTAGTAGATGTATCATCACCAAATCTAACACATCCTCCATCATATTTTTCAAGTTTAAAAAATTTACTCTTGTCACCAATCATATGATTACAGCATCCACTATTAATGATCTAGTAGTTCTTCTCATGTCTAGCATGAAAATAAGATACCAAAGTATTGTTGGAAGAATGAATAAGAATGTCTAGTTGTGTAAGCTTTGTGTTGTAATTGATGTCACAATGTTGATTGAGTCATTAGTTTGATCCAGTACTTTGAACCGGTATGAAGAACCAATTTACATCCTCTAGTATTTGGTCTGGTATTTTGGTCTATAATCCTCCTCTGGTGATCATCATTGCTCGCGGTTTTGGGAAATGGTTTATTGATGTTGAAAGCTTCTAAGTTCATAATCTCATGTGTGCAGGTGCTCGTATGGAAAGTTGGCACTATTATGTTGATTACATTTTGTTATTAGGTCTATCCCTAGCCAACCTAATTAATAGCTAATACTGTAATGGATTAATTTGTGTTGCGGATATATGTGTGACCTATCCTTGGTCAATGTTAACATATTCTAGTGTGTTACATGCTTGGATTATTTTGGAGAAGTTTTGTACTAACTTGGAGTCGATAGTTAGTCTTTTTAGTGAATAAAGATTGCATCTAATTAGGTCGACCTAATTGATGCTTGCGGATGTACCAGATACATATATTATATTGTTTTGAGATTGTGGAAGCAAATATAATACGAAGTATGGTGCAAATGTGAAGCATGGTGTGAATGTGAAGCAAAGTGTGTAAAAATTATGAAGTGTGTTAAGTCAATTTATTGAGCTTCAAAGGAACTAAACCAACACTTGTTAGGTTTACTCTTACCAATAAATTCTAGTTGTGAAGCCACTTCTATTTTATAATACTTTTTGTAGGTAGTGAGCCTCCTTTCTTGGATAGTGAGTCCTCTTTGTAAGCAGTGAGCTTTTGTATCTGGAAGTGAGCCTTTTTGTATCCGATTTTGGAACTACATTATATTGTGAGTTAATCCTCACTGTGGTTTATCCCATTCTAGGTTTTTCGCATTAAAATTTTGGTGTTCATGTGGTGTGTTCTTTTATGCTCTATTAATTCTCTTGTTCATTTTTACTATTATATGCATTGGATTAATTGGATGATATTTATTCAATAAGTTAAAGAAGATACCGATTCACCCCCGCTCTTAGTATCTTGGGTATTCAACAAGTACCTTCACTCTTATCCTTTGTCTCTAGAGGGCTTTCCTTCATACATCTCTATAAGTTAGCAGAAACATATCATCTTTTGAATCCATGAACAAGCATTCATCATCTTCATCTCCATAATCAAATTCATCATCAGAAATACTTGCATCTTATCTAACATGATAAATTTTCTTAATCATCTTACCTTTTTTCTCCTTGTTTTTGTTATTCAAAGCTCTTTGTTTGGACATCTTGAAGCATAGTGACCTATCTTTCCACAACTAATACATTTGAAAGGTAGCTTACCATTTACTTACCAGTAACTTTCTTCATTCTCCTTATAAAGTTGTCTTCTATGTCATCAAGATCCTCATGATGTGATTCCTTGATCTCCTCTTATTTTCCATCCTTAAAAGCGATCTCAACTTTTGTACCACTATTTGTTCCAAATTCTCTCATTTCAAAAGTAGTTAAAGATCCATACAACTAATCTTTGGTATATCAATTCAAGTTTGCAAATTCCTCAATAGCAGAAACTTTATGACTATAAGACTTAAGAAGAGTTCTAAGAATATTCTTTACCACTTCTAGTTATTTGGGTTCGCCACCAAGACCTCTGATGGAGCTAACCACTTCATCTACCCTTTGCATATAGCTTATAAAATTTTCTTCTTCAAATAACTGCAAGTTCTCAAACATGATCTTCAAATTTTGCATCTTAGCTTATTTGACCTTATCATCTCCTTCATAAATGCTTTCTAACTTTTCCCAAAAAAAATTAGCAATTTTTTCAAACTCAACTTTCACCAATTCAGAATTTGTAAGACTATTTAAGAGAGCATACCTTGCTTTACCATTTCTTTCATAGGCTTCGATCTCTTCAGTAGTACTTGGACCATTTGTAGGTTCAGTGTATCTAGTCTTAGTAGATTTCTAGACATCATATCCAAGATAAACCAAAAATCCTTCCATCGTTGTCTTCCAAAATGCATAATCAATTTCATCAAATATAAGAATATCTTTATTGTACACCATCCTAGATCTACCTTGCTCTAACACCAATTATTGAATGCACAAGATAACTGATATGGAGGGTGAATCATTTATACCTTAAAACTTTGAAACCCTCATATAGATTCAAATCCACATTAATACAATTAACCCTTAATCTATTATAATGATTTAGCATGAAAAGAAAATAATATAAACTGAATGAAATCAACACCATGCATGAGAGAACACCAAATTTATGTGGAAAACCCAAGATGGTAAAAACCATAGTGAGGATTAGCTCACAATATAAAGTAATATCAACACTGAATATTGAAGGGCTCACTGCAAAAAGAAAGAAAGGTTCACTACCAAAGTAGAAAAGAAGATAGAGAGGAATGTTACATAGAGAAATCCCTCTCAATGCAATAGAAAAATCCACCACAATATCACCAACACTTTTGTAGCATAACTGAAGAATTGTAGATACCTTATGTTCACTGCATCCAACATCTAACACATGAAATCTCATACTGTACTTCTCAAATTCACATAGTAACACTTTGTAATTCACATCATGCTTATCTATCTTCACATCCCTCAAAAACTCAACTCATATTTATATCATCCTCAACCTTGAAAACATTCTCCATGATCGGTTATGCACCTCAACCATACAAATTCAAATTAGGTCAACACCAAAACACTTTTTTGGTAGATAGAAGTGAAATCAGACCATAACACTCCTTATTTGGGACCCAAATCTATAACACTATGCTATAACATGCTTCTAGAAACAATAAACATCCACCATAATTAGTGTAAACACCAAGGTCGATCGTTACCCGTGTAAACACCATTAAACATTTAAGTACACACTTCCTTTGATCTAATAACAACTCATGGACAAAAAATATCATTGAACACAATCTAGAATATTCTGCAAACACACTAAAATCCAAAAAACTCCTTCACAACAACTTTTCCTAAAGAATGTACACATCCAGTACACTCAAACAATTCTAGCAAAAACTACAACTTAAGAAAATGACTTCCAAAGCACCAAACCTTAAAAAAAATTGACTAAAGAAAGATACCAACACTATTAGCATGCCTTCAGATCCACAAGACATGAAACCAAACTGTGGAGAAACACTAGGCACAAACATTTCTCCCAAACACCTCTACAATACACTTATGAACACAACTTCTTCTACACAACAATCCAGCAAACCAAATTTTGAATAGAACACCTCTAAACACCTCTGATCAACATATCTTAAATGCATAGATAGATCTTCAACCTACAAGAAATGTGGAGCAACACCAAAACACTACTCTTGAACCCAGAACACACTGCGACTCACTATTTCCTTTTTTTATCAAATTTTCTCAAAAGAACTTGGAAACCAATTACCAAGAACACATCCTCATCATTTCCATCACTTCCTCAACTATAGGTAGAAGCTTATCAAATAAACACTAGATTTTGACACTAGTACCTCACTAATGACAACATAATGAAACTAATCAAAGCATCATCAATGCAACAACGTAGACAATACCAATAACTACACATACACTTGCAACAATCGTCTTCTCATATAGTTGAAACCAATGAAAACATAGGCTTGTTGACGTCAATGACAACACCAACTTCTCATACTTGCAATAAAAAAAATTGTGCATCATTTTTTCTATTGTTATTTTTTATGTAAAATCTTAGGGCATCACAAATAGATGCAATAAAATTAGGTTTAAAAGATTGGTTTATATTTTTATGTCAAAAGAAGAATGGTTATGAAATTCTCATTTTATTACTCATATATAACAATTGACATTCTTGACAAGATTTGCATATTGTTAGAGGAATAATATCACAGGAGAAATTATTGTTGTATTATAAATAGTTTAGTTAATACATCAATTGGTACCCTTTTTACTATTTTTCTCAAAATATTTCCTAAGATATGTTGATATTTTTATGCTTTTTCCTTTCTATTGCACTATTTTTTAATTACATAACCTATCTAACATAGTTATTCTCATAATTTCCTAACATTATATACCTAACAAGAATGAGGATAAAACCTAAGAGGCTAGGAAGAGGATATAAGAAAATACTCATGCTTAATAAGAGTTTAGGTTCAAATAATCATAACCCCCACCTATATGATGAAGTCTCTCTCCCCTTCTACCTAGGCCTTAATAAAAATCACATTTTTAGAAAGACCCACAAAGAAACAAAAGTAGATAATATGAGGTACTAGGCCTATAGAAGGATAAAATTTCCTTGGGAAAATGTATCTCAACCTTGTAATTTCATAAGGTTTATTGTCGATAGGTTTATTGTTGGATCGTTTATCATTAGGTCTCAGATCTAACGATCACTATTTTTGGCTTGACTTTCCCTAGAAGACAACCCTATTTTATGAGGGTTTTGTATTATGAATGTGTATTGTGATGTATTATGAGAATCTAATAGCGATTGTGTTGCCTTTGGATCTTTGGTTGGTGATGCTCCTATGAGAATCTTTCCTTGCAAGTATATTTTAATCTTTTTTGATTTCTGAATAATATATTGGGTAGCTTTTGGAGTGTGGGATTTTTCTCCCGAAAGGGTTTTCCCCACATAAATCACTATGTTGTGGTATGCATGATATTTATGTTTATTTTTGTTTAAGTTTTTGTAACTATTGAAAAATATGTAAAAACATAATTTGTAGAAAATTGAATGTAGTTTCTAAAATACTAGTCCTTTTTTGGAAAAAGGTAAAATCTATTTGGTGAAAATTTAAAATTCGACTATAGCAGTACTAAATTTTCAAGGAAAAATAAAAAGTAGGTGTATGTCTAACCAACCTAAGTACAAGAAAAAAATCATATTTTTTAAACTTTCAATATAAGTAGAGGACACATGCTCGGATGTGCCACATTTTTTTGTAATTTTTTGCAAGTAAATAATTAGTTATGATTTTTTTATTAGAACTTTTTAAAAATATTAAAACTTGTTTGTTTGACAACCATAACTTGGTCAAAAATTTATGAAATTCGCTCTTTTTTTTATCCTATAGTATGGGAAGCATAGAATGTGTTGCATTTTTTAGATTCAAAAAACTTGAAATCGTTTGAGAATTATAGATGTTTTTCAATCAGCCTATCAGTCGGGACTTTAGCCATAATTCATGTAGAAAATCAATAAAAATTATCTATTAAATTCAAAATAAGGCATATCTTATATTGGTGGAAAGATGACAATTTTCTCAATAAACCCTTTTTATTTCATCAAATTTGGATAAAAGAAAGTCGTCAACCATTTTTTGTCATATCACCACTTTTTGGACCACCATGATCTTGAATTCACCCATATGTAAAGTTTGGTATTATCCTCCTCTCAAGATTAGTGTAGTTCAAATTGTTTCGCTACCTTAACTTCATTAAAATAGTATAATTCCCACTCACTCTCATCACCATATCAAATAAGTATGAGTAAGTTCAACCAAGATAGAGTTTCAATAGTCTAGTAGGATTAACTCAAGTCACAACCAATCCCATGGTGCTTATTATATTTATGGTGTGAAAAAGGTATTTTTCTAGAGTTTTTTGATAGATACTTAATTTTACCATGGGGTTCAAAGTGCAAAGTTTATATTTAACAATAGGTGATATTAAGAGGTCTGACAAACCACTAGGAAAACCATCACACCACAAACTATAAAAAATTTTGGTATGATCAATGATGTTTTTATTTTAATATTATTTGATTTAGAGGTTTATAATTTGTTCATTCCTCCATCAATTATGGATAGATGCAATATTATGGCACATAGGTTGGATAGTCAGTGTGAGTTCAATGCTTAAATCCTTAGAAGTTAACAACTATACGTAAGGATTTTTCTTAGCATGGTAGACCTTTGAGTGTTTCCATTAGGATTTTATAACTTGGTTCTTGGGATGGGTTGGTTTGACACCATTAGGTAAAGATTATTTTTCATGAAATTTTCAAGATGACCTTGGAGTAGAGATAGTGACTTTCAGTATTTTTAGAATTACTTACCTTCATATGATCTCCACTATGTATATTAAGCCTAATATGTAACAAGGAATTTAGTTATTTTTAATTATAAAACATGTTTTCTAAAATGATAGTGAGGTAGTTACTTCACTAAGTGACTACCCCATCTAATTTAGAAACTAGGGATGATAATCCTCATTTGTAATCACCAACTTATGAAATTGGGAAGAGTTATATTATGAGAATAATGACTTAATTCCATGAACTTGAATAGACATGTAGCATGAAATTAAAAATATATTGACAACTAGTAAAATAATATGAAGATAGGTCAACATGGAGAAACCCCTTATGGTTAAAAACTCCACTAAAGTGTGGATACCTCAATTATGTACTCAAAATTTAATTTTACACTTGTAATAATCCCTAGACCCACTAAAGAGCTTTGAAACACCCTTGCAAAACCATGCATAACACTTTCATATGGTTCTTCAATCTTTTGGTACAAAATAGTCATGAACATGAGCTAAAACACTCACATATTCTCCCAAATACAAGAGATGTAAGTCTAAAAATAACACAACTATAACATAGTATACATATATACCCAAGGCATCTAAAATTTCAAACAAATCTCAAGCAAAAAGAGGTGTCCAAAACCCATGAGTTTTAGAATCTGAAAAGACAAACATAGTCACATAGAATAAGTTTTCTACTTTTTACTGAGGTGAAAAGGGTTTTTCATAGAGTATTTTAGGTTCACCATGATGAACTTTATTTTTTTGGCATTTGTAAAGGGAAATTTTCTTATTGCAACCAAAAAAAGTATTTTCCACTATTTTCCTATCAATTGAAGTCAATACATTGACCTCATTCCACTTTGCATATTCCCCAAAATCAAAGAAGCCAATAACTATATAGAATAATTCCAAAGAGCACAAAAATGAACCAATTTTTTTTATCATGGCTACCTAATTAGGAATATTTTGGTCATCAAAAATTAGGCACTCAACAAATAAGGGTGAAAAAACCCCTCAACAAGTGACTGTGGGAAACTTCACCTTAAACCACATCCATAAGTTACTACAATTATTTCTCTAGATTTTCAAATGATACAACAAAATACTTTTTCGAAATAGGAGTGTTACATTTTCAACATTAGTTTTCACAATTGGAAATACAAAAGTGTTACCACCCATCTTCCTATGATTCTAAACCTCAAAATATTTCTTGTAAGCATATAACATAGATATTTTCCCATCCTTGGAGACTCAATAATTTTTATCTCTTATGTAAGATCACTTTATTTTCATACAAATATGGTTTTCCAAATACAACTCCACAAAAATCCATAGCAGCAACATCTACCATAATCTCATTAACAAACTTACCAATAGTAAATTTCAACTTGCATTGCTTTTCAACAAGAATTTTATTACCTTCCTTAATCCAACCTAGAATATATGGATTAAGGTGTTTAAATATTTTTAAGCCGATTTTATGCACCAAGATCTTTATAATTAAGTTAGTTTGTTAACATGAATCAAACAAAACATCAATATTAACATCATTGGAAAGAACCTTGAAATTAAGCAATGCCTTCTTCTAAAACACAACCGGCTTAGCAATGCAACCTATTTGAAGTGAAATCAATTTTCTTAACCTCTTTTATATTATTTTTAGATAATTTCATGGTATTTACCCTTTTGTGAGGTTTCTTGTTTAGATGAAACTTTCGACATGCAAACTCTATGTGACCACCCCTACCACAATCATCACAATGTGCATATATCTTTATGTTTGTAGAAATAATTACCTTATTTCTATTTTAATTATCCCTAACTTCATTAAAATTGGAAGAATTAAAAAATATATCTCAAGATCCTAAGGATGTGAGCATGCCTCTCTATGTCAACAAGATTTGAGAGAAATACAAGCCAAAAAAGGGTTGTTCAAATATCCTATGTACTTAATTAGTATTTAAACATCAAGTAGTTCTTTATCCATTTGAGTTTCCCTTCTACAAAATTCACTATTTTACTCTTGAACACTTCATTTTAATTTTTGTTAAAAAAAATTCATTCCATTTTGCTTGTGACAAATTAAATAGGGTTGTTTCCTATTTAGTTACTTAAAATAATTTCAATAATTTGTTGAATTATTATTTAAGGAAATAGAAAAAAAAATAGATTTTCAACCCAAGTAAAGGCATGTTTAGCCAATCATATTATAGTAAAAAAAAACTTTTGTTCAATAATTAAAGTGTACATGCTAACGTATACCTCAAGTTAAGTTAATTAATTTCCTAGTTGTTTTGTGTCCATATCACCTTCAAATAGTGTTATCTCAATCTTGGGCTCTCTTTTGAACAAAGGCTTATTTGAAATACTCTTTTCCACCCTAGGATCTTTCTCTTCTTAATTCAAGCTCTTGTATTTTCCTAATTTTCCCAATAGAATTCGCATGAAGCATTTTAGTCTCCAAAGATTGATAAATAATTTCAATGGCACTCTCCATCTTATCGAACCTTGCTTCTACATCAAACGCTTCTTTATTTATATGCATCTTAAATTTGTATTCCACATGGGGTATTCTATGTATCTATCCAAATGTAAAGACTTATTTACTCTTGAATATGTTGTGGTAATGCACCTATAAAATACTCATGATAACACCAAAACACTCCCAAAAGAATGAACAATACCTAATACTATTTGGTATGTAAACTAAGGAGGATTATTATCACACAGTCACCAACATATACAATTATTAAGGAGTTTGATTATGATAATAATAAAGACAAAAAATCATGAATTAGAATAAACGAGTGGCTTTAAATTAGAAAAATATTTACAACCATTCAAAGGAGAGAAAGATATGCTAATGTGGAGAAATACTATGTGATTTGTTTGCAATTTTATGTAACTTGCATTCATGCACATTGGCTCAATCTAATCTCATTTCATGCTACAACCTTCCCTTGCACACGCAACACAATGTTAAGATGCTTTATATGTGGTGAGACACTAAATTAGAATGGATTTGTACACTTTTTGAAAACATAGATTCCAACAACTCCATGCAACTTAGCATAAGTTAGCCACTCATGAAATTTTTAGTCATGCTACAAAAATTAAAGAGTGTGTTTCAAATTTGACAACAACATTGCCAACTCCTACATCAACCTCTCCATATTGTGCATGAATTTCTCATGAGTAGAAAATGTGACCACATAAATGAATTCAATTTATCTCCATACACATCTAATACATGGCTTTGTCTACTCTACATGATCATACTAGACAACTAATAGCATAAAATTTTGATAATCAATAGTCATGGCCATATAGGAATCACATAGTACTAATACTTATTAGCATATAGTGGAATGCTTCATTAAGATCCTATTATTTAAATACATCTCACAGTATATTTTGTAAACTAGGTAGCTAACTAGTAAGTATAATCATATCACTCTACCTATTTTAGTTATACTCCAAGGTGTTTTGGTAAATCAATTGGATTCATTCTCCCTAGTTGAATAAAGGAATCTTCTTTCCCACCATCGCCTTTGTAATTATTTATATACTAACACAATATCAGTTAATGAAGGATAACATTTTCTTCATTTTGTTCGCATGGCCTATTACTTCTTATCATCATACTTCTATAAATCTTCTACTTTCAAGCACCTAATTGACATAAATCTATCCATTAGTGTTGGTTCATAACCTTGTTTCTACTCACAAGGTTTTCTTCTAATTCTCAAAATGACCTTGTGAGTAAAAACTCCACTAAAAGTGTGATATACCCAACTTATGTACTCAAAAATTCTCTATTACACTTTATCAAGGTCCTTTGACCCAATCAAGATCTTGGAAACACACTTACAAGACCATATATAATAATTTCCTATGACTTGTTAGGCATCTATATAAAACAATCATGAACATGAGTTAAATATCATAATTACTCCCAAATACAAAGTGTGCAAATCTCAAATGGCTCCTAATTTTCCATAACACAACTCTAACATATTATATATAAACCTCCAAGAAATATGGAAGATGAAATAACCCTTAAGAAAAAAGAGGAATTTAAAAAACTATTTTGGAATTCCAAAAAACACATACATAGAATGAGCTTGGATCACTTTACTAGGGAAAAATTTTATCTTCTAATGATTTTTCCGAGATGAAAAAGGGCTCACTATGGTAGATTGTGAGTTCACTTTAATGAACACATTCATTGGGGTGAGTACTATATCTGTTGCATGTGTACCTAGTAAATTTTGTATAAGACCAAAAAATGTATTTTCCACTAATTTTCTACCAACCAAAGTCTACACATTAATCTCCCATTCCACCTTGGGCGTTGTCTAAAATCAAAGAAATTGACTATCATCCACAATAATGCCAAAGAGTACAAAAATAGATCCATTGTTGGATCACAATTTTATGGGTTTTTTTTGGTGTCTTTCTCAATGAGTTACTACCTATACCTCCTCTACTTTTCCAACTAAGATGCTATATAGATTTTCCCTAAACATGTAAAGTGTGAAATTTGACTTTTACAAAGGAAAATAAACTTTCCTTGAGTAATTCCACATAATAGATTAGGATTAACCACCATCTTTAAACCTATTCAAAATTGTACTAGTTATCCTTTTTTAAAATTATAATAAAAATATGAAATTAAATAAGACACTTGAAGAAAGTAAACATGTGCAAATATCTGTTAATCTAAAAATAACTATATTTTTTAGCAACATAAATGAAAAGTATGAATAACAAAGAACCTAGTGTTGAAATATGGAAGTCATTGCCAAGGATTCTAATCAATCACATGGACATCCACGCATTGCATTATCATCTATACAAATGCAATGCAAAAATGTGTCCAAAAAGTGTGAAAATCCAACTTAGTTGTTCACCTATCCTACAAAAATAGAAATAGAAAATATGCCAACAAGTTCTAGATAGTAAAAATATAGATAAATAAACTAATAATAAGATTTAAATTAGCAAAAGAAATAAATTTATGAATAATAAGTCATTTGTAAAACCTCCATGTGGTTGAGTGCCCTCAAAATACGTGTAGACACGGGGAAAAGAAAAAAAATAGTGTGTGAATGCTCCTATCCTAAGTGTGTTTGGGAATGGACATAGCTATGAATGTACAATAGTGTAACTAAAGTAAAATAATGGGGTGTGTTAATCCCAAGGTTATCAAGGGCACAATAGTAGAAATACATGTAATATAAATGAGAAACAAGAATAATATTACCTAAGAAGGCTTGAAAAAGCCAAGAAGAACAAGAGAGATCAAAAGAGTCTTGTAGAGAGTTTGAAAGAGTTGTGTAGCTTGAGAAAGAGTTGTAGCTAGTTGTAGAATGCAAGATCATGCAAAAGGATCCAAGAGAGACCAACAAAGATCAAAAATAAAAAAATATATTGATTCAAAAATAAGAAGAGAGGAAAGAGGAAGAGGCTTACAATCCAATTAGATTTGTCTTGATTTATTTCCACTAACTTGGGAAGGTGACAAGTGGAAACACTCAGAAACATCTACTAAATAAAAACTATTACAAGACACTAGTGTGACACATGGACATCCTCATGATGCACTAGAGTCCAAACAATGTATGCTAAAAAATAACAAGAGACTAGAAAAACATAATGGTAACATATAGGTGACACCAATAAGTGACCACAAGAAACAAGAACTGTGCACCTTGAGAAGGAAAAAGGCTAATGCAAGGGTTGAAATAAAGTTATAAAAACACTAAGGGGATGGATACCAAATTGGACATAATACATAGCATGAAATTACAAGGGTATGAAATTTTCTATGTTACAAAACCTAGGTACTCTATTTAATGTTCATTTCCCTAGGTATAAACTAGGGAGACATGATAAATTAATTTGGTTTCTCTTTCGTGATGGAGTACATCATCAAGACCCCTAGCAAGGAGCAACCTTGCTCATGTGGGGTCATATTCTAGGGACAATGGGAATTTAGAAATGGTATAAGTAGTGTTTGAGAAAACAAAAAATTCAATGCGTGGGAAAATAAGATACAGATATAATCCCTCTAGAGCTATGACTAAAATTGTTTTGGTTACAAAGAGAACATTAGAAAAAAGGGACCTTTGTGACACATTGAAAATTTACCATTTAATTATCTAGAACATAGTGTTGGCTCTACAAAATGTATGCCTTCTTTATCGCCATTACGCAAAGTGAGACGAGGGTAAGAAGGTGTCTCAAGCAAAGAGAATGATGTGTCAACAAGAAGGGGACAATTTTGGGCTAATGAATAGGATTAGAGACTATCATCTTCTTCTTTAGGATTTGTGAAACCTATGTGTATTCTCTCAAGTTATTAACAAATGATTATTAAAGAAAAATAAAGAAATAAGAACCAAGATTTTACTACTGTTCCCTAAAGGCAATCAAGAATAAGCCTATTAGACCTCATTAATAATAATAAGAAGAAAGCTTGTAAGTTGGCCCAAAGATGTAACAAGCTCTAATTACTAAAGAGGAATCCTCATAAGTATCATACACTCTTACACCTTGCATTCTCACTATCATTGCCCTCTAAATATCTATCTAATACAAGCTCATTGAAGATGTAGGTTTATAGAGAAAGTGGCTATAAAGATGAGTATGACTCCCATATGCTTAACCCTTTGAAGTTTTGACTTGAGTACTAGCTCACTTGAGATATAGGAGAAGTTGCAACACTATAATTAATCATATGATTAGGACGCCATACTAAACAATAATGAAAAAAAGGCATATTCTTATATGAAAATTATAATAATCTAAGCCAATATAATTACCAAATTCATTGGGGAATGGGTTCACAACATATAAGAAAGAAATATGTTCATATAGGACTATAACATGATCATATAGGACTATAACATCATATTTTGGGGTTGTCTAGTTCTCGTCTATGGTTTGATAGTTGGCTGTCAGTAGTCTTTGTGTGTGGCCTATCCACCTTTCCTAGTTCATTCTTGGTTTGAACTAGCTTCTTTTTGGCCCTATGGGATTTCAGTGTAAAGGGTACAGCACCTTGTAAATGTTGCTTATTTAATCAAAAATAGGATCATATAAACAAAAATATATTTATATTAAATGAACACTTAATAATCCTAAGCATATAAACAAGACACCACATGCAATAAAGAGAAGGTCGTTTCAAAATCTTGTATTGCATCCCTAAATACCCATATCCAAATAGAATGAAGGCTAGTCAGAGTTAGGGATTGGAGTACACAAACAAGGAGAACCTTGAAAGTCCATAGGAGACAAAAAAGAGGAAGCATAAAGGTATAGGGAATTAGGGGTTAAAGGAAAGGGATGACAACATGAGGAAACTTGAAACTTTGGTGGATAGGATTTTAGGGAATAGAGAACTTGAGGAAAAGGAACAAAGACAAAGAAAATCCTAAAACCCCACCCAAGGTAGGAAATTGACTCAAAGACATTAACACAAATTTTTTTGACATTTTTAGAATCTAAGCACATGATAAGGACATGAGAGGGGGAAAAGAACAACACCTAGTACTCATTGAGCAAGGGATGTCGTTAAAGGAATTCTCTAATTGGATATCACTGATAGGAAAACTAAGGCCAGAGCAACAAAGAGAAGCCAAGTAGGAGGAAACCAAGAAAAACCAAAACATATATTTATAATGTTTTGCAAATGTATCAACTAGAGGCACACATCTCCAACTAAAAATGTATGGTTGCAAGCAAAGTTTGAAAATAGTTGTAGATTAGACAATGCAAAGAAGACCCATGGGGAAAGGTCATGGATAACCTATTATAAAGCACTTGCTTCAATCAAAGACAAGTTTGAAGAATGAGATGAGCACCCTCAAATTGATGTTATAATTACCCTTGAGATGCAACATAATCCATCTATCATGTGCATGCAATATCATACTACCAAGAATGTATGAGGGGCACGTATCAAATGTCATCAAGACCATCAACACAATCAAACCATAGGAGAAATAATCATAATCCATGACTACCCAAGTCATCAAGCACCATTTCAAACTAAACTATATGATGTTGATCTTCAAAGTAATTCAAACCTTGCAACTCACCCATCAAATTGTACTCAAAATCTAATACATTGATGCACTCCTCTATGTCTAATTTATAGACTTGATCTAAGACATCATTCACATGATCAAATGTAAATTAAATCGATAGACATCATAGGAATGGCCTTTCCCTTAAAGTTGTCTCCCTTTTCTAATCTCTTCACCACTATTTATTACAAAAATTTGCTACCAAGAAATTAATCTTTGTGCTAGGAGATTTTTTATTGCAACTTCTCAATCTATTGTGGATAAGAAAGTAGTCTTGGATGGTAAGTTGTGGATGTGAAGTCAACATTCCCTCTTGCTCAATCCTTTGTTCCCTTCATTCAACCCTCTCTCTGAACCCTCAATATTGTATTGGTCTATGTTAGATTACTTAACCTTCCTCTTCATTTTTGGGGCTTTTCTTGCCTTGAAGATATCAACAATACAATTGGATGCTTTCTTAGGATTGATGTTGTTCCTTCAAGTTTCCACCACACCACCTTTTCCCATATCTAGATGGACATTGATATTTCCAACGATCTCCCTAAGAATATCGTCTGTATGGTAGAGGATAGGCCTTGGACGCAACCATTAGACTATGAGGGTATTCCCTTCTAGTGCAAAAGATGTTGTTTCATTGGTCACCTCGCTTCAGGGTACCCTCACTCTCATCATTAGTTGGCTAGTTCAACTACTTGGTGGAGTTGACGGAAGAGTGCCTACCCTAATCATTTGACTACCAATGATTTTCTAATTTGGAGGTTTGTGGATCTCCTATGGCTTCCCTAGACCTTGATGATCCCTCTATGGATGATGCAACTTCATTACCTCTTTCATATCCTAATCGAACACTTCCTCTTGACTCTATTCTAGTTATTTCTCCTCCTAAGCCTAATAATTTTAGGAGTGTGTTAGTGGTTCCATTGTTCCTTGTTCACATTTGGTTTCAATGCAACCTATGTCTTCTTCAGTTCGATGATCTTCTCCAATTAAACTATTGTATTCACCTTGTGTGATGCAACAAGTTGAGGCGATGTTAAAGGATTGTTCCTCTCTTGTCTCCTCAATTTGAGGATCTAATCATTTATTTGTTTCTAATACACATAATTTGGGTGCTCAATCAACTAGACAAAGGCCCTATGTGGTTTAGGCAACTTCTTCTTAGGTTATTTTCGGGTTGGTTTTTTTGTGTTGGGTAGATGTTGTATTGAGGCAACTTGAGTGCACTTGTGCTAGTGGCTATCCTTTTTTGTCTAATTGATTTATTTTGTAGAGGGCTTTGGAGCCACTTCAAAACCTATTTTGTCTATATAATGAAAAATTGATACAATAATATATTTGATACCATCATAGTTGGCTGTCATTGAAACTATACTAGTATGTAATTATAAGCAAAAGATTAAGAGGTAGTGTTGTAAAGAGAGTATCAATGGTGAAAAATGTTTTATCAGATCCTCTTGTGATTCTCGTTTGATTCAATAAGTGAGACCCTTAAAATTATATAGAGGATAGATAGACCAATGGTTGTATACCCTATGTCCTAAAGTACATTTGGTTATATTAAGTCGTGTCATACAACCACATTTGATCATAGGACTATTAGTATGAGTTGAAGGTACCACACTTCTTCTTGTGCATAATATTGGCATGTAACTTGTGCATAAGTTTAACTCATCTTGATGCATTTGTATCATCATGTGATTTATTCATTTTATATACCTTTGTTGAGATAATTACTTTTCATTCAAACACTAGATTTCATAGTCACACCTAATAACTTAAATTAAAACAGGAAATAGCCCTATAAATTCTTTCTACAATCACAGTTATTGAAGCCTTCTCAATCATTACATCATTTTAACTATCTTCTTAAGCCTAAAAAGTAAGATTGTGGAGAGATAAGAATGAATGATCAATTTGGAATTTTTTTAATGTAGACTATGAAATATCAAGAATAGACAATCCAAGAAATAAAATCCACACAATTCCCAAGGAACTTTGAAACTTTTTACTATTGTTAGAAAGGAACACATATTGATCTACAATGATTTGACCACTCAAAATAATATTGGACCAACCTAAATGTAATTCATGCCTCAAACTCTCATTTGACCACTTGACTATTTATGCCTTTGACTCTAGTTGATGGCTCCTCCTAGGATGACGAGATTATGCCAAACCCAACCATGTTCAATCTCATACCCATCACACTAGTATAAGATTGGGAGATATATTTAGGAAGACCTTTATCCTACCTTTGTACAACAATCAATGAAATATTATCGTCCAAGTCCTCTAAACAAGGAGTAGGGGGTATTCTTCCACAAAGGACCCATCTATGCGCATAGAGAGAACAATGGGATGACAAGGCAAAGAAGCCAAACATCAAACAATTACCACGAGTAGGTTGAAGCTAAACCAAAGCCAGAGGCATCACAAACTGAATGACTAAAGCAATACGTGGATGGGACTCTCGAATGGGAGCAATAGGGGCAAGATCTACCAAAACCAGACCATGCAATACCCTAAGAAGACTCGCATGAATTTTCAAGTGATCTTTCCGTGGACCCTAGAGTTAATGTGTCTTTTTTAGTTGATATTGTGTGGCAACTTGGCTACAAATTTATATTAATCTAATTCATTTTTGGTGGATTGGTTGGGTTGTCCCATGTCTAGCAGTACTTGTTTTGTTTGCAAATTCGCTAGTCTGTTGTGCAAGGGTTCATGCCCTTCCAATCAAGCTATTGTCAATACCAGAAACAACCCGAGTGTAATTGACATCCTAGATCATGATATGCACAAACATATCACTGACCTCAAGCCCATTCACAATGATGATAAACTCAATTTGGTTAATCATTTCCAGTATCTATTCATGTTTTTGTGAGAGTGCCCACAGGACCTCATCACCCATTGTTGATAGCATCATCCATAAGCGAACCCTAAAGAGATTGCAGCACTCAGAAATCAACTCATATACGAGAATATCTTGAATTTACACTTAGTAAAGGGCACACTTGCGCAGCATAAGCAACAAGATGTCAAGATAAAGATAAAAGCAACAATATGTAAAAGATGACACGGATGATGAACTAAACTGACCCTCCTAAAATTGATTGTTTTTGACATGGGTGACGGATTAACCTTAGGTAGCATGAATGCTCCATGCTCCCATGAAACGGACATGCTACTAGTTAATATGTGTCATCGGCACTCTATTTCTATTTAGGCTTATTGAGCATTATTAAACTTTGTACTTGAACTGGTCAGGAATGGTATTTATAGCCCTTCAACGATTTGCCCGAGCCCTCGCAACAAGATATTAAGATGACAAGTATAGTAGGCATCATAAATGAAAAAATGGCCACCATTGAGAACAGACTGACCTTCCTAAGATGGCATGAAAGGAATATGCTATTAACAACTAATCAATATGGTTTGATGGACTACTCTTCTAAAGGCGTCCTAACTGGAACATGCTACTACTAAGGGAGAGTGCACTATCATCCATGGATGATGTACCAACCCTCCTAAAAAGGTAGCATGAAAGGCATATGCTACAAGTGACATCAATTTCATCGGTTTGTTTCTATTTGGGGTTAAAGAACGATTTCTATGTAGAAGTGATAACAAACAATCCTCATTTCGTATGCAATGACTTTTATTATGAAGTTTACACGCAAATCTGATGAGGTTGAATTGTACAGCCTGTTGAACAATATATTAAACATATGATAAATCAATCCGCCTGTAAGCTTCTATATAAGGAACGTCTAATACACTAGACTGGAATATCACTCTTAAATAGCCTAATGAGCCAACTTTACCATCTACCTTTTAACTTTTTAGCACATTAGTTGCAATGCGAGATAACGCCTAATTTATAGTGTAATAAAAAATGTCATGTTCTTCGAGTAACTGGATAAGTTAAATTTGAATTAAGATCTTTCATGGGTTGGCATTGTACAATCGAACTTCATAATATAAAGGATTTTGTGGAATTAAATGGCAATAGCAGAGTTGATTTCAAATTACTCCCTTGGCCATTCTAAGCAAAGTAGGCAATACATACAAAAGAATTATCGAAAAAAATGGGCTCATATTTTAATGTTAAGAACATGTGTAAAATCCCATATCGCTGGTGAATATTTGAATTTTTAATTGTTCCAGACACATAACTGTACATAAATATAAAATCCCATTCCAGATCTGTACGCAAATATAAAACCCCATTCCAGATAACTGTGCGCAAATATAAAACCCCATTCCAGATAACAGTGAATGTAGCATTTTGTGATAAATGTGGGTATTTCTATGCCTAGCAAACCAAGATGGAATCCGTGTCAGGTTATTGGATCTGTTAAATGAAACTACTGGATCTACTGTATTATCAATATTATGGAATCCATGGAAGTCTACAGTATCTACAATAACATGTAATCCATGGGAGGCTGCTGGATTTCCTGTAATATGAAATCCATAGGAATCCTACATTTTCAGAACTTGCAGTGTAATTTAAATAACCAACTAATACCTATTATTCTTAAGCAAGTTAATTTTGACATCTTATGAATCTGAATTCGAACACATAAAATCCAATATGAGGACCGTATAAACATTTCATAACAATAAACACAAAATTAACACCGACAAATTTCAACATACTTACAAAGCAAATACAATAAGTGATATCAAAAAATACATAAAAGCAAATATTAGAGTCCAGTATAATTGAACAGTTCAAGATTTCACAAAATTAAAAAAGAACTAAATAAATGCCATATATTACTAACACAAGCATACATCTATCACACAAGAAAGCTGACAATCACCAGAACTAGAGAAATTTTTGAATGGTGAAAAGAATGTCAATTTAACACAAAATTGTATAGTAGACATAATAATATACAAAGTTTATTATGTCTAGTATACAATTTATTCCATGTTAGATGAATAGCAAATTTAAAGAATACTTGACATTTGTGAATCTTGAATAACTAATTACATGCTTCTTTCTCGACCAAATTGGGCTTTATCATTTAACACTATATAGAAAGCAAACTTACAAATTCATGCCACAGAACCCTGTCATGAAACTGGCAAAGTTGTTATAAAATCATATGTACCATCATTAAACACTAGGCCCTTCTTGTCCAGTCAGTAACATGACATCCCATTTCCCTCAGCTAGAATTAAAAGAATACTGTCATACTCCCAAAATTAAATGCAGAATAGAAACATTATTCCCAGAGTACAAAATCAAAGAGTTAACAAAAGGAAGTGGAACTGTATATCCAAAAAATCATATCATCTACCACATATAATAGAAACACTAAACTAATGAGTACACTGCTCCTCAACCTCTTTGGAACAAAAGTGTCCTACAACTAAGTCCCTTAATTTATGTAATCTACGGTTCCCAATAGAAGAATTACCTTGGAAATTTGAATTGGAGTACCACCATCTTCTTGTACAGAACATGAATTTGAAAACTTGTGGTCATGCAGTTAAAACTATAAATCCATAAACCAATTGCTGTATTATCAATACACCTGTACATTATTACCATTTATGGATCCTGCTGGTACTGTTCCTTCAGTGCCTGCAAACTGAGAAGAATTGTCCACAGACATATTATAATTTGGCACAAAAGCTGTATTAGCCACCACACCTGGTGGAGTAGGCTCACCATAAGTCTGTGTATTGGAAAATGTGTTAGCAGAATAGGTAGCTGAGTTTCCATATCCTGTTGTATCCCCATAGCCTGCTGAGTTGGGGTATGTTGCTGGAGGACCATTGTTATACATTACAGGAGCACTTTGCATCGGAACTTCACTTGTCATGGATCTGTTGGGCTGACGAAGATTATTTGGGGGTCGCAAGTCATTTTCTCCATGAGCAAAGTGACATTTGTCTCCAAAGCGACAGCCTTCAGGAGTGTTGAAACGGTTGCACAGTCGAGTTTTATAACCATTAACAGTCACACTGGGATCTGCAGATGGTCCAGGCTGTTTCCTTGGTGGTGGCATCACATTGTTAGGCATAGTTTGAACAGGAGCCAGACCAAGTGCACTGATGCCTCCTGGCACATAATGCAAAAAATGGCAACTTTCGCCATATGGACATCCAGATGTGCTGTGACAAGAAGCAAAAAGTATGGTAAATTCAGTGACCACTTGTACAATATATCTCGAACTTAATCATGCCATAAAAGAAGTGCAATTCAACATATATATAATGAATAAGCAAATTACTGGATACCAGGTATTGGTGTACATAATGATAACCAAAAGAAAGAGATAAACAGGTTGAGACAAAATTGGTCATCAGGATAGTTGTATAGCGGCACAGCCAACCTGGATACACATTTTCTGCAGCTTGCATTCATTTAAGGACAGTTTATCAAATATTTATTTTCATAAACCAAAGATATTACGATTTAGATGGCTTCTTAGTAAATTAAGAGCTTCAGACTATTTATATTGTTTTGGATCTTTTTCTTTTGTGTTAGAGCGAAATATCCCATTGGGAACCCCAAAAGAACTAATCGTTTCCATCAGAATATGTTTGTTTAGGTTCCACTCAAAGAAGTTCTCCCAGTTTCCACTTAAAGAAACTATTCTTTTAGGTTATACCAAATGAAGAAACTTATAAAAGTTAATTCTTTTAGGTTCTTTAAATGAAGAAAACTTGTTCTTTCAGATCCTGCTTAAAGAACACATTTGATTAGGTTCCACTTAAAGAAGAGAAACTATTCTATTAGGTCCCACTTAAAGAAGCTGTTCTTTTACGTTCCACTTAATGAAGCGGATACTTTGGGCACTACCAGACCATGTACCTGATATTAATCATCAGAACTTCAACACAGTCTGACACATGAATCACAGAATAAATCACTTGCCACTGAAAGCTGATCTCAAAGTAATACTGCTGCCTTCAGAGATTTGCTACACCTGAAAGACAAAATACTAGTACAGTTCAAGCTCTTTGGACTTTCTATATCTTCCTTTTTATGCCTGTAATTTAGGGTGTTTAGCAGGGTCTCCAGGTTATGTAAGTGTGTCAAATATGAACATGGACTACAAATGCAAGATCTATGTAGAGGAAAACAAACACAAACCTGAAAAATTTCATACAAGGTTTTGTCTTGTTTCCAGATGGAGGCATTTGATGACCAAGCTCCCTGTCATCTGAGAATAAAATCATATAAAATCTGATTATCATCTATATACACCTTTAAAATAAGCAAGCAAGCACATGAATTCAGAAGGTTAATAACGTTACAAGAACATCTTAAGACAAATAGAATAAACATGATAATAATCATGCAACAACCACAAGTCTCATCATGGTGATTCAGTCAAGCACACAAGCACACATACTCTTCTCAACCTACCTTGGATACTAATATCAATCATATAGATCACTACAGAAACCAAGGCAACCAAACTTCCTTATCAGTGACTTTAAAAAAACAGCATGCAGTAAAAAGGAAGGTTCAAGTTTCAGAAGGTTGGTTTTGGTTCCATAATGTGCCATTCCATCCCTAAACAATTTCATACTTGTCATATTTTAAGCTATAAATGCTTACCACATGTAATAAAATTATAAATGTTTGTTATGACTTAAAATTTCTTGTGAAATACTTTATGAAAATAGTATATATATCAACACACCAAAGCACATTCAAAATTCTTGATTGCTCGAGGAAAATCAGCATTTGAAGAATCAATCCACTAACAGATGATTAATTTAGCATTGAAAAAAATACAATTTTATTAAGCCAGCATGGTTCAGACAGTATGTAGCAAAAGCCTAAAAAATAAAACTTCCAAACAAGCAGCTCCCTGGAAAACATATATGATATACATCCCAAAAAACATGTTGATGAATAAACATGCAAATAAGCCACAGAAATGCAGTCTTTGTGAATGCCCAGCAAAACTGACTCTTATCATCAAGTTGTGTATTATCACATGTCAACTTAATAAATCTTATATTCCAAATCCCAAACCATCCTAAAAATTGATAATGCCTATGCAGACCCCTTTAAACACTTAAATTGTGAAATACAAGTTGGAAAACTTGACAATATAATCCAAGTTCTAAGCCTACAAATTTTACAGTTTCAGTCCACTTGTTATGTGACTTAAATGCAAATACACATAAATGTTCGCAAATCCTTAACACAAAGGCAACAAAAAGTAGACACATTATCATCAGTACTTCATCTTAAGGGAGCTTTCATGCAACAACTCTGGTATCATTTGTAAGGGCATCAACAGAAAGATTAGCAATTGTTTCTAACAGGACTTTCACAGTTCACCTGATAACCAGGACTTCCAAGAGGTCACTCATATGAGAACTAATCCACTTCAGGGGTGCTTATCAATCGAATTTCCAAAAATATCAAGTGCAGTTAGATTTCCTAGAGTGATGAGAAATGGATTATCCAAGGAATGACTGAGAAATATTAAATACCTTTTGCAAAAAAGGAAAAAAGAAAAAATCTGAAAAAGCATACACATTGCTTGATAAGGTTCATGGAAGTTCTAAAGCATAAATAGATTATGTCAGGCAGGCATCTGGAAATAATAGATAATCAACAGTTAGGGAATCAGAATACAGGTGACAAAACAGTTTTCTATGAACTCCAGAAAGATTGCATTGCGCAATGAATTTATCAGTGGATTGAAAAAAAGCATTTAATAAATTGCTAAATGCAATAAAAGATTCCTTAGAGTGAAGAGAAATAAGGTAACCAATGAATGATTAAGAAATGCTAAATGCCCCTCGCAAAAAGAAAAAAAGATCTGAACAAGTATACACATTACTTGATAAGGTTCGTGGAAGTTCTAAAGCATAAATAGATTATGTCAGGCAGGCATCTAGCAATAATAGATAATCAACAGTTACGGTATCAGACTACAGGTGACAAAATGGTGTTTTAAAAACTCTAGAAAGATTGCATCATGTAATGAATATATCAGTGGGTTGAAGACAGGCATTCAATAAAATGCTAGATGCTATATACAATTTGTCAAAAACTCCACGAATATTAAAATCTGAGAGTTGTTCAGTAGGTTAAAGGCAGTCATTTCATTAAATTCCTGAATGGGAAAAATAGCTTTCCAAAGCTCTAGGAAAGTTGAACGTTTAAGGATATATCAGTAGGTCAAAAACATGTTCAATTATGAAAATCCTATATGGTAAAAATAACCTCATAAAATCCTGCAATCCGTGACCCGAAGACAAGCAGAGTTAAAGTTAAAAAATCAAATTCGAACACGTAAAAAATTCACAAACAGAACAACGAAGCAAAATATTTACCGGTAGGACCATGTTTAAAGCGGCAGTTAACACCGTAAGGACACCCATCTGGAGTACTATAGCGCCTGCACTCCAAATCACCATTTCCATTATGTACTTGATTCTGCTGTTGAAATCCCCCTCCAACGAAATCCCCCCCATTATTCTCATATGAGCCTGGCCCGCCCATGTATGGCCCTGCAGTAGCCGGAGGGTAAGAGGAACCCATGCTAGGAACCACCTCATTAACTCCCTGGTTAGGGTTAGGGTTTGGATTTGGAATATAATTGTTGATCCCAGGGCCAGGGTTAGGGTTTGGATTGGGGTTAGGGTTAGAACCAGTACTGTAATTTACCCCAACAGCAAGATTATTAACCCCAGGAGTCCATGATAAGCCATTTCCTGCTGCATTTCCTGCATCGTAGGCGCGGGGTTTCTTCATCATGGGCTCGAAGGATTCCATCCTATTACAAAAAGGAAAAAAGAAAAACCCAGAAAAAATTTCTCTGTCAAAGAAAAACCCAGATGAATTTCCAATGCCAAAGAAAAACCCAGAGAGTTTTTCTCTATAAGAACAAAAACCCTTATCAGCGCTTTCAAAACCCTTTCCGGATTCAGTGATAAAACACGATTGGTCAGAGGGGTTTTGGTGAATAAATATTAAGCCGGTAAAATGGCAGAATCCCAACTGTCCGACAACTAAAATGGCGAAGCGTGAACAAGATTGGAAGATTTTTTATCTATCGACAAGCTCGGCCAGAGTAGGAAACAAAATGTTCGATGATTGAAACCAATTCTATCAGGTAAAGAAGTGATTGTTTGAAGCTATGAAGCTGAACTGATGCTGACGTATTGAAGAGCAAGGTGCACGGTGTATGAATTTAACTCTGAGACTTGGATAATGTTTATGATATATATTTTGAATTGCCTTTAAGTGGCTCAAACAACTCTTGTATGGGACGGTGTGCATACAGTCCAAGCTCTCGGGAATGAATCTACATCATCTGTGGGTTATTTAAGATCTTTAGTGAATGTATGTATTTTTCAATTTGGGTTATGACAATAATTATAGTTTTTTTCAAAAATAATAAGATAAAATGGGATCACATTATTATGTCTTTAAATAAAAGTTAAGAGTGATACAATCTACAAAACTTATATAAAATTGTTTTAGCCTCTTAATTTGTATATTAGTATATCATGTATTTATTTGGTCTATTAATATGGTATGTTCTTTTTCTTTCTTTAAAGTTACAGTGTTTATAGTCAATTTGTCGACTCATAAATCTAATAAATTAAGGAAGGGGTCAACATACATCACAAGATCTCAAAATGGTTCTTTGTTGACCTCAATAAATGAAATTCGAAGTCATTGTTATTGGCTAAATAGTGCTACTAAGGAGGCACGAAAACTTAAAAAGGAAACTTAAAATGAGATGAAATTTTGGGGAAATCAAAAATAATTAGAGGGGGCTAGTGGATTTCAATAAGGCCTCCATCAAAAATTTCATCAAAAGGAGGCTACTAAGTTGAATCTCTAATCCACACATGATCAAGTTGAACCTTGCTAAGAAAAATGGTGTCTCAACCTTGCAATTATAGGAGGTTAATATATTGAGTGTAGGGGGTTGCAAGGGGGGAGGGGAGGTACCCCCCTTGCAGGGTCTAGGGGTCATGTGCCCCAATGGGGGTTCAGGGGCAACACCCTCAAAAGCCACATTTTATGTATATTTTATTATTGTAAATCTAGATTGCTCGTCATTAGGTTTCAAATCCCATGGTAGATATCTTGTTGGCTTGTCTTGCCCTAGAAGGCAACCTTATTTTATGAGGGCATTGTATTACAACTATGCAATGTGAAGTATTTTGAAAGTCTAATAGTTGTTGGGTTGCCTCTAGATCTCTAGTTGGTGATACTCTTGTGAGAAACATGCTTTGCAAGTATATTGTAATCTTAATGATTTATGGATAATATATTGGGCAACTTTTGGAGTGTGCGGTTTTTCTCTCGAAAGGGTTTTCTTGTTGGCATTGGTTGTCATTGATGTCAACAATTAGGGATATTTTTGCATATTTTTGTGAGATTGTTGTTTGGCATAATGTCAACACTCAGTTTGGGTTGTCAATGATGCTTAGTTTGGGCTATCATTGGTGGTTATAGTTGTATGTTGTTGATACTCTATGATGATGTGATGTTGCTCAATCATTGATGTATGATGTTGTTGATATATTCATGGTTGGATGTCATGCTTTTCTTGATGTTAATTGAAGTTGTATTGAGTATGGTTGTTGTCAGCAAAGATGCTATCATGATGATATGTTAAAATGAGGGTTAAAAATAATGTTGAAGATGGAGAGATGTTATTGATGGTCTCTAGAATGTTGTACGCTCTCTCTTGTTGTTCCTAAGGAAGTGTGTATTAATACAAGGATGTTCTAGTCTCTGAATGTTGATGAAAGTTTCTACTACAAGAAATTTCTTTGAAGACCATTTGGGAAAATGTTTTGCATTCCTCTGCCTTTGAAGATATGGTCTTGTGGTTTGGGATTCAATGTTTATACTTTATAGATTTTGCACTCCTATCTTTTTCAGGTCCCTAGTGCTAACAAGGAGGTTTATGGTAATTGCAATGGGTTGGCAGTTTTTTTGTTTCTTGGAATGGTCTGAAAAATGCTCCACATTGATGTTTTTGCTCATGCAGTTTAGTGAATGTGCTCTCAATGCTTGTGCAATGTCTCAGTTTAGTTTTCATGCCATGAAGTTGATTGCAAGTTGATCTGTTAATGTTCTTTCTCGTGTTTGCTTCTAGGATGAAGTGTTTTATTGTTGTTTGGTTTACGGTGGTTGTTTGTGGTATGACGGCATGAAAGAAGTATATGGAAATGTTATTGGATGTCATGGAATGTCCCTTTGTTGTCCACACATCAATGATTGATCTCTTTGGTGCTACATAATGTTTTGAGTTGGTTTTTTGGGAAATTTGTGGATGTTTGGCTGACAGGGTATGCTCTCTTGCTTGTTCTTTGTGCTTGGTGGTCTACACCGACATTTGAGATTGTGTTAAGATGTATTTGTGTCCTGACCTATATTGTTGAGAACCGCATTATGTAAATTTAATTGAAATTATTTTTTGGGTTGACTGGTAATGTGCTACGCATTTCCTTATTGCTGACTTAGGTTGATTTGTGCCAACATACATGTGTTTTTTGGGATCACATTAGAAAATATAGTAAAAAAAAATTGTCCTCTCCATCTCCTGGATGGGACCGCATTGTGTTTTTGTGGCCGACTTGTTGGGATCATTGTTTGTATTATGTTCTGGCCAATCTAATTGAGGTTTTGTGATCTCGCAGAGGATATAAATAAAAGAACAAATCAGTTGCAAGTTGAGCTAGTGTTTGGTGGTGTGTGACCATGAAATGATGCAGTGAGTTGCGGAAAAGAAAGATTGGATGATCTTTAATGCCTCAGTTAATAGAGTGTATTATTGACATGTGTTGTAATTATGTATCTTCATGTATCCTGCTATTAGGCAGTGAGTATCTTCAGCAAGTTCTTGTAATTTGTATCTTACCCTAGGGTTGCACACCTAAGTACTGCAAGTCCTTTATATCTTTTCCTAAGGTTGTGTGCCTTATCCTGCAAGTCCATAGACAGTGAGCCTTAAAAAAATTGTAATCCTATAAGTAGTGAGCTTCCTATATTGTGAGATTTCTCACCATAGTTTTTACCTTCTTGGGTTTTGCATGTAAATTTGGTGTTATCTTGTGCATGTGTGTTCATTGCCTTATCTTTCCTTACTACTTATTTTATTAAGTATTATTAATTTGTGTAAGGGTTGTACATATTGTTAAAAGTTTGTATTTACATATTGTTGAAGGATTTAAGATTTGAAGGGTTTAAATTTTTATAAAAATTGATTCACCCCCCTTCTCTCAATATCCAGGTGTGTCCAACCATCAGTATTAGAGCCAAGTTCCTCTAAAGAAGCTTAACCACTTGAGGAAAGGTCCAGGATGGAATATGATGGATCTTACAACTAGTACTAGGTTTGATGGGACAAATTACACCTTTTGGAAAGTAAGAATGGAAGTCCATCTAAACTCTCTTGGGCTTGGTGTTTGGAAATCTTTCAAGGATGGTTACACTGCTCCTGTTGCTCCTCTAATAGATCTAGCTAAGATTAGGTTATATGAGAAGAATTCCAAGGCAAAGAATGTTATCTTATGTGGGCTAACTAATTCAAAAATTCTAAAGGTAATGAGTTGCAGTTCTGCTAAGGATGCATGGGAAAAGATGAGCAACATTTATGAAGGATATAATAAAGTGAAGCAAGCCAAGATACAAATCTTCTATAGCATATTTGATACCCTGAGGATTACACAAGATGAAGACATTGCTAGTTATATGCTCTAAGTGGATGAAGTAGTTACTAGCATCAAAATTCTTGGTGGAGAAGTGAAAGAAGATGAGATTGTGAAGGTAGTTATGAGATCTCTCCCTAAATCTTATAGTCATAAGGTATCTACTTTTGAGGAGTCTAAGGACTTGGATAAGTATTCAATAGATGAAATGTTTGGTGCTCTCACAAATTTTGAAATGAGAGAGTTTGACAAAGATGTTCCAAAGAAGGAAGCAACATTCAAAGTCAGTAAAAAGGTAGAAGATGATTTAGTAGATCAGATTGATGAATTTGACGAAGTAGAAGCAAACTTTGTGAGAATATTAAAAAAAGGCACTAGAAAATACAAAGGTAAGTTACCTTTCAAGTGCTTTAATTATGGTAGGATTGGTCATTTTTCCTCTAAATGTCCTTACAAAGAATCTGAAGGTGGCAACAAAAGAGAGAAGTTCAAAAGGAGTTATTATTCCAAGGAAAGCATTTGTTCCTCAAAATATGAGGATACCGATTCAAATGATGAAACACTCTTCACGCCCTTGAAACCTAGTGACAAAAAGAGTGATATTGAAAAGTGTAAGAAGTTTGGTGCCTTATAGGATGTTAAAGATAACAAAAGATCAATGGTTGTGTGGAATGCCTTTCATGCAAAGGAAGAAGCAAATGCTTGGGTGATTGATAGTGGTTTCTCTAACCACATGAATAGTGACAAGAGAATATTTATTAGTCTTAAAATATGTAATGGTGGGTTTGTTAAGTTTGGTGGTGATGAATCAACACAAATCTGTGAGAAGGGTGCTATAACAATTGATGGAAAGAACAAAACTGAGGATATCCTCTATGTCAAAGGTTTAAAGCATAATCTTCTCAATGTTAGTTAGATGTGAAATAAAGGGCACAACCTTACATTTCATGCCAAATTTTGTGAGATCGAGAAGGAGAGATCTAGAAGATTAGTTATGGAAGGAACTAGGATAAATAGAAATGTTTATCATCTAAAGGAAGCAAATGGAAGATGCTTAGTGGTTAAATTTGATGAGTGTTGGTTGTGGCACAAAAGAATGGGATGTTGAAGTGAGCAACCCAAGATATTCAATATACAACACCAAATAACCTCCACAAGAAATAGAGAGAAGCAACAATGGAAGATGCTATTCCACCAAACAAGAATTGTAATGTGATGCAATGATCAATATGGTATGCAATAGAATAAAATGCTATGCACAAGATGCAAAACATGTTAGAGATGCCTTGCTTATAAAGGAAAGGATGAGAGATAGGGTTAGACAAGATCATGACAAGTGTCTTAATCCTATCACATGAGACAACTAACTCATTACTACCTAGGAAAGTGTAAAGTCTAGATAAGACAACTAAGACTTCTAGAAGGAATCTTTTATCCTAAGTAAACTTAACATGTGAACTAAGTCCCCTAAGTCCCTAGTAAAGGAATAAACTAGGTACAAGACTTATGCACACCAACACCCCCCCTTAAGTGCAACTTAGGGAGGAATGAACCAATGCAAACATGCCAAAATATGGGTCCTGACAATAAGGCCTGATGAGGTACCCATGTACAAAATAGAAAGAAATCTCTCACAAGCAGAGAAAAGGAGAAAAACCTTGTGGGAGAAAACTCCTCTCCAAAAGAGAGAAACACAAGAACATGAAGAACATCATTGAAGCAAGAAGAAGCTACAAACAACTATTGAATGATGACTACTATAGTGTTGAAACTAAAGAACCTCCTCTAAAAATAGGATGATCAGGATCAAGAAGACAACAATTTGCATGAGTTCTCCCAATGACACTACTCGAACAATGATCATATGGAAAACAAAGGAAAAACATCTATCAATCAAAAATATAGATGGTGCATGAATCTGTACGAGTGGCCCCAATGACACTACTCAACCAATGTAAGTTGAAAATACAAGTGTCAATAGTCTGAAGAACACTAATCAAATGAGGATGAAAGGTTCCCTCCACAAAATAGGAATGCAAGAGTGTCTATATGGTAAATTCTCCATCTCATTGAAATGCATGGGTAACTAGTCGCTGGATCTGCCTAATACATAGGAACAAATACTAGATACATAGTTTACTCCAAAGCAAAACCAAGGAAGCATTAACACGAACAGTATAATACCCCCCCATAATGTTGACTTGGGAGAGGTTTGACAGATCCACTGAAACTCTGTGTTTCACCATGTAGTGCATGAAGGAGAAGAAACAACATCTGAAAGTGCACAAGAATGTACCTGCACTTGAAAAAGGTGTGCAAAATAAAGCACACACGCATGAGGCTTGAATCACTTGGATTCGTTGTTGTCTTGGAGGGACACTCAGTTGACAAAGGTGTGATGGCAAATAACAAAGGCACTACACAACCCCCATGGCACTTTATACTATAGTGTGAATACAAAATATGGCACAACCTTATGTGTAAAATCCCCAAAATACATATACAATAGTGTGGCACTTTATCTCAATGCGTTTACATATAAAAAAATGTTTACAAATGATGTTCAAAATGCCCAGAAATGACAAAATACAAAAAATACATTTAAAACTGCCCAAATGAAGTGCAAAGAATATGCAAACCTAATGCACTCAAAAAGGAAATAGTGCATGCATTGATGAATGTTCACATTTTCCTCCATGATGAAAATAACCTCAAATTTGTGTAGATGACAAAATCTAAAAACTAGCCTACACCACTGTGAAATACTCGAAACTAGCTTTCTGTCAATATCTCATTTGCCAAAAAAGGACACTGTGGGCAAAAGTTATGAATTTTTTTAAAATGCTAAATTTAGTCTATAGGCAAATGAAAATTAATTTTTTAAACCTTCAACCGGTGAGAAAATGACGCGCGACGCTTTTTGGACAATGGTTTTCTGCAACTTTGTGCAAGATATGCAAAATCTAAAAGATGCCCATTTGAGATTTCGACCATGGTTACAAAACCTAGAAATCAGTTTTCTTGAAAATGAGTGAAAGCTAGATTTCTAAAGCAAAATTGATGACAACTCCAATAAAAAATGACTTGCAACAAACCCTTGTTTGCCAAAAAAGCAAACGGTGACCAAATTGAGTGAAACAAAAGTCAAATCTGACTTTCTCAATCCTCTTGGACACAATGGGATAGCTAAAAGTACCACAATCACCAGATCTCAACAAAATGCATACATGCAATATAGGATATAAGAAAATCAAATCATGATAGAAAACTTGATGGAAACTCTCTAATGAAAAAATGGAAGGCGCTTGTTAGATTCAAAGCTCTGATACCATGTTGGAGTGAGCAACCCAAGATCTTCAATCTGCAACACCAAATAAACTCCACAAGAAATAAAGAGAAGCAACAATGGAAGATGCCATTCCACCAAACAAGAATTGCAATGTTATACAATGATCAATATGTTATGCAATAGAATAAAATGTTATGCATAAGATGCAAAACATGCTAGAGATGCCTTTCTTATAAAGGCAAGGATGAGAGATAGGGTTAGACAAGATCATGACAAGTGTCTTAATTTTATCACATGAGACAACTAACTCATAACTACCTAGGAAAGTGTAAAGTCTAGATAAGACAACTAAGACTTCTAGAAAGAATCTTTTATCCTAAGTAAACTTAACATGTGAACTAAGTCCCATAAGTCCCTAGTAAAGGAATAAAGTAGGTACAAGACTTATTCACAACAACATGGGACACATCAACTTTGACAATATGGTAAAGATCAATTCTACTCATGTAGTGAGAGACATGCCTAAGATAACTAAGCCTACAAACACATTATGCAAGGAGTGTCAAACGAGAAAGCAAACAAAGACAAATTTAAAGATCAAGGAGTGTTCTTATACAATACCATCAGAGTTGATTCACATTGACCTATGCAAACCTACAAGAAAAAAGAGTCAACAAGATGAAAGGTATTTCATGTTGCTTATTGATGACTACTCAAGAATTACTTGGGTTACCTTTTTAAGAGAAAAATCAAAAGATTTTGATAATTTTAGAATCTTCATAGAAAACTTAGTTGAGAATGAAATGGATGCTAAGATCAAATACTTAATATTAGATAGATGAGGTGAATTTAATTCAAATTAATTTGATTTTTTTTATGAAGATCATGGTATTAGAGGTGATGAGTCTAGTTTATGGTCTAATTAATGAATGCCACTTTTAGATCATTATAGATATGCAATTTACGTACATAATAATATTGTCATGCAAATATAATTAGAGGTTTGTAGCTAAGGAAGATTTTGTCAACTACCAGACATTCACCATACCGGTCAACAAGGTGGTCATTTAATAGAGGAAAGACTCATGACGGTAGAAAGATTCCTCATTCAAATTAAACTATAACCGTCTTGTAATGATTTTAATTATCTGTTGAGAAAATATGGGTGTTACTATTGTACCAGATTCATGTTAAGGCAAACATGCTTGGTAGATTATGTGCATGTGTAGTCGCCTCTCCACTTTTTGCGCTTTCCCTAATGTGGTGTTCTTCGAATCTGTTGGAGTTGATCGCCTTGATAGGTTTTAGTGGTAGCTTCTATAAATAAGACTCAGATGATCCTTCTAAGGTTTTAATCGGAGGTTGTTCAATCTAATGATGTATGTGCACTCTTAACTTTTTTAGTAATACACTCATGTTGTTCGATTGTACTCATGTTTTTTAATGAATAAAATGAAGTTATAAGTTTGTGCATCTGATTTTACATTAGTTTTAGGGGATACTCATCCAACGAGGGCCACTAGGTGAGTATTCCTTTTTGCCCCTTAGTTTAGTTTAGTTGTTATTTTTTGTTCACTAATTAGTTAAGAATTTGGCACTGTCTGTTCCTGCAGCCACTAGAATTCCATTATGTGACTATTCTTGCAGCCAAAGCAGACATAGTAGTTTCTTGTTTTCTCGCTTATATTTTCATTTATGTCATGCATTTCAACTTAGTATAGTTGTTGGTTGATTCTCAACACTTATTTTTTTTCCTTACAAACAATTTACTTTCAACATTGTGTCTTCCTTAGCTATAGGATGAATATGGCTACTTTGGATTCCTAGTGCACATATAGTGTCGACCCATTTCAAGTTTATGTCCCTGGGTTGACAATTTAAATGCACCTTCATGATGATTGAAATAGTTGTTCAGGTTAGATGTCCAATCTCTGAATCACAGTTGTGAAGGCTTAGTTATTGAATCATTGTAGGAGGCCGACATTTTTGGCATCGTTGTCGAGGATGGTGTCAAACTAGGGTGTTCTTTGGAGTCATTGATAGTTTTTTCTTGTCGTAGTATTTCTAGAAATTTTTCTTAGTATACCCCTCATTTAGAAAGTAATGACCCCCTATTCTTTTACCATTTTTTTTGTGTGAGTTGGCTAATAGTGAGTTGATACTGTATGCATAGAGAAAGGAGAAGAGATGCATGTGGGAGATTCCTTTTTAACAACCCTGATCTATTCCAGATAATTAAGTATCAAAACCTACCCAGAGATGAAGAAGAAGAAGAGCCACACCTCTTTGCTGATACATTTACAAATTTGACCAGTTCTGAAGCTTCCTCTGAACATCAGAATTTGATTAAGAACCCCCTTGCTTTTTGAACTTCATCAAGCAGGCATGGGTGATGCAAATAGAAAAATTCCTAACCAACCAACTTTTCCTTTCCCCATTTTTCATCAGAATGAAGTAGACAACCTCAAAAATATCCTTGCTTCAGTCCTTCCTAAGTTTTATGGACTTGTCACAAAAGATCCTAATACATTTTTGTTCAAGTTTGATATACTCTGCAAGATTTATGACTATACCATTGATGCCCATAGGCTTAAGCTACTCCCTGCCACCTTGAAATAAGTTGCATTAAGATGGTTCATGAGCTTAGGCACAGATACTGTGGAGACTTGGGAGGACATGAAGACAATGTTCCTTGAGAAATACAATGAGTATTGCAGAGGCGATGACATGAGAGGTGACATTTTTAGGATGCAACCAAAGGAAGATGAGAGCCTAGAAGATTATATTTCAAAGTTTTTGTTTTAATTATAGAAATCTCCACACCATACACTCAATGAAGAATCACATAAGCTTCTTTTCTTGAGAGGAATTAATGAAAGTTGCATAGATGCCTTGGACCTAATGGGAGGAGGAGATATTACCCAAGTTCCTTGGGAGGGCATCAAGAATATATGCCAGGATTATTCTAGGGCAACTTCAAAGAAGGGGAGAGCTTACCGATCTTCCATTGGTAAGTCATCTACCAGTGGAGTTTCAAGGATGGAGATTAATCACTTACTGGAAAATTTCAAACAAGACATCATAAACAATATGGCTACTTAGTTGGACACACTTCAGACCAAGAAGAAACAAGAGGAGGTAGAGGCAATGTTGGTAGAATATTACCCTCATTGCAGACAAAGGAAGGATTGTAGATGCAAGATGATAGCTAATATTAACACCAAGCAGATGGCACCTAAGTTCAAGCCAATCCAGGATGAATAAGATCAAGTCTACTTTGTTGCACAAAGGAGTCCATGGGTCCCAAGACAAGGCATGCCACCATATCCACTATCTTTTGTTGGGCCATATTTCAACTCTTATTCATCCAATAACCAATGGCAACCCCCATATCCATCCACTTATGGAGGATATCCACCACAACCTTGGAATACCCCCAAAATTCTTGTCCTGACCACCAAAAATCTCCACCTCAATGGCAACAACCTTAGGGGAATTGGCAGTAGTTTCAAGGAAATTGGTAGCCACCTGCAAGAAACTAGCAACAAACATCCCAATGGAGGGGAGAACAACAATGACCAAACCAGACAACTAATTGCATGCAACCACCTTCTTAGCCTCAACAACCTACTATAATGCATCCTCATGCTAGTAAAAATTTAAATGCACCTAAACCTACTTAGCTACCAGCCAAGCCCACACCTAACCCAAATAATAAACCACAACAAAAATCGGTATACTTTGCTGATCCAAATCAATTCCCTACATATGTTGTGAATGTAAGTAACATTCGTTTGCATTCAAGAACTACTTTGCCAGCTCCTTGCACACCTATCATCATTGAGCTTCTTGTGGAGGAAAAAGAGATTTTGAATATCCCCATTCAGCCAAGTGCACCTGAAAATCCTAAACCAGCCCTAGTCAAGCAGACTGAACCAGAACCACCATTTCCCCAGAGGTTGGAAATTATGAAACAAAAGGAAGAAAAAGAGGACACAAATTTTGGCATTCTGGATTAGTTGAAGCATATATGTGTCCAAATACCTCTATTTCATGCCATAAAAGATGTTCCCATATTTGGTAAGGCAATCAAGAAAGCATGCCTTAAGAAGCCTAGAAAGAAGAAGAAAGACCCCACTATGGTTCATGTGGTGGGATAGTTGGCTAAAATCATGCTTGGGAAAGTTACTATTCCAAAATACAATGATCTAGGGATTCTTGTGGTAGGAGTTGTTATAAATGGGATCCAGATCAAGAATGTTCTGATTGATTTGGGAGCAACAATAAATGTGATGACTAAGGACATCCTGCAACAACTAAATGTTTCAAGAAAGAGACCTACTCTTACTGTCCTACAACTTGCTAATAGTTCTAATATTAAGCCTAATGGGATAGTAGAGGATCTTGTGTTAACTGTATACTCTTGGGAGTACCCAACAAATTTTATGATTCTTTCTCCTAAGGCCACACTAGGCGGGCACCCCATTATTCTTGGAAGGCCATGGTTAGAAACAATAGATGCCTATATTGGATGTTAGACATGAGACATGACCATTTCTGATGGAAAGACCACCAAAATTTTTGTTTTCTACCCTCCTTCTTAGCCCTCCCATGATAAGAATGATCTTATATGGCCACATGTTGGTGAAGAGGTAGAGGAAATTAATTATGTGGCAGAACTTATGATGTTAAGAAAAAGTCCTTTCATGCAGCTTCAAGACAAAGATGAAGTATTGTCTAATATAATTTAGAACCATTATGAGGTAGAGGAAGAATCATCCTCTCATGGATTTGATTCTACTGAAATAGTGAAGACACTCATGTCCACTCTTCCTGCAACTGCTCATCTTGCAACCATTTTTTCTTGTAGACACTCTTCCTGTAGTCAAATTTTCTACAGCAACAGGTATGTCTCATACATTACTGCCATATGAACTCAAGGTACCAAACATTAGTGAAGCAACTATGGTAGAGTTAACTACATAAGTGCAGATGTCAGAAGGAAAATATCAGAGATAATAAATTTCCACAATCCATATTGTTAATTGCAAAATATTTCTAGATTCGATTGTGTGTTAGTTTTTGCATCCTAAGTGCCTAGCAAATTGAGTGAAGAACAACAATTATTATTGCAAAACTTGTTGAGGTCCCACCAATATGCCTTTGCATGGGATTATCATAATATGAATGGATTGGACCCCAAGCTTTGCACTCATAGGATATATATATATAAGAAATGAATGTACACCAGTGAGGCAACCACAAAGAAGAATTAACCCTGCATTGAGAGAAATAATAAAAAGAGAACTACAAAAATTGCTAGATGCAAGATTTATCTACCCCATTTTAGATAGCCAGTGGGTGTCCCCATTGGTGATTGTGCCTAAAAAATAAGGGAACTAACGATTTTTTGTTGATTACTTGGAACTTAATGTTGCCACCAAAAAGGACCATTTCCCCTTACCTTTCATAGATCAAGTTTTGGACTCACTTGCAAAAACATATTAATTTTCTTTCCTAGATGGATTCAATGGATATAACCAAATCCAAATTTCACTAGAGGACCAAGAGAAGACCACCTTTACCTGTCCATGGGGAACCTATGCCTACTCAGTAATTCCATTTGGCTTATGCAATGCACCTACAAATTTTTCAAAGGGCAGTCATTAGCATATTTTTAGATATCTTTTTTTGATTGCATGGAAATCTATATGGATGACTTCACTAATTAAGGTGTTTATCTCAATGAAGCATTGGAAAATCTCAACAGAGTTCTACAAAGATGTGAAGACCACAATCTACCTTTAAATGGTGAAAAGTGTTTCATTATGATGCAGGAAGGTGTAGTTCTTGGCCACTACATCTCTCACAAAGGAGTTCAAGTAGATCCTGCAAAGATTGGGGTGATTACCAATCTACCTATCCTTGCAAAAAAAAAATATTTTAGGAGTTTTTTAGGACATGCGGGTTATTATAGGAGGTTCATCAAAGACTTCATCAAAATGGTAGCACCATCGTATAATATCCTAACTAAAGATGTTGAATTCCAATGGACAAAAGATTGTGACAGGGCATTTTCTGATTTAAAAACAACTTTGACTCATGCTCTTGTACTCAAGGGTCCTAATTGGGAGCTTCCTTTTCACATCCATATATATGCATCAGACTATGCCATAGGAACAATCTTAGGATAGAAAGAAGGAGCTATTGAAAATGTTATTTATTTTGTCAACAAAAATTTGCAGGGAGCTGAATTCAACTATACAGTGACAAAAATAAATACTAGCAATGATCTATTCCCTAAAAAAATTTAGGCACTACATAGCAGGCTACCAAATATTTGTGCACACTGATCATGCATCCATTAGATACCTCATGAATAAACTCTCGATCTCAGGTAGGCTGGCAAGATGGTTTTTGTTGAAGCAAGAGTTTGACATGACCATTGAGGATAAACCAGGGAAGGCCAATGTTGTAGATTTTATTTCAAGGCTAACTACATCAAAGGACAATCAAGTTGTAGATGAATCCTTCCCTGATGAGCATCTATTTTCCATTAGTGTGCAGACACCTTGGCATGCTGACATAGCTAATTACCTGGTCACAGGGAGAGTTCCTCCTCACTTCTCTCCAAAAGAGAAGAGGGTGCTCATTGAAAAATATTTTACTTTCTCATGGATTGTTGGATGTTTGTTTTACACTGGACCAAACCATGTCATGAGGATATGTGTAAGGGAAGATGAGACATATGACCTTTTGCATGCATGTCACAATGAACCCTGTGGATGGAATTTTGTAGCCAAGAAGACAACAATGGAGATTTTGAACACAAGATATTATTGGCACACACTCCACAAGGATGCAGAGAGATCTACAAGGATGTGTGATAGATGCTAGAGGATGGGTTGGCCAACCAAATATGATGAGATGCCACTTTACCCCCAGGTAGTAATCACTCCATTTGATAAGTGGGGATTGGAATTTGTAGGACCCATTGATCCTCCATCAAATGGTAAATCTTATATCTTGGTATGCACTAATTATGTAACCAAATGGATAGAAGTTAAGACCATGAAGCATGCATGAGACAATAAGGTTGCAAAATTTCTTTATGAGGAAATTTTCACACAGTATGGGGTTCCAAGAGAGATAGTGATTGATTAAGGTGCTCAATTCACTTCAACCCTTGTTACAACATTGGTCAATGAGTACAATATTAGGCACAAAAAGTCTACTCCATATCACCCTTAGGCCAATGGCCAAGTTGAGGTGACCAACAAAGAAATTGAAGCCATTGTGATCAAAACAATGGCTATCCATAGGAGGTATTGGGCAAGCAGACTACTATAAGTTGTTTGGGCTTACAGAACTACATAGAAAACAACAACGAGATTCACTCCATTTGAGTTGTTGTATGGAAAGACAACTATGATGCCCATTGAATTTGAGCATAAGACTCTTAGGACTACAGTGGACTTGGGGATGTATATATTTGAGGCATAAAGGGATAGAATCATGTAGTTGAATGCGTTGGATGAGATGAGGAAGGAAAAATTGCACCACATAGAGGTAGTGAAAAATCAGAGAATAAGGTGGCATGAAAAATTAATCAAGCATAATAAATTCCACCCAGATGACTGGGCACTTCTCTATGACTCAAGGTATCAAGACAATGCAAGAAAATTGCAAACAAGGTGGCTAGGACCATATGAGGTTGTTGAATTTTTTCCCAATGGAGTTGTTTAACTCACTACCATTGACCATGTCAGACTCAAGCTGATGATCAATAGTCATTGCCTCAGGTTGTATCACAAGCCAACTTCCAAGGGGGAGTTCCTACAATAATTCACTCAACATGCAACACCCAAACTTCCTATAGCCAAAGGAAGTGGACCGAGTGTCCCTCCTTCTGGCTAACTAAGGTATGTAGCTTTTCATAATAAAGACTTCAACTTTTGTGGGGGTCCACTTCTTCACCCATCTGCCCATCCATTCCACCTTTCTCTCTCTTCCATCACACCCCCATCATTTCACTTCACTTCATTCCATTCCACCTCATTCTGCTCCACTTTCATTAATTGCTCAACTGATCTCTTGAAAAGTGATTGATACTTTCTCCATAATCTTTACAATAAATCTTCCATGAATTTAGGTACATGTGCATCAATTGTTATATGTTAATTGTCTTTTAGTGCATTCATTTGATTGTTGTAAATTAATATGGACGTTTTCCATAACATGTAATTATTACATGCCCTTGTCAAATCACCATTCCACCTTGCATGTGAGGACACATGTGGAAATTTAGGTTGAGGGGCAGAAGTATAAATACTATGTTCGCTTGTCTATCCATACTAGTTCACGTTAGTAAAATTTATGTTATTGAGTCGATTTGAATTTTGAGTGAGATGACGAATCATATGTGTGAAACGACATCAACCACCACCATTTTACTCAATTATAGCCTTCATTTATTACTCCTTTACTACATTTATTTCTCCTATCATAATCTTAAGCCAAAAGGTAAAATTCAGTCGATACGAGCATTGGAAATTTGGTAACATTGCAGGAAGGAGTAGTTTGGCTTTCAGACAAAGATTGCAGGAAGGAAAAAATTTGTAGAGTGATTGATTGATTGTAGACAATGGGAGGTGTGTTGGTTCGAAATGAACCCACGGTTCATGATGTATTACTATAGGATGCACCTTGCCAGGCCAAGTTTAGAAACTATGGATGGATAGACTATTTCCTGAAGCTGAATGGTTTTGATGAAGATGTCGCATTGAAATTCTCCTAGAAATTGTTTGAAGGAAAGGTCATGGTAAAGGGGTTGGAGGTCATAGCCACTGAATAAAGGATTGTAGAAGTTATAGGGTTTCCTACAAATGGTGAGCATTACCCTATTACCAAAGATGCTAGGTTAGCTAGGGTCAAATGTATAGAACCTAGCGACCCTCCATTGAGTGTGGACAAACAAGGAGCGAAGATAATTTCTTTGCTTGAGCCATGGAAGCAGGTAGTTTTTTTATGTTGTGAAGTATATTACCTATGAAGGTCGTCAGTTGAACCTATATTCCGTGCATTTCAAACTCCTGAGCCACATGAGGCATGGGAGAAGAAAGAATGTGCCAAACATGCTATACCACCTTCTTTCAATCATGGAGGAAAAGACCCAAAAAGGTAGGGACAACTTCGTTTCCCACCATTGTCTGATCAAATTATCAGTTGAGAAGTCTTTGCATGATGTGTCTGCTATGTCTTGGGAAGAATTCTTGAATATTGATCAAATTAAACTAGAGAATTTGCAACCTAGGGTTTTGCCTCAACCTCATAGGGTTAGTAGGAGGGCGAGCAATGTTCAAGCCACTCTTGGAGCCTCAAATTCTGGCATGAGCCCTAGTGTAAACCCTCCTACAGCTAGGAAAACCATAAAGATTAGTTCTTCTGAGGCTGAACATTAAAAAAAAAGAGAGTTCTTCTCTAGATTTTGATGATGATGTTCCTCTTGGCACCCTAATCATAACCATGGCACAAAAGAAGGAGGCAAAAATAAGTGAAGGAAAAGCTAGAAAACAAAATGATAGAAAAAGAAGTGCCAAGCTCTAAGAAATGAAAGGTTGACAATGTTCTTCCTGCAACAAAAGAAAATCGTAGAAATCCTCCTACAAAATCAAGACCAGTTGGGCTAGCCTTTGTTGTATCTCCTGTGGGAAGCCCTAAACCTAGAGAAGCATCACGTGAGGATACAAAAGATCCAATGGATCAGGTGAATGTTGAGGAAAAGGGCACATTTGAGGAAGCAACAAGCAAAATGTTGGTGGATCTTGCTGACATCATAGAACAAGTTGAAAGCCAAGTGTATGAGGAAAATCAGGAGCTCCTGCAGCAAGAGCTGAAGTAAAAGTTTTTGCAGCCTGAGCAAGAACAAGAACTTGAGGCTCTACAGCTAGAACTGGGAGAATAGTCAACACCCCTGCAACTGGAATTGGCTAAACAAACAAAAGCCTTGCAATTGGTACCCTATGTAGAGCAAGTAAAAGTACCAAGAATATATTTGGTAGGAGTGCATAGGCCCTATGATTCTTCAATGCACAGGGTAGCCATGAACTTTTGGAAAGAAGTGCAAAGGAGGGAAGAAGAATGAAAAGCAAAGAAATACAGGCTAAAGAGGGAAATTCAAAAGAGAGATGAAGAGATTGAGGATAAGAATGAATAAATTTTTGTTTTAAAGAAAAAGGTAGATGACATGGAAGCTTTAGTACCTTAGATATTAGAGTGCAGGGCTTCTCCAAGGGTCTATGCTTTGTATTTAAAGGAGAAGCATCTTTATTTTAAGCTAGCAAGGATTGTTTCAGGTTTGAATCCTTCCATTGAGACCCCTATTGAATTTTTCAATGCTTATCGGATTGCTCCTCCTGAAATCAAAAATTTGTTGTGTGAATTTTATTTACATAATTATGTTGTGACCCAAGACCATGATTGGAATCCATTGTTGTATGTTGGAGATGTCCAATACAGGGAATTTATATCCTAGATATATAATGAAGTTAGTTGGGGAAAGCAGTTCAAGACCTATAGGCAAACTAAGTCCAACATTCCCTTTCCCATCAGGGTTGAATCTAGAAATCCAAGAGAAATTTTTAAGGATTGGCACAAAATTATTTACTGACCAAGCTATGGCAATGGAATCCTATCTAAGAGAGTAAAGAATATGAGAAGGTTGCAAAAACCATAGGGGAATCTATAATGGGATACCTATCACAAAGGTGGAATAACCTAACTGATGATTTGAAACAAGTTGAACCTCATTCCATGTATAAATATGTTGCAACACTTGAGAGAGTTGATAGATATATACAGATTGGGAGGACAAAGGGACAATTTTGGCTTCCATTGACTTTTCAGCCACCTATCTTGATGTTGCCTGTGTCAAACTTTAGGTACTACCGATATGACATAGTTGTTGAGAGACAAAGATGGAGCAAGTTGAACAAAAAACAAGGGTTCTATCGGGATCCTAATTTAGACATAGTAGAAACTAATGTAGGACAAATGGCAGTTGCAAATTTTAGGGCATTGACCAAGCAAAAACACAACTCTCCCTCTGTTGGAGGACTAATGAAACCTTAGGTTGGGGGGAGTGATGAGTCTAGTTTATGATCTAATTATTGATAGATTTTGTTATCCATTTTCTACAGTTGTCGTAGACTTTGATGCTTGGATGTTGACCTTTTTATAATATTTCCTTACAACCATAGAATTTGGACATAAACTTATTTCCATAACTTTTAATGATATTGACATGCTATATGAACCATTTGTATTAATTTTACATGTGATTAATGAATGACTCTTTGAGATCATTACAAATATGCATTTTTTTGTGCATACTAATATTGTCATGCATATATAATTAGAGGCCTGTAGCTAAGGAAGATTTTGCTAGCTAGAAATTCGCCATACCAGTCAACAAGTTGGTCATTTAATGGAGGAAAGAATTTTGATGACGAAAAGATTCCTCATTCAAATTGAACTGTAACCGCCTTGTAATATCTTAATTGTTTGTTAAGAAAATTTGGGCGTTACTGCTATGCCAAATTTGTGTTAAGGAAAACATGCCTAACAGATTTTGTGTGTGTGTAGTTGCCTCTCCACTTTCTACGCTTTCCCTAATGTGGCATCCTCTGAATTTGCTGGAGTTGACCGCCTTGCTAGGTTTTAGTGGTAGCTTTTGTAGACGTCTAAATTTGATCACTTCCACATGATCAAAATTGTCTACTCTATTCATCTATTTCATTAATAGTGATTAAATAATTTATTTAATCATTATTTCATTTTCTGCCTAAGGTTCATAAAGTATGTAATTGAATAATTAAATACTTTTCCTTACACCTTTTCTTCTCTAAATTAAATAAATAAGACAATTTATTTAATTTAGTCATTTTACCTATTTGGATTAAAACCAATTTTTAATTCCTCTCTTTCTCTCACCTTGTCACATTCTCCATAATCCTCTTTGAATCCGGATTAAATTAATTAATTTGTGATTAGGATGTGCACCACTTAATCGAGATTAATGTCACATACTCCATAATCTCTCACATGCCTCTAATATCTCATTAATTATCCCAATCCTATGTTTGCACAACCTTAATCAAGGTCATTAGCCTAATCAGTACCTTGGTCAACTCTCCCCATCCCCCAAGGAATTTTTAATTCCTTTTTATTCACCCAAGGCTCTTCTCTTCCCCATGCAAGTTTTAGAAGGCTTGACTTGTCACTTTGCATGTGCCAAGGACTTCTAGAACCTTGGACTTGTCACATCATTCACATGTGGAAAATCCCCACCTTTTTGGAAACCCTCTCTTATCCACTAGATTCTTCCAATCATTTTGAATTTTGAATTCGCTATTATTCCTCCAAGGAATATTCCTATCCTCCAAGGTACCTACAAGGTACTTGTCCTTCATCCACATCATGTACCTCTCTTCCACCTCATTTCCACATCAACCCACCCTAGGCCATCTCACATTCCACATGTCAAGATGTAAGGGCTTGTGAGTCCTCAACTCACCATAGCCCTTCATCTTGGCTTTGTTGGATCAATCTCGACCATTGAATTCTGTAGAGAATTCAAATTGTTCTATAAATACCCCCTCATTTCTCTCATTTTGGGGATCAATATTTTTCTATCAAAACTCTTACAAAATTATCATTTGAGCTCTCATCCTCCATAGCTTTTAGCATCTCATCATTCCCTACAGATTCAAGTCGCAGAGGGGTGGATTTTCCCCGCAAAGGGGCAGACTTTCCCTCCTGGGCGCTGCAGAGGGGTGGATTCGCCCTCTTGTTCCGACGTTTTTTGACAGTTTTCACTATAGAAGTGCGGATACGCCCTTTTTTTTCGACATTTTCTAACAATTTTCACTGCAGAAGTGTGGATACGCCCTCCTATTTCAACATTGTCTAACAGTTTTCACTACAGAAGTGCGGATACGCCTTCCTGTTCCAACGTTTTCTAACAGTTTTCTATAGAAGTGTGGATACACCCTCCTATTTTGACATTTTCTAACTATTTTCTACAGAGGGGCGGATTTTCCCTCCTGTTTCGACATTTTTCTAACTATTTTCTACAAAGGGGTAGATTTTCCCTCCTATTACGATGTTTTCTAACTATTTTCTGCAGAAGTGCAGATACACCCTCCTGTTTTGACGTTTTCTGCAGAAGTGTGGATATGCCCTCCTATTTTGATGTTTTTCTAACTATTTTTTGTAGAAGTGCGGATACGCCCTCCTATTCTAATGTTTTTCTAATTGTTTTATGCAGAAGTGTGGATACACCCTCCTCTTCTGACATTTTCTAACAGTTTTCTGCAGAGGGGTGGATTTGCCTCCTTGTTCTGACATTTTTGATAGTTTTCTACAAAGGGGCGGATACGCCCTCCTGTTCCAACATTTTTCACTACAAAGGGGCGGATTTTCCCTAAACAACACGTTCGATAATATTTCTTGTTGATACTTTGCAGTATTTTTATTGAAATTCGCAAAGGACAAAAAGATAAGAACAACTAACATTTGCTTGCAGGGCTTTTATTTTATTCAAATTTTAAAGTTTTCCTTTCTATTTTATATATTCACTTAGTATAATTAGAGGGAAGTGATACTTGATGTTTGTTGTGTCTATTTTTCTTTATGTTACCCTAAGGGGGCATTAGTTTGTTTTCATCTTCCCCTTGTACTTTGTGCGGATTGGGGGGTAGTTGGAAATGATTAGTGTCTTCTTCTTAGAGAGACCTGCTTGGGGATTTCATCACCCTAAGGGATGATCCCAACCACGTGTATCGGTGGGGTATACAAAGGGGGGAGCACCAAAGCTGTACGCCAATCCAGTTGCATCGTAATTGGCAGAATGTCGAAGCTAGGGTGATACCTAGATAGACGTGAAGAGTTGGTCTGAGCCTTTCAGTATCTCAGAGGGGTTCCCGACTCACGCTTGTGATGAACTGGTGTTCACAGTTGTGCCTCACGTACCAAGCATATATTGAGGACTCCCTAGAAACCATGTTCATCCTAGAGTAAGACCTTTGCTGGCCATACCCCTCAACACTAATCATAAGATTGTGCTTGTTCAAAGTGTCTTTCTGTGAAAAACTATTAAATTTTGATAAGTCAGCCTCATTGAGTCATTTCAAGTCCTTGCCATAATCTCATCATCCAAACCAAGTCACTTTTTTCCTGCAGAGGGGAAAATTTGCCCCCTTGTTTTAGCATTTTTCACTGCAAAAGTGTGGATACGCCCCCTATTTCAACATTTTTCACTACAAAAGTGTGGATACGCCCCCTTGTTTGACCATTTTTCATTGCAGAAGTGCGGATACGCCCCCCTATTTCAGCATTTTTCACTGCAGAAGTGCGGATACGCCCCCTTGTTTCAGCATTTTTCACTACGGAAGTGCGGATACACCCCCCTATTTTAACATTTTTCACTGCAAAAGTGCAGATACGCCCCCCTCTTTCAACATTTTTCACTGCAGAAGTGCGGATACACCCTCTTGATCCACTGTTTGACTGTAGAAGGGTGGACACGCCCTCCTCAACGGATATTTTTATCCATTTGACCATTCCAAACCTCCGTTTAACCATTCCAATTCTCCATTTGACCATTTGACCAATCCAAACATCCATTTGACCATTCCTAGACTCCATTTAACCTTTCTAAATGAGCATTTACAACATTCACATTGATCATTTCAGAATTTGGGAAACCCATTCCACAATCTTACCGTGTGACCTAAACATTTCCATCAAGACATCTTCCATTTACATTCATCATCATCTCTCAACACAAAATCCCTTAAACCTTGGTTTAGGAGTTATCTCTCGAATTGACCAAGGCATTAAGTTTGATCGTTATCCTACATATCAATCATTGTCTTCAACCTAATCAATCCACTTCTATCTTGAGATGGATTTGTGTTATAAGTCAACATCATTGGCCCAAATCAATCCCCTTCTATCTCAAGGCAGATTCAGTGTCGTGATCATTGGTTTAGGAGTTATCTCTCGAATTGACCAAGGCATTAAGTTTGATCGTTATCCTACATATCAATCATTGTCTTCAACCTAATCAATCCACTTCTATCTTGAGATGGATTTGTGTTATAAGTCAACATCATTGGCCCAAATCAATCCCCTTCTATCTCAAGGCAGATTCAGTGTCGTGATCATTGGTTTAGCTAGTTTAATCCGATCAACCAACGTATTAAGTCACCTAGGGTGATTTCTAAATTGGGTTTAAGACCCTTTCCATCAACCAATCCTAATTCATCATCCAATCCAAAACAAACTTATCCTATCATATCCTCTGATCCAATCCCAATATAAGCTCCAATCCAGTTCTAATCTGAGCGTTAATCCCATCATCCTAATCTGAGCTTTTATTCAATCCCAATTTGAGCTTTCATCCAATCCCCATATGAGCTTCCAATACATCCTAGTTCTTTATCAATCATCTATTTTGTCCTACTAATCTATATCCATCATAAATCTTTATCCCCCTCTCACACGACCAATAATAGTAGTCAAGGGGAATTCTAACTCCGTTGATGATGATAACAAAAATCTTGTTGATCATGAAGATTTTTATATAGATCCCCTTGATGCTATCATTTCTACCAAGCTCTCTCCAATCGCCTCCCAAAATCCCACTACTTCTTCGAACTATCCCACCATGTCTTCATCCACATCTGATAACGTTCCTTATGCTACCGTTGACAATAGATATTTGACATCCTCACCATTGACATATTCATGATGTCCTCCCTTTCAACCTCTATCCTACCCAACATCCATATCCTCCTCTCCTTATCATCATCAACAATCCCGATACCTCTACCTTAATCCCACATCTCAATCTTCCCATCCTAATCCAACAACCACACCTTCCTATCACAATCCCCCGTCCCAATATTCCTCCTATCCTAATCCACCATATCAATCCGCTTATCCTAATCCATCATCCCTATCCTTTTATGCCAACTCACCATACATTTATTCCTATGGTGGTTCACTACATCAATCTTCTTGTTCTAATCCAACATCCACATCCTCCTACGTCACTCTCCATTTCACCGCATTATATCTTAATCCTCCATCTAAACATAACCTACCTAGTCCTCCAACCACTCCTAGTCCTCCATCTAGTCCCATCCACTCATCTAATCATAATCCTCCATCTCCTCCTATTTCTACATGTAATCCTCATCCACCCATCCACCCATCTAATCCTCCGATCCCTAACCCTAATCCTCCATCCAATCCCATCCCCACGTCTAATCCTAATCCAAAAATTCCTAATCCTAATCCTCCAGCCATCCCTGATCCTCCATCCATTCCCATCACTCCACCTAATCCTACATCCCTTCCAAATGTTGCCCAAGGATTCATGACATAAGTGACACCATGCCCTCCCATTCTATCATGTATTCTCACTAGTAATGAGGCCCTCCTCCATCCTACACCTATCCCTCCCATCACCATTCCTGACACTGTCCAAATAGTTGAGCCGGTCAAACCCATCGAATCCATTAAATCCCCATCTTCTACTACTAGATCCACCCAATCCATTGAAGACATCCAATCCCCTCCTCCTAGTCCTAATATTCACAAACTTCAATCCAATGACCGTCATGAATTCTCCATCCTCCTATCTCCCCCAATTGAGGAGTCCCTCCAACACTCTTCCATCATCATACATCCCCCACAAGATGAGTCATGCCAAGAGCTTGATCCAAAGAATACAAGCATATCCCCTCCTCCAAATCAAGATCCTACCATCCCATCCACTACATCCCAAGATCATAATCCCCCATCCATCCCATCTCATGATTCCTGTCCTCAACCAAGTCATGATCCTATCCTCCCATCCACCACATCTCAAGATCACACTAGCTCATCCACTCCATCCACTCCATCCCTTGATCCCCTTTTCATTCAAGATCCAATCACTCCATCTCATGAGCCCTTATCATCCACTACCATAAATACAGATCCCATCATACTCCCCAATTCCTCTCCCAATCCCTTATCACTCATTCCTCCTGATGCGGCTATCCCCTCATCTCCATCACATGATCCTTCATCGCCCATCCCAATGCCACTTTTGGATCACCTTGGTCATATTACACTTATCTGTGTTGGCCTTCTTATAGAAGCAAAACAATGCGTATGCACCACCCTACCTCTTCCACCTACTAATGTGCTCACATCATGCTTCCAAGAGAATAAGCATCCTACCATAAATCACATGCTACTAAACATGAACTATCAAGGAAAAGGTTTAGGCCTTCATGAGCAAGGTACTTTAGAGCCCATCCAAGTCAAAGAACATCTAGGCACACATGGTCTTGGATATATCTCCCAAAACCCGCACTCTAAAGATGTTGGTACAACCTCCATACATCCTAAACGATCCTCTTCTAAAGGCACAAGAGGTACTTTCCATCATTCTACCAAGTCATTTACTGCCATCCCACCTCCTTCATCATATTACCTAAAAACAACCATCCATCTTCCTCCCTCATCCTCTTAATCCATTTTGGGTCCTTATGTCCCTCCATCCATCATTGCTCATCCTCCATCTACTATGGGTTCTTATAGCCCTCCATCAAACCCTCTTCCATGTACACAGTCCATTTTGGGTCCTTATATCCCAAAATCACCCCCTCCATCTTATCCTATTCATCCTTTCATTCATCCACCCCTCTCCCTCGTACACATCATAAAAATCCTACCTTCATAACTCATAATCAAGATCAACAAAGGCACATACCTACACATTCTCCATCTACACATAATCCCTATAACCCTATCTCCACCGCTCCACATCATCCACCTCCTCGCATCTATCCCCTTGCTACTAAAAGAACTTTGGATGCTAAAGAAAAAATGTATAAATCTAAACGTCCACATGAATCTAAATCTCCTCATGTCCCCTTCAAAAGACATGTTGAAGAAAAGAAAAATAAAGTCCAAAATCCAAATCAATCCAAATGGCCACAAAGGCCCACCAAAGCAAAAATAAAAACCATGTGGATCCCAAAGAAAAGAGGTGCCATACCTTCAATTGAAAATTCCATAACGACATCCAAAGTTGCTATTCCCCCATAAAATAATTTACTTCCTCCATCTCCTAAATCTATTTTGGGTCCCTACATCCCAAAAATCACTATCCCAACTCCTCCATTATCGCCACCCTCTCCATCCATTCATCCACCTCTCTTTTCACATCCACCACATGTGCCAATGTTGGTCCTGAACACCTTCCCCTATCACACATCCACTCCATCATTCCATCCATACACTTTTCAACACCCCATCCACTATCCCCCCTATCTCCCCTATCCAATCCCTTTGATTCATCCTCTTGCATAATCCGTTTCTTCTACTAAGGTTGTACCAACATCCGCTGGTCACTTTACACATGGGCTCTTATTACCTCATATGGAAATTGATGCTTGAGTCCTTCATCCATCTCCTTATCAACTATCCTCTGAAATCCGCATATCCATCTCCCCATCTTTATCCATCTTCATCCACATCTTAGTCAAAAAACTCTAAAAAATCCAAAAATCAAAATTAAAAAAAGAGTAAAAAAAGTAAAGAGAAAATCATTCGTCCAATGGTGAAAACTTGGAAAAGAAGCACCTTGGATAAGTACCATGGTGAAAACCTGGAAAATAGGTGTCATCCGTAAATCCCCCATTTGATCTCCTTCCGCAATTGGGGGCAACTTCCACCTATGCATTCCTTTCCTCCATCTCCTAATTCTGCCTATCTTCCACATCTTACCCATCATCTCCCATTCATATCCCAGTCCCTCCATCTTCCTTGTGATCTTGATAATGACAAGGGCACATATATATACATGCTTTGGACATCTCTTGGCATGTTTTCCCCTCATCCACTATCATTTTCCTTATCCTCCCCATCTACTTTTCTGATCCATACTTATTATCTACATCCATCTACCGTCATCATCCATCCATCATGTCAACCGTCTTGCTATCCCTCTTTCCTCATCATGCATGACATATCTAGAGTGGGGGCATCTCCTTATTTGTGATAGAGTCCTTGGCGACATCATCCATCCCTCCCTCCATGCAATCTTTTTCATCTCCCCATCCCTCCCATCTTTATATCCATCCATCTCCCAATCCTTATCTTCCTATCTACCCCTCCACTAGTCCTTTTCCATATTTTCATCCTTATCTCCTCATCCATTCATCTACCCAGTAATCCATGTCGTCTTTTTAAATTCTTATTCTTCTATCCATCTATCCTAGCATATTTTTATTTCTCTACCTTCATCATCCATCCATTTACTTCTATTTTTCCTCCTATCTCATAATCCCTTGTCATTGGTATCTAGCTATAGGCTACCCCCATGCACTCCAATGCCCTGCTACCTCCCTCTCATCATTCCTATCTATTTTCCACATCTTTCTCATGTAGACATGGAAAATGTACAAGTTCGTTTGGCACACTTGATCTCGATTACTAACAACGCTTCCTCTTAAATCACATTCTCAGGATTTCATCACATTCTGTCTCTTAATTTAATAAATCATTATTTACTGGATTAAGTCTTCTTCTTCTAGTGATTAAATTAATCAATTAATTTAATTAACCATTGCATCCCTGTTTAATTAAATAAATCATTTTATTTAATTAAAATCTCGAAAGTCCTCCTATTAAATTAAATAAATTAAAACCTTATTTGATTTAATCTAACATTTTCCTTCTTGATTAAATAAATCAAATCATTTATTTGATAAATCATTTCCTCTCAATTCTTGACTTAAATCAATCCATAAATCTAAGTCTAAAATTGTCACATCACCTAATTCTTCATTAAATTAATCAAATCCATGATTAACTTAATCCCTCTCACTAAAATCCTCTAGAGAATGCAAGTTGGACAATAAATCAATTACTTTGATTTATTAATTCATCTATTTTCCCTCACAAAGCATCAAAAGGGAATATTCCCTCATTTGAATTCAAAAAGGCCAAGTGGACTTGGTCCTTCCAACAAGGCATTCAATACCTCTTACATGTTCTTAAAATTGAGCCAAGTGACATTAAATTTATTTCTCTTCCACCTTCAACAAGTCAACTCACCATTTCAAATTCAAATTTATGCATTTATCATGCACATTGGCCAAAATGTGCTCATTCCTCCTCCAATCACATGTGGACAAGTGGTACAATGCCATTGGATTATCTTTTGTCCCACATTGTTCAATCTTGCTCACTTCTTCCAAATAGAAGTCTATAAATTTGAGACTCTTCTCCTCATTTTTCATCCACAATTTGCATGCAAAGTTACTCTCTCCAATTGAGAACTAATTTTTCTCATCACATCCAAGCATTCATCATTTTTTTAGATTTTATACCAAGGTTATGCTCAAATCTCTTTGGAGATTTGACCATTTCTAGACTCACATATCTTTGCTACTTAGGAATTGGAAAGGGCCAATTGCAACATTTCATTGGCACCAATTCCCCCATAGGATCATCATGCTATTAGCTTAATTAGGATTGCTTTCATTGTTATTTAAGTTTTGTTATTTTCCTAATCTTAGCTTGAATAGATGGATTTTATGGGGAATCCCTAATTTTTGCATGTATTTTGATCCAACATTAACAATGTTTGTCGTCTTTGTGCATTTGCAGGTTTAGGGGTTCACATTTTGGCGCTAGAGGATGAAGGATTCAATCTCTCCCCTACTACTCTACATCAGGAGAAATCAACAGTATTGGTAGAGCAGTGCAACCCTATCAACTTGGGAATGGAAACAAAGCCGCAAATCACATTCTATGCTCAAACACTTCAAACAGAAGAACAAGAACTATTGGCAACATTCCTAAAAGAAAGAAAAGTAAATTTTGCGTGGACCTATGCTGACATGCCAGGTCTGGATCTTGAGGTAGTGGTTCATCATTTGGATGTTTACCCCGAAGCAAAACCAGTTAGACAAAAGCTAAGGAAGATGCACCAACAAATAGCCTTGCTTGTCAAGATTGAGCTACATAAAATTATGGATGTTGGCTTCATACGCCCGATCGACTATCCAGAATGGGTATCAAATCTTGTACCTGTCTCAAAACCGAAAGGGGGCATCCGCATCTGCACTGATTTTAGAGACCTAAACAAAGCATGTCCTAAGGATGATTTTCCACTAACCAACATTGACATGATAGTGGATATGACGACCGGACATGAGATGCTATCCCTAATGGATGGCTTCTCAGGGTATAATCAGATAATGATAGCAAAGGAAGACCAACATAAGACAACCTTTACATGTCCTTGGGGCACCTACTGTTGGAATGTGATGCCATTTGGGTTGAAAAATGTAGGAGCTACATACCAAAGAGCCATGACATTGATCTTCCATGACACGATCCATAAAATAGTCGAAGATTATGTGGATGACATATTGGCTAAATCAAAGAAGAGATAGGACCATGTAGCAACTCTAAGTGCTATCTTTGATAGGCTAGAACAATACAAAGTTAGAGACTCAACCCAAAGAAATGTGCATTTGGAGTACAATTAGGAAAGCTACTGGAATACATAGTTTCGATGAGACGGATAGAGGTGGACCCTGCAAAGGTAAAAGCAATCCTTGAAATGGAAGCGCCAAGAATGTTAAAGCAACTCAGAGGATTGCAAGGAAGACTCCAGTCCATCCAGAGATTCATAACACAACTAGCAGATAAACAGATTGCTTATTCACACCTGCTCCACAAGGGAGTAGCATTCAAATGGGACGACAAATGTGAGCAAGAATTCAGTAAAATAAAAGAATATCTAATTACACCACCTGTGTTGATGCCACCAATTGTAGGGAAACCATTAATTTTGTATATCTCAGCAACAACAACCGCCCTTGGTGCCCTTTTAGCCCAACATGATGAAAAAGGAACCGAGTGGGCCATCTACTATATCAGTAGAACAATGGTGGGGCACGAGCTCAATTACACTTCCATAGAAAATGCTTGCCTAGCACTAGTATTTGCAGCCCAGAAATTCAGACACTACATGCTAGCTCATCAAATCAAGCTAATTGCCAAGATAGACCCTCTAAAATATCTATTATCAAAAGCAATGCTTACAGGTAGAATGGCCAAGTGGGTAATGATATTGTCCGAACATGATATTGAGTATGTAGAACGAAAAGCCATAAAGGGACAAGTCATTACGGATCAGCTAGCAAAAGCTCCCCTCTACACAGACAACCCACTCATATTAGAATTTCCAGATGAGTCCATTTTCAATCTCAATACAGCCAACCACTGGAAATTGTACTTTGATGGCTTCCACACGCAACATGGATCAAGAGCCGGTGTGTTTTTCATCACCCCGCAAGGAGACTACATACCTAGATCATATAAACTGGCATTCCCCTATACCAAAAATATTACAGAATATGAGGCTTTAACCATAGGTCTCAAGATTGCAGTACAGTGGCGAATAATGGCATTAAAGGTCTATGGGGACTCACAACTTATCATCAACCAAGTCAACGGTGAATACCAAACTAAGGATGATAAGCTTGCACCGTACAAAAAGGTGGTAGAAAGCCTGAAGAAATCATTCATCGACATCACCTTTGAGCAGATACTAAGGACAAACAACAGAGCATCCAATGTAATGGCAACAATTGGATCCTTGCTAGACATTCCTCGCAACATCTCGAAACATGAATTCCTAGTAGAGCAGCTTCTCGTACCCACATTTGAGGTACCGGAGTCAGAATACGCATGTGAACTCGTTGGTCCCGGTGATCTTTGGTACCATGACATATGCACCTACCTAAGATTAGGAATCCTCCCAACTGACATTACCCCAAACCTAAAGCGAACCTTTGTCAAAAGGTCTTCACGATTCGTCATCCTAGGAGAGACCCTCTTCCGTAGAAGTATCGATGGAACCTTGCTACATTGTTTAAAACCTGAGGAGGCCATGACTACTCTAACTGAGGTACACAATGGCACGTGCGGTTTGCACTTGAGTGGTATGACCTTGGCTAAGAAGTTGCTAAGAACCGGGTACTATTGGTCGACAATGGAGAGAGAGGCACATGACTTTGTGAGAAAGTGTCTACAGTTCCAACAACATGGAGACCTCATTCATGCACTAGCTCAAGAACTGCATCCCATTGTTACACCTTGGCCCTTTTCACAGTGGGGGCTCGATCTCATCAGTAAAATCTCACCCACCTCATCCAATGGCCACAAGTTCATTATCACCGCCACTGAATATTTCACAAAGTGGGTCGAAGCAATTCCCATGACCTACATCACAGGAAAACAAATATCCAAGTTCATCCTGAACTACCTCATTTGCCGATACGGTGTTCCCCAATCAATTATCTCTGATAATGGGACACCCTTCAAAAATCAGGATGTTCATCATTTGTGTGAAAAATTCAAAATCCAGCACCATTTTTCCACCCCATACTATCCACAAGGCAATGGCCAAGCAAAAGCTATGAATAAAACCATTCTGAAAATCCTCAAGAAAACAGTCAATGACTCTGGTCGTGACTGACATCTGCAGCTAAATCCTACCTTATGGGCCTACCGCACCAACATCCGCACACCAACAGGTGCCACCCCATTCTCTCTGGTCTACGGATCAGAAGCCATCCTCCCCATCGAGATCGAGCTCCCATCACTGAGGATATCACTACAAAACCTCATCACAGATGAGGAATACAGGGTCACAAGACTGAATGAGCTGGAATTACTAGATGAACAATGCATGGATGCCTTGAATCATCTACAAGTCTACCAGAATTGCCTGAAACGGAGCTACAACAAGAAGATCAGGCAACACACTTTGCAAGTTGGTGACCTTGTGCTGAAAGAAAACCAAAAGAATGTGCGAAACCCAGATACAAAAGGAAAGTTTGAGCCTAACTGGCTGGGACCCTTCATCATCACCACAAGTTACAAATCAGGGGCATATCAGCTGTCGATACCAGAAGGCGAGCCTTTGTAGGAGCCCATGAACAAATCTCATCTCAAAAAGTTTTATGCCTAAGCACTTGCAAGGTATGGAATCAAAAATACAAAAACAATCAAAGAAGTCGTGAAAAAATGGTTACCTTGATGAAAACCTGGCAAACAGGCGTCTTGGCGACAACAAAAAAATCAAAAAGTGCAAAAAATCCAAAAAAAATTAGAAAAAGGATTCAAAATAGTAAAGAGAAAAAACTCGTCCTTTAGTGAAAACCACTTCAGTGGTGCTTTGGACAAGTACCTTGGTGAAAACCTGGAAAACAGGCACCAAGTGTAAATAAAGCACCCCCCATCTACCAGGATTTGCACGATTCACTCATTCCATCGCATCTCAAATCATCCATCCACCCATCCTCTCACATCCATACCATAGCCTGAGCTGGTGTCCATATCATATTCCACCATGGTACTACTTGGAGTATTCCTAAGGTCAATTTGTCCAGCCTTCATCGAAGTAGTATATCACACCATGCTGGGGGCATGTTCCTATATCAGGATCGGATCAGATTCATGTATATTCTCGTGATCTTCTTCAAATTCATCAAAAATCCAAAAATATTCAAATCATTCAAAAAATCCAAAAACATGTCAAAATGTCAAGAAAATCTTCAAAAAAAAATTCATCATTAGCTTGAACTATGTCGTCTTTGAGCTTGAACGTAGGCAAGGTTGATCTTTGATCATCCCCCAAGACATTTAGGTCAATACTTTAGGCGTCTGTCGCATTGGCAATCCGTTTGCCCATCTATTTTTACTTCTAGGTCAATCCTTTAGGCATCTGTTGCATTGTCAATCCATTTGCCCATCTAGTCTGCATCTTAAGTCAGTCCTTTAAGCAATAAAATGGCAATCTGTTTGTCCATCTTATCATTGTGTCAAGTCTATTGTCAGTCAAACTACGTGGTCTCTACGTGTATAATGTAGGCAAGGCTAATCTATGGATCAGCTCTCGAGACCCCTAGGACAGGTCTTTAAGTTAGTTTGTTTGTTGTAAATTGTGAAAATACCAAAAAAATTTGTAAAACATCTCAAAAATTCCAAAAACAGCCTCAAAATATCTGAAAAAACCAAAATGGTGCATCCATTTCATCTCACTTTCACCGGTGATTTTTCATCACTCATAATAAAATCAATCGTCACTTTCACCCTTTGGTGAGTCAGTTAGAAGCAAGTTTAGCAAGATCTAAAGTGAACGCCTAATTGTCAAAAGTCTTGGAAGTCTAAGTTAGTAAGCAAGCAAGTTGATCAACTCGGAGTATCAATAGCTTATCACCTAATCAGTCCCATCAAAACCCTGATCACTACATGTCCTAGGATGAAGCTTTCCTACGATGGACATAAGCATCAGGTACCCCTCACAGTAGTTAGTCTTGGCTAGCGGTACAAAGAACATTAGCTTGTTTGGTTTTCTCTATTTGGTCTTTTATTGACTTATATTATGCTCATTCCAAGGACCTCTCGTTGATGCCTAAACAAAACAGGTTTAGAGAGAAAGGAATGGGGCAATGATCATTATCTTTTTATCTGCTATGCTTGTGGAATACACTTGTAAAATAACTTAGTTGTGCATGTTTTGTTTGGTTTGTAGGGAGGATATTTTAGGTATCTTGTTGACCACATAGGAAAGCTTGCTTTTCTATGTTTTGGTCTGAGATGTTTAGAATGTCTGAACTAAATCCTGAATGAAGTATGTATGTTAAGTGTGAACAAGAATATTCCTATTTGATTTTCAAGTCAAAGTCCATCACACTAGGTACCACGCCATCCTGGTCCTTTATACCTTGATGCATCGTACCTATGTGTGCTATCAAACATAACACAATTGACCTTTTGAAAACCCCAATTCCTAGCAATGCAAATCACCATCATCATTCTAACTAATTCATTAATTTTGTGTTTCTTCTACCTTTTTTCCACACTAACATGGTATCATAACAGTAATTAAAAGCATCACCAATGCATACACCCTACATCCACATTATCATTAGCATTAAAACACACAACATCATAGCATTATCTTAAGTTACGAAGAATAATATAAATTTGTTATTCTAAACATCTTAAAAAACATTACATCATACATAATCATTTACGTCCATTATCATCTGCAACCATTAACATTTGCATCCATTACCATCATTAATATGCATTACATCATTAAAACACGAAAAATATACAAAAAGAAATGCATCCATTACATACATTGCATCACATAAGCATAAGAGTAGAAACATCTCATAGCATCATACATTTGCATCCGCATATCATATAGGTGAACCATACATATCATAAAATGGAAAAACATCTCATATATCATCAAAAAATACTGTTCTGATACAAATCGAATCAGATGTGCATCAAATACATAATACAATTAGGCCAAAATACTGCAGCCCGTATATAAAAAATAAAGCAAATTGTCCTGTGATCAAGAGGGGGGTGGGCCCTGCTGGCTCATTCCTCCTCCAATCACATGTGGACAAGTGGCACAATGCCATTGGATTATCTTTTCTCCCACATTGCTCAATCTTGCTCACTTCTTCCAAATAGAAGTCTATAAATTGGAGACTCTTCTCCTCATTTCTCATCCATAATTTGCATGCAAAGTTACTCTCTCTAATTGAGAACTAATTTTTCTCATCACATCCAAGCATTCATCATTTTATCACATTTTATACCAAGGTTATGCTCAAATCTCTTTGGAGATTTGACCATTTCTAGACTCACATATCTTTGCTACTTAGGAATTGGGAAAGGGCCAATTGCAACATTTCATTGGCACCAATTCCCCCATAGGATCATCATGCTATTAGCTTAATTAGGATTGCTTTCATTGTTATTTAAGTTTTGTTATTTTCCTAATGTTAGCTTGAATAGATGAATTTTATGGGGAATCCCTAATTTTTACATGTATTTTGATCTAACATTAACAATGTTTGTCATCTTTGTGCATTTGTAGGTTTAGGGGTTCACATCTCATATCTTCATCACTCATATATCCATTGTCTCATCTTTCCAATTCATCTTCTAATGATCTAAATACCTATCCCATCCCTAAGCTTCACATCATACATATCTTACACATATCAATGACCTAGCCTGTCTCATCATATCGGCTCCATCCTCTTATCCATCTATCATGATCATATCATCATCCCTTATCCATTGTCTATCACATCCTAATTCATCCCTCCTATCTATTTCCCACATTTTCCTCCTCTCCTATTACTCTTCATCATTCATCTATACATCTTCTCATCCTCCCAATTCATCTTCTAATAATCTAGATCACTATCCCATCCCTGAGCTTCGCATAACCCACATCCTACACATATCCACCATCCCATCCACATGGCCTATCCTGGCTCATCATATCACCATCCTTCATGTGTCTTCTCATCATTGTCATCTCATTGTTTGTCTTTGGTCTTGTGTCGAACTACATTGCCCCTGTGCTTTCATGTAGGAAAGGTCGATCATTTAATCTGCCCTTGAGGCTCTATCTTTTTTTTGTCTTTTCATCCTCCATCATTTGTCTTTGGCCTTGTATCCAACTACATTGCCCGTGCACTCTCACATAGGCAAGGCTAAATCATTTGGTCTGCCCCTAGGGTATCTTTCATGTCTTTCGCCATCCAACATTGGTCACCCTTGTCCTCTTTCTGCTTTTATTCAGTGTCTTTTATCGAACTACAAGGGCTATGTGCTTTCATGTACACAAGGTTGATATTTGATCAACCCTCGAGCCTCTAGGTCTTTAGGGTTTTTTTGTCTTGTGCCTTATTGTCATGTCATCCTATCGTCTTTTCGTGTTATCAAGTATGTTTGATGGGGAGTCTTATCTTTCAAGAGCAATCTTGCTCTTCCCAAAACCTATTATCTAGTCTTCCTAGGGTATTCCTCTCTACCCTGCTCAGGGATCTCTCCTAAACCCCTCTCACCTCATAAGACTCTCCACCAATTTCAAATTCTTCACCACTGCTCTCAATTCACCACTAAGCTTCCTTGGGCTCCACACTGACCCAAAGTGTCCTAACCACTCTAGGGGCTAGGAAAGGGTATTATCACTATCCCCTTATGGATTTGACTCCTCATGGATCCATCTCATAGGATTCTTTCACCTTATACCCATCACTTTCTTGAAAAACCCAATTTTAGGCCTTGTAGCCTTTTGCCCAATTAGGCCTCCTAGAACCCGTTTTCTTCGCTTTTCTCAAAAACGGTCTTAACAACCCAAAAATATTTTTGTAGATTATTTCTAGTGGTACCCTAGGCTTAAATATTTACAAGGTGTTTAGTCCCTTTGGCGTCTGTATATATGACTGTCCTCATACCCCTATTTTCAAGGGTTTCCAGGGTTTTGGCTCCTTTTTCCAACTTTGAGGGCTTCAATGAACTCCTCAACTCTCCTCCTTGCACACACATGTCTGGAATACATGTGCCCACACTCTCATTCTCTTGATTGGCATAGACCAATCCATTTAGAAACTTTCTTTACTGCTGTCCTCTCCAAGCCACTAGCCAGAATGCACTTGCACTCACCTAGTACTTGATGGTTTCATCTCCTTCCCTGTAACCAAGACCCCAAAATATTTATGTACACTATTTATACAGTCCCCAACTTTATTCCAAGTGTCCATGAGAGGAAAGCCACGGGAAGTCAAGTGGGACTCATTATTTACAAAACTGCATGAACCGGTAGTAAGACCAAGAACACCCAAAAACTACAAAATGATAACCAGTCGAGTTAAATGACTAATATAATGCTACACACAATAATTAAATGTCACCAATGAAAGAATCAAAGCATCAGATAAGTCCTTTCAATCCATTCTTGACTGGATGAAGGCTCAAACACAAAAATTCACTCAAAACTTGCTGATTTCCAATCACACAATGTGCTCTCCAAGTCTCAATTCGTGAAAATGAAATTCCAACTCAGGTATTAGGTTTTGCTAACCTTATATACCTTACTCCCACGTGCTAGGACCCTTGTTTTAGGTTTAGAACATCTTTAATGCTATTTTCCATCTTTTGGACATGTTTCCAAGACAACTTTGTCAAAAAGCTCAAACTGTCAAGATTTGCCTAGGAATGCATAAAGTTCATGACTCTAAGCAAAACCTACTCTAACACACTCTTGAAAATAACCTAGGGAATTTACATCATAGTCCTTATTCCCTTGGTGGTTGGCTAGAACCACCTACAAGCCAAAAATCACTAAGATCTTCCAAAAGACCTTTAAGGTGCTCCTACACCATTCCCCCCTTGCAACAAATAAGTTAAGGAACATGTGGTGTCAAGAGCTCCTCACTGATTCCATGATTCCTAAAGTCACCTTCTTCTATCCAATTAGCCTTTGACTCTAGTTGATGTCTCCACTTCACTAGGTGCTCCATATATGTCTTGTGCCTAGTCTTCTTCTTCACCCTTGAGTCTAGAATCTTGTCCACTTGTGGGATGATCTGATTTGGTACATTGAGTGCTTCCACATCGTTGTTTATCTCAGCATTGTACTTTTCTTCATCCATGTGTAGTCCTTTATACTTCACCAAGTCCTTCACATTGAATATAGGAGAAATAGACATCTCCTTGGGTAACTCCACCTTGTATGCATTTGACCCATACTTTGCCAACACTTTACATGGCCCTATCCTTTTCATTTGCAACTTACTTGGTATGCCTTTCTATAACCTTGCCTTGTTCAAGTATACCATCACCAAATCACCTATCTCGAATTGTAGTTCTCTTCTCCCTTCATCTCTCTTAGCCTTCAACTTTTGATTAGCCTCAATCAATGTCTTCTTCACCTTCTCATGGACCTCTTTCATTGACTGAGCAAAATCATCAGCATGACCACTGATTCCTTCATAACCTTTTAAATCTCTAAGCTCAATTACACCCCTTGGATGTAAGCCATATACTGTCTCAAATGGACTCTTACCCATAGTCCTATTTTTGCTATCATTGTAAGCAAATTTTGCTTATGGAATTACTTGTTCCCATCCTTGTCCATACTCCTTAGTTAAGCATCTCAACAAGTTCCCAAGTACCCTATTGATCACCTCTATTTGTCCATCTGTTTGAGGATGATATGTTGAGCTATGAGACAAGTTGGTTCCTAGCCTCTTCCAAAGAGTTTTCCAAAAGTGTCCCACGAACTTCACATCTTTGTCTACAACTATGCTCTTTGGCAACCCACATATCCTCACTATCTCCTTGAAGAATAGGTGTGCAATATGACTTGCATCATGTGTTGTTTTACATGGTATGAAATGGCTCATCTTGCTAAATCTATCCACTACAACAAACACACTGTCCAAACTAGTTGGTGTCCTAGGTAGACCTACTATGAAGTCCATGCTTATGCATTCCCATGGTCTATTTGGAATGGGTAATGGCTGATAAAGACCTGAGTTTGTTGATGTTACCTTTGAATTTTGACACACTCCACATTGCTCTACATTCCTTCTTACATCTCTTTCCATCTTAGGCCACCAATAGAACCTATCCAATAATTCTAGTGTCTTGTTCAAACCAAAATGACCACTAAAACTGCCATTATGCTTTTCTTGGATTAGATTCTCCCTCATGGAATCTCTAGGAACACACAATTGCTTCCCCCTAAACAATAAACCATTTTGCAGGGTGTAATCAGCATATTCATTGTGAAAATGGTTCTCAAAATTATTACATACCTTGTATATTTATGAGAAATCAGAATCTCCTTCATATAGATCTTTGAATCCTTCAACCTCGGTGCTTTGTAGCTGTATCTCTTGGACAGTAAGCAACCTCCTGCTAAGAGCATCAGAAACCTTGTTGTTAACCCCCTTCTTATGCTTGATGGTAAAGGTGTATGACTACAAAAATTCCATCCACTTGATGTGCCTCAAACTAAGCTTCTCTTGAGTATTTATGTAGCTTAAGGCTTGATTGTCATTGTATACCACAAATTCCTTGGGCAATAGGTAGTGCCTCCACTTCTTGAGAGTCTGCACCAAAGCATATAACTCTAAGTCATAGGATGAGTACCTAGACTTTGCTTCATTCAACCTTTCACTAAAGAATGCCACTGGCTTGCCTTCTTGGCTTAGAACAACCCCAACTGCTATGTTACTTGCATCACATTCCACTATGAATGGTTTTTCAAAGTTAGGTAAAACTAGGATAGGTTGGGTAGCTATCTCCCTCTTCAATATTTCAAATCCTTCATTAGCTTCTTTGGGTCCACACAAACTTAGTTTTCAGTCCTCCTTTGATGGTGTCAAGAGCCAATGCACAAATTTTACTAAACCTTCTCACAAACTTCCTATAGAATTGTGCTAATCCATGGAAACTCCTAAATTATGTCCCTATCTTGGGAGTAGGCCAACTAAGAACGACTTCCACCTTGTTTTTGTCCATCTTGAAGTTCCCTTGGGATACTACAAATCCTAGATAGACCAATTCTTGCTTCATGAACTCACTCTTCTCAAGATTTATAGTGAGCTTCTCCTCTTGAAGTTTCCTCAACACAAGTTCTAGGTGCTTCATATGTTCTTCTTTTGTTTTGCTAAAGATGAGAATATCATCTAGGTAGACAACCACAAAGACTCCTATATAGTCCTTCAAGACCTCATTCATCACCCTCATAAAAGTGCTAGGTGCATTTTTAAGCCCGAATGGCATCACTAACCATTCATACAACCCTTCTATGGTTTTGAATGCCGACTTCCATTCATCTCCCTCTTTCATCCTAATATGATAATAGTCACTTTTCAAATCAATCTTAGAGTAGTACTTAGCACCCCCTAAAAAATCCATTAGATCTTCTATCCTAGGAATAGGAAACTTATATCTAATGGTTATCCTATTTATGGCCCTAGAATCAGTACACATCCTCCACTTATCTCCCTTCTTAGGTGCCAACACAACTGCAACAACACATGGACTTATGCTCTTTTGATTAGCCCCTGGTCCAAAATTTCTTGAGCTTGTCTTGCTATCTCCTTATTCTGCCTTGATGTCATCTTGTATGCAGCCTTATTAGGTAGTGTTGCTCTTGGTATAAAGTCTATCTGATGACTGATTGCTCTCTTGGGTGGTAGTGTAGTTGGTGTACCTTCACAAATGATGTCCCTAAACTGATCCAATAGTCGCTTCACTTCTATTGTCATAGGCAGCTGATTAGGTAACTCCTCTTCCCTTGGCTTCAACATGATTGCATAGGCCTCTCCTTCATCCTCCTTTATGTCCTTTAGGAACTCCTTTCCACTCATCAAAAGTGCACAAGATTCTACCTTTTCCACTGTGGTTTCCTCTATTAGAGATTGAATTTTGTAAGTCACTCCATCCTTCTTGAAAGAGTACTTATTCTCCTTGCCATGGTGTACTGCCTCCCTATCATATTGCCAAGGTCTGCCAAGCAACAAATGGCAAGCATCCATTAGTAACAGATCACATAGTATCTTGTCTTGATACTTTCCTATATCAAACTCAACCCAAACTTTTTCATTGACCAATATATTCTGCCCTTTGTTCAACCAAGTAACCTTATAAGGACACACATGGGGTATCTTGATGAGTTTCAAATTTTGTACTACCTCCTCTAAGATGAGATTATCAGTAGACCTTGAATCTATGATGACCTTGAAAACCTTACCTAATATTTTGCACTTGACTCTAAAAAGACCTCTCCTTTGTTTGTGTTCATCCTTGGTAGGTGCTTTGATCAAAATCCTCCTCAACATGAGACTTTCTCCCTTCTTTGAATCCAAACTTACCGCTGAGTGTTTGGATCAGTCCTCTCCTTGAACATAGTTAATCTTCCTCTCACCTTGTGAAGATGCTGGCTTGTCAGGACACCTATAAGCCGGATAACCCAACTGTCCACAATTATAACAGTTCATGGAAGCAAAATGAGAGCTTCTCCCAAAGCTTCCCGATCTACCTCTTCCACCATTGTTAGAACTTCTACCTTTGTATCCCCCTCTATTATTTGACTCATGGGATTGTTCTCCAACCTTGGAATCACCTTTCCCTCTATTCTCATGGCTTCTTCCACCAAAACCTCCTCTTTTTCCACCTCTAGAGTCTCTACCTATTCCTTTACCTCTAGTATTGGAATCTTGCTTCTTTTTCAATTTCTTTTCCACCTTAATAACCATTTGATAGCAGCTATGGAGGGTAGTACATGTGAAAATACTCAACTCCTCTTGTATGCTCCATATAAGACCATTTAGATACCTAGCAACATTGATGCTTTCAACTTCTTGCACTCTAGATCTAAGGCTTAGTTTTTGGAACTCCTCTGTATATGCAGCTACATCTAGGTCTCTTTGTCTGAGATTTTATCTCTTCTTGTGCAATTGAATGTTAGAGTCCTCAAGAAGATAGTTCTCCTTCACTTTAGCCACCATAGTTTTCCAACTTCCTATAGGTTTCTTACCTTCCTTTGTAGAAACTTCCACCAAGTTAGTGCTTGTCCTCGTAGCCTTGATTTGGCTATCTTCACCTTTTGTGCCTCAATAACACCATCACATTCAAAGTGATTCTCCATTCCCTCAATCCATTCCATAGCCAACTCTGCATCCATTCTTCCTGTGAACACAGGGACACCTTCAAGTGCCTTGCCACTCAATGCTTTCAATGCTTTGAGGAAGGGTTCCTCTACTAATGGAGGATCAGGTTTTGGTTCGATGTCCTCCTCCACTTGGTGTTTACCCTTGTCTTTGTCCCCTACCAACTGTACCTTCATCTTGCTGGCCGATTCAACAACTTCTTCCAATTTTTGCTTCATCTCTTCCATAGCCTCTTCAAGACACATATTCTTCTCTTGCTGCTCTGTCAAGTCTCTAGCTAGTTCTGCATTGGTCACCATGGTGTTCACTCCTATGGATTCACTTCTCTCTGACATTCACTAATTTCAATTCCCAAGCCTTTATTGGCTCTGATACCAATTTGATGGGGAGTCTTATCTTTCAAGATCAATATTGCTCTTCCCAAGACCTATTATCTGGTATTCCTAGGGTATTCCTCTCTACCATGCTTAGGGATCTCTCCTAAACCCCTCTCACCTCATAAGACTCTCCACCAATTTCAAATTCTTCACCACTGCTCTTAATTCGTCACTAAGCTTCCCTGGGCTCCACACTGACCCAAAGTGTCCTAACCACTCCAGGGGCTAGGAAAGGGTATTCTCACTATCCCCTTGTTTATTTTAATCTCAATGATCCATCTCATAGGATTCTTTCACCTTGTACCCATTGCTTTCTTGAAAAACCCAATTTTAGGCCTTGTAGCCTTTTGCCCAATTAGGCCTCCTAGAACCTGTTTTCTTGGCTTTTCTAAAAAACGGTCTTAACAACACCCAAATATTTTTGTATATTATTTCTAGTGGTACCCTAGGCTTCAAGATTTACCAGGTGTTTAGTCCCTTTGGCATCCGTACATATGACTGTCCTCATACTCCCTATTTTCAAGGGTTTCTAGGGTTTTGGCTCCTTTTTCCAACTTTAAGGGCTTCAATGACCTCCTCAACTCTCCTCCTTGGACACACATGTATAGAATACATGTGCCCACACTCTCATTCTCTTTATTGTCACAAACCAATCCATTTAGCAACCTTATTTATTGCTGTCATTTCCAAGCCACTAGCTAGAATGCACTTGCACTCACCTAGTACTTGATGGTTTCATCTCCTTCCCTGCAAACCAAGACCCCAAAATCTGTATGTACACTATTTAAATAGTCCCCAACTTGATTCCAAGTGGCCATGGGAGTAAATCCACGAGAAGTCAAGTTGGATTCATTATTTACAAAATTGCCTGAACCGGGAGTAAGACCAAGAACACCCAAAAAACTACAAAATGATAACCAGTCGAGTTAAATGACTAATATAATGCTAAAAAAAGCAATTAAATGTCACCAATGAAAGAATCAAAGCATCAGATAAGTCCTTTCAATCCATTCTTGATTGGATGAAGGCTCAAACACAAAAATTCACTCAAAACTTGCTGATTTCTAATCACACAATGTGCTCTCCAAGTCTCAATTCATGAAAATGAACTTCCAACCCAGGTATTAGGTTTTGTTGACCTTATATACCTTACTCCCATGCGCTAGGACCCTTGGGTTGGGTTTAGAACAACTTTAATGCTATTTTCCATCTTTTGGACATGTTTCCAAGACAACTTTGTCAAAAAGCTCAAATTGTCAAGATTTGCCTAGGAATGCATAAAGTTCATGACTCTAAGAAAAACCTACTCTAACACACTCTTGAAAACAACCTAGGGAATTTAAATCATAGTCCTTATTCCCTTGGTGGTTGGCTAGAACCACCCACAAGCCAAAAATCACTAAGATCTTCCAAAAGACCTTTAAGGTGCTCTTGCATCAATGTCCCTATCCTAGCTGGTGCTTATAGAACAAGGTCATTTGTATCATGAGATCTAATCAATTTATGGTATCCTGCATCATGTTGATCAACCCATATATCCTCCATCTTTGGTCTCAACAGGATGTATCCTTCCTAACATAACACATCAACCCCATCCATCCTCTTGATCCTATGGCAAAGGACGTTTGAAATTGATTTTGATCTTTTGATGCTTTTGAATTTTTTTTATCATTTGAGCTCCCTATCATCACTTGTCATGGTCACATTGATCCATCATATCATGGTGTGATTTGACTAGTAAACATAGGGGTGTATATTGATCTTTTTTTAATTGTTTTTATCTTCTTGGTTGTCCCACGTAGTACCCACCAAAACCCCAGTGGTCTTGCATTTCACTGGGACATACTTTTGTGCTTGTGGTTATCCCAATACCTGGCCCAAACAATGTCTTCATGACTTTGGGGTGCTGGAATATCCTTCTTGTCTATTGTGTTTGTTTTATGCATTGGACTCTAATCTGTCTTGGTTTACATTCCCTGATGCCCGATGTCTTATGCTATAATGAAAATCAATGCTCTAAGGATGGAAAATTGCATTAGGATTGCATTTCATTTTCCATTCCATCATCCTGCATGTATCCCTCATCCTCTTATCCCTCAAAATCCTCCACCACTCCATAATCCTTCATCACTCTCACATCCCCATCCAATCACACTCTGTTCAATCTAGCACAACTGATCTAATCATACTCTTGGTCTTAGCCTTGATCCAATCATCCTCCTCCTCATCATCATCATCCTCAGGATGTATCTTTCCCTATCCTTTTGTGTTGTTTTGGGATGTATCATTCCCTTATCAACAATACTATCATCATCATTATCAACGAGATGTATCCTTCCCTATCCCTGTGTTGTTTTGGGATGTATCTTTCCCTCATCAACAACACTCTCATTAGGATGAATCCTTCCCTATCCTTTGGTATTGTTTTGGGATTTATCCTTTTGTCATCAAAAACACTCATCCTCATCCTCATCAGGATGTATCCTTCCCTATCCTTGTGTTGTTTTGGGATGTATCATGTCCTTATCAATAATACTCCATCAACCATTCGCCCCACATGGCTTATACCTTGACTGGGGCAATATCATATTTGTCCTTGAATCCATTTGTGCTCACCTTTACCTCCCATCGCTTATCATCATTTCTTATCCATAAATTTACATCGTCATCTTCATATCCCCTTTCATCATCTCATCTCTCATCATTTCCCCCATCCCTTCCTCCTTCATCCATCTCTCGCCCTACCCTGGGGCGGACCCACCCTCGACCGTGGGGTGGACCCGCCCTCGACCGCGGGGTGGACCCACCCTATGCTGGGGTGGATCCGCCCAACCCTAGGGTGGACCCGCCCTACCCTGCATCGAGGTGGACCCGCCTCGCCCCACCCCGCATTGGGGTGGATCCGTCCGGCCCCAGGGAAAACCCGCCCCGCCCCGCATTGGGGCGGATCCATCCGGCCCCAGGGCGAACCCGCCCTACCCCACATCGGGGTAGACCCACCTGGCCCCGGGGCAGACCCGCCCTTTTCCGGGGTAGAACCACCCTTCTGCAGTAAGGAAAATCCGCCCCTCTGCAGGAAAGCAACCCAATTTTTTTTCCTTCTCGGAGCCGCTATTTGCAAACCGTGCGTCGGATTGACTTCATTCAAAAAGAAAACTTCCTTATTTTTTTGTGCTCTTTCCAACCATACCTTTCATTTGTTCCTATCTAGAAGTTGTCTAGGACCCCTCTCTTTTCCTTTCCTTTTTTAAGGGGTATTTTTTTACTTCTTATTTACCTTTTTTTCCTTGAACTAACCCCTTCCCTTCCTAGGGCCGCCATTTGCAAACCATTTTTCCATTTGAATTCATTCAAAAGACAAACTTGCATAATTTTTCACGCTCTTTTCAACCATACCCTCTATTTCTTCCTATTGAGAGGTCGCTCGAGACCCCTTTCTTTTCCCCTGTCACCCTCTCGAGGGGGCATACCCTTCCCATTTCTCTATTTTCCCCACCATAGTCATTCCCTTGGAGGATTGGGGCATCTTCATCCATTCCCCCACTAATTGGACAACTCAAGTCCTCCTCCCCATGCTGGGGCATCATTTTCTGGTTACTTCCTCTATAGAATCATTTGCATTTTCTTTTCTTCGAAGCATGATTATTCTAACAGTATTTCGAAGAGGGGAAAAATGTAGACATCTAAATTTGATCACTTCCACATGATCAAAATCATCTACTCTATTCATCTATTTCATTAATAGTGATTAAATAATTTATTTAATCAATATTTCATTTTCTGCCTAAGGTTCCTAAAGTATGTAACTGAATAATTAAATACTTTACCTTACACCTTTTCTTCTCTAAATTAAATAAATAAGACAATTTATTTAATTTAGTCATTTTACCTATTTGGATTAAAACCAATTTTTAATACCTCTTTTTCTCTCTCCTTGTTAGATTCTCCATAATCCTCTTTTAATCCAGATTATATTAATAAATCTATGATTAGGATGTACACCACTTAATCAAGATTAATGTCACATCCTCCATAATCTCCCACATGCCTCTAATATCTCATTAATTATCCTAATCCTATGTTTGCACAACCTTAATCAAGGTCATTAGCCTAATCAGTACCTTGGTCAACTCTCCCTATCCCCCAAGGAATTTTTAATTCCTTTTTATTCACCCAAGGCTCTTCTCTTCTCCATGCAAGTTCTAGAAGGCTTGAATTGTCACTTTACATGTGCCAAGGACTTCTAGAACCTTGGACTTGTCACATCATTCATATGTGGAAAATCCCCACCTTTTTGGAAACCCTCTCTTATCCACTAGATTCTTCCAATCATTGTGAAATTTTAATTAACTTTTATTCCTCCAAGGAATCTTCTCATCCCCCAAGGTACCTACAAGGTATTTGTCCTTCCTTCACCTCATGTACCTCTCTTCCACCTCACTCCCACATCATCCCACCCTAGGCCATCTCACATTCCACATGTCAAGATGTGAGGGCTTGTGAGTCCTCAACTCACCATAGCCATTCATCTTGGATTTGTTGGATCAATCTCAACCGTTGAATTGTCTAGAGAATTCAAATTATCCTATAAATACCCCCTCATTTCTCTCCAAAAAGGGAATCAAGTCTTTTTCTATCAAAACTCTTGCCAAATTGTTATTTGAACTCTCATCCTCCATAGCTTTTAACATCTCATCATTATCATATCTCCATCCATCTTGCATATCACTTTACACATCTAATTTAGCTTGTCATCCAAAGAGCACACAAATCTTCAAGGATCAAAGGGCCAACCAAGGAAGTAGTAGCATGGAGGTATAATTAGCTTCAATTTGTTTTATCTTGCTTCCATGTTTATATTTTCTTTAGGCTAATTATTGAGGTGTCTTCTTTTGTGTTAGTTATTTTTATTGCATCATTACTTGTTTAGCATCTCACATTAGGAACATAACATTTTAGGAGATCACAATAGAAAATAAAGGGGTCCAACTACTCACTGATTATGATATCAAAAAATTGAAAAGAACCCCTAAGAAAACAGAAGCAGAAAAGAAAATTGAAACAAGAAGTGAAGCAAAAACCAATGACCCCATGAACACTTTGAAATAGAAAATCCAAACCCTCCAACAACAAATGAAAAACATGAAAATGGGGACTACCAAGAGATACTCCATACAAGATATATGTCCCTACCCATTCGATGAAAGTGTCAACATGATACCATTTCCCAAATATTGTGAATTTCCTAAATACGATAAATACAATGGGAAAATCGATCCAATAGATCACATAAGGGATTTCCTAACAATGAGTCTTGAATTTTCCCATGAGGAAATATATTTGATGAGATTATTCCCATGTAGTTTGGGTGGACAATGCATGCAATGGTTCTCACAATTACCTCTAGGGATCAAATATTTTGAGGAATTGGTGAACAAGTTTATTACCTAATATTCATATAATATCCAACATGAGATCATAATGAAGGACCTTTGTAATGTGAAAAAAAAGAAAGGGGAATAATTTTTAATATTCCTACAAAGGTGGATAAGATTATTCCTAAGGTATCCTCGACCCATACCAAAAAAAGAGAAGATAGAAGTATTCATTGATAATTTAAATGATGGCATGAGTTATAGGCTTGAATTACAATGTCCTCCAAATTTTAAAAAATTGATGGAAAATGGGATCAAAATTGAGGAAGCGTTGGTCAAACAAGGAATATTGAAAATTTATAATGAAAAAAATGCATCCAATTCCTCCAACAATGAGAAACCAGAGTTTTGGCAAAAGTACAAAAATAATTGCAATGATACTTCAGCCAAAATGCATAATGCTAAATCGGTCTTCAATTTGTCAACAAGCACCTCAAATACCAATCAAAAGACCACCCAAAATACCAACCAAAGAAACAACCAAAATACCAACCAAGGCAATATTCAAAACAATCAAAGTGACACAACATCCAAGAACCTACCATATCAAACATTGAACAACCATCGAAAGTTCACACCTTTGGGTCAATAATATGACTTTGCATTGAAGGAACTTATTGTGGAAAATCTTATCACTCTACCTAATACTTGAGGTTTCAAGCCCAAAGTAAAATCATCATGGTGGAATGAAGCCCATTTTTGTGAATTTCATTGATGCAAAGGTCACCTAACTAATAGTTGCACACAATTGAAACACAAGATACAAGATTTGATTGACAATAAGATCATACGAATAGAAGAGCCCCAAAAAAATACTGATCATGGGGTATTCAAAAACCCTTTTCCAAATTATGACAAAGGAGAATCTTCTAACACTAACAACAAAGTCAAAAATGTGAACTATGTTCATGACACTACCATTTATCATATTTCAGTCGTTGAAGAACATGTACATGATATTGAGATTAATGACACACCAGATCTTGTTGCAACCAATCATCCAATCAATGACAGTAACATCCTCTCTAATCAGGTCCATAGTATCCAACAAGACATGGTTGTAACATATAATCAAATTAGTGTCATCAAAATCAATGGAAAACAAGATATTGTGCTTGTAAACATGACCACAAGGGCCCAAACCAAATATGTTTTGAAAGGCAACACCTCCAAAACACCCATTGCTTCATCTCACCAATATAACATTGTCGATCAAATCCAAAAGATCCCCACACAAATATCAATATTGGAGCTCCTTAAAATTTCTCCTGCTCACAAAGAGATCTTGGAAAAGGCCCTAGTCAATACAATAATACCAAATAATTTGGAAGTCTACGCTTTCCAAGCCATGGTGGGACATTTAGGTGTGCTTTATTGCTTATCCTTTTCAAAAAATGATGACATATCTCTCACCCATCCTCATAACACAACCCTCCATATCAAAGTTTTAATCTATAAAAATCATGTCAAGCACATCCTAATAGATGGAGGAGTTGGTCTTAACATATGTACTTTGAAACTGGTTCGTGCACTAGGGTTCTCTGAAAATGCAATAGATGGAAGGAAAAATATCACCATCAAAGCATATGATGATGAGGAAAGAGCTTCAAAGGGATTGATTGTATTACCAATTCAGGTAGGACCAATTCAGAAAGATGTGGTTTGCTAAGTTTTGGATAAATATTTGACATATAATATACTCTTGGGTCATCCTTGGATCCATGAAATGCAAGTTGTCCCTTCAACATACCATCAGTGTTTAAAATTTCCTTGCAATGGGCAAGAGATTACCATCTCTACTGATTCCAATAGTCCCCAACATTGCAATACCCTTAAGGTTGTCCAAGATGTATTCATGCCTCATAACTGAGAAGCTCCTGATTCCACTCCTTATATCCCTAGTAATTCAAGTCAAGCCAATCCGTTGTCAAAATTTCTATCCACATCCTCCAATGAAGAAAGTCACTCAAGTTCCTCATGCAAATAGCTCGAGAAAAAGGAAGAACCTAGCCCCTCTACATCTACCAATCCTGAAGCCGAGATCAATACTTTGGCCAAATAGTTTGAGAAGAAAGTCCAAGTCAAAGACAAAGGTGTGGGTGAATATTCCATTGAACAATCCCTTTGCCTCTCACAGTTAATTTCACCAAAATCCCATGGTCAACCATCAACCTCAACACAATCAACCTCACAACTGGTCACACTTTTTGATGGTTGATTCATAAAATTAAGAACCTAAGCAAAGGAATCTGATGACAAAGATATTTTGAATTGGCTCTACAAAGATGAAATTGATTCTCAAGTAGCAATGGCTAATGTCCAAACCACCCAATATGACAAAGGATTCTCAATCTTGGAAAAAATGGGCTATGAGGGACAAGGACCTATTAGAAAAAGGAAAAAGGTATCATAGAACCCATCCAACCCATCATAAAAAATTTGAAAGACAAAACAGGGTTGGGATATAAAGAGCACCAAAAGGATGAAGAAACGAAGGACCTAAAGAAGAAGGTTGTTGAACGAATCCTATAGCTCCAAGCAAGTGATCACTATGAAATTGATTCCAATGAATATGAGTGGGATTCACTGTCAGAAGAATCTTGTCATGATAAGGACATTGATGTGGTACACAACTATACCCCACACTTGAGGAGGGACAAAGTTCAAGGTTAAGACCACTATAATTAGAATCGCAAAATATCGATGGTTCGAGTGAAGATGATCAAACTCCTAATGATATGGATCACTCAGAAGAGAGTAACATCATAGACCTTGACCTTGCCATAGTATTGTTCGATGAAAAATTCACCATTAGGACCCTTACGACCTCTGACTTGAACCCATATGATGATCCCCTATCATTGGTACATCCTGAACTCATAGATTGGGACCAAACTAAACCTATTGATATCCTCACCTTTTCAAACGATTAGGCCATCTTTAACTTCCTCTACATTGTTACACCTAAAACAGGTTCCACCATTGAACGTCATAATGAAGCTTCCAGACAAGGGAGTGCCAAATTTCCCAACTGCAAAATGAATGAAACCAAAGAGAGATCTGATGGTGAAAACCATTCCATGGCAATATCAAATCAAGAAATAATAAAAATAAAGAATGCATATGACGGTGAAAACCTCTCCAAGGTGTCGAAGGATGGGAAATTTGACACTCTCCTAGAGCACTTTTAAGAAATATCCAAAGTCCTGATTGAGCCAATGCAATCCATCAATGTCAATAATGTAGAACCAGTGAAAACTCTCCATCTAGTAGAATCATTGAAAAAAAAGAGAAGTCTAACTTTATCAAGTCTTTGAAGAGTGACAAGTTAACTTTGCTTAGTCATTTGCAGACATGCTAGGGATAGACCCAAATCTCATCATGCACCACTTATCCCTCTCATCAGGGATCAAACCAGTCAAACAAAAATTGAGAAAAATGCATCCTCACATTGCCTTATTGGTGAAAGAAGAACTAAAGAAATTATTGGATGTAGGATTCATTAGACCGATTAATTATGCAAAGTGGATATCCAACATTGTACCTATTCAAAACTTGATGGAAACATATGGATTTGCACAAACTTCAGAGACCTCAACAAGGCTTGCCCGAAGGATGATTCCCGTTGCCAAACATTGATATCATTGTGGGCTTAACAAAAAGTCATTGCATGTTTTCACTTATGAATCAATTTTCTGGCTATAATCAAATCAAGATAGCACTTGAAGATCAAGATAAGACAACTTGCACTTGCCCATGGGGCACCTTTTGTTGGAACTACATGCCCTTCGGGTTGAAGAACACAAGGGCCACATACCAGAGAGCCATGACAAATATCTTTCATGACATGATGCATACATTCATGGAAGATTATGTGGGTGACTTGTTGGCCAAATCTTACACTAGAGAAGGAAATTTGGAGATACTAGACAAACTATTCACCCAATTGGAAAAGTTCAACATCCGTTGGAATCGAAAGAAATCTGTTTTTGGGGTAACATCGAAAAACTACTGGAATATATAGTGTCAGAAAAAGGTACTGAGGTAGACCCTGCAAAAGTGAAAGCTATAATGGAAATGCCACCTTTAAAAAATATCAGTCAATTAAGATCCCTTCAAGGAAGATTTTAGTCAATCACAAGGTTCATATCACAAATAGTTGATAAAACTCATCCTTTTACCCACTTATTGCACAATAATGTTTCTTTTCAATGGGATAAGAAATGTGAGGCAACTTTCAACCAACTGAATCAATACCTAATGATTCCACTAGTCCTAGCACCACCAGTAGAAGAAAAGCCTCTCTTATTATACATAGCCACAACCGATCGATCATTGGGAGGTTTGTTGGCACAAGAAGATTCAATAGGAAATGAGAGAGTAATCTATTATATCAGTAGAACTATAAATAGTTATGAAATCAGCTATACAACCATTGAGAAAGCTTGTTTAACAATAGTGTTTGCTACCCAACAATTGTGACACTATATCCTGACTCATACAGTTAAACTCATAGCCAAGATAGATCCGCTGAAATATCTCATTAGCAAAGAAAACTTGATAGGAAGGCTAGCCAAATGGGTAATGATACTCAGTGAGTTTGACATCTAATATGCTAATAGAAAATAAATGAAAGGACAAACCATCATCGACCAACTAGCTGATGCACCAATTCATGATGATCATCCCTTGCACATGGAATTTCCAAATGCCAATGTCTTCACAGTAACAACAAAGTAGTGGGTGTTGTATTTTGATGGCTCATACACTCAACATGGATCAGGATCCAGAATTCTATTCATTACTCCCCAAGGGAACACCATTCTAAAGTCGTATCACCTAATGTTTCCTTTCACCAACAACATGGCAGAGTACAAAGCACTTATCATCAGAATCAAGATAGTTGTGGAATGGAAAGTTACAGTTATGCAAGCCTACAAAGATTCTCAAGTAGTCATTAATCAAGTCAATGATGATTACCAAACAAAGGATGAAAAACCGATGCCCTATAAAAGGATGATTGATGAATCCAAGAAATATTTTGTTGACATTAAATTTTCTCAAGTCCCAAGGATTGACAACAAGGTCATTGATGCTATGGGTACCATTGCTTCTTTACTCCAAATTCTAGAAAAGAAAAGTTGTTATGAGTTCATGGTGGAGCAATTGTTTACCCCCGCTTATGATGATCCTAAGTCCCAGCTCATATGCCACCTAATTTATGTCAATACCTCCATTTACGAGAAGATCTATACTTACCTGAAAGACAATATCCTTCCTCCTGATCTCTCCCGAAACCAAAAGAAAAATTTCATTTGCCAAGCTGCTCATCATACCCTTATAGTAGATGTACTATACCAATGAGGTCTTGATGGAACTCTCTTACAATTTCTAGAATGCAACAAGTCTGAAATGAATTTACAAGAAGTCCATGAGGGTATCTACAACACTCATTCAAGTGTTTTAACGCTCGCTAAGAAACTCCTTTGTTTGGGATACTATTGGTTGACTATGGAGAGAGAATCATTCAAATTTATCAAGAGATGTCAGAAATGCCAAATCCACTCAAGATAGTTGTGGAATGGAATGTTACAAAACTACAAGCCTATGAGGATTCTCAACTAGTCATTAATCAGGTCAATGATGATTACCAAACAAAGGATGACAAACCGATGCCCTATAAAAGGATGATTGATGAATTCAAGAAATATTTTGTTGATATTAAATTTTCTCAAGCCCCAAGGATTGACAACAAGGTTGTTGATGCTATAGCTACCATTGCTTCTTTAGTCCAAATTCTAGAAAAGAAAAGTCGTTATGAGTTCATGGTGGAGCAATTGTTTACCCCCACTTATGATGATCCTAAATCCCAACTCATATGCCACCTAATTTATGTCGATACCTCCATTTAAAAGAAGATCTATACTTACCTGAAAGACAATATTTTTCCTCTTGATCTCTCCCGAAACCAAAAGAAAAATTTCATCTACCAAGCTGCTCGTCATACCCTTATCCCTTATAGTAGATGTACTATACCAATGAGGTCTTGATGGAACTCTCTTACAATGTCTATAATGCAACGAGTCTGAAATGAATTTACAAGAAGTACATGAGGGTATTTGCAACACTCATTCAAGTGTTCTAACCCTTGCTAAGAAACTCATTTGTTTGGGATACTACTGGTCGACTATGGAGAGAGAATCATTTCAATTTATCAAGAGATGTCCAAAAATGCCATATCCACAGTTATCTTATTCATTCACCAACGTAAGAGTTGCAACCCTTCACATTGACATGGTCATTTTGTTAGTGGGGGTTAGATCTTGTAAGTAAAATTCACCCATCTTCATCTAATGGACACAAGTTCATAATCACAACCATAGAGTATTTCACCAAGTGGGTTGAATTCGTGCCTCTAACCACCATCACAGGGAAGCAAATCTCATCGTTCATCCTGAACTACATCATTTTCAGGTATGGTATCCCTTAATCCATTGTCACTGACAATGGTCGACCCTTAAAGAATCAAGACGTACAAGAACTCTATGGAAGGTTCCATGTCCAACACCAGTTTTCTACACACTACTACCCTCAAGGGAACAACCAAGTTGAGGCCTCAAACAAAACTATTATGAAAATCTTAAAGAAAATCATCAATTATGGTGGATGTGACTAGCATATTCAACTGAACCCTTCTTTGTGGGTCTATTGTACAAGCATATGAACACCCACAAGAGCCACACCATATGCACTTGTCTATGGATATGAAGTTGTATTGCCTATTGAAGTTGAAATACCATCACTTTGTGTGTCCCTGAAAGGTCTTATTTCAGACGAAGATTACTAAGTGTCTAGACTACAAGAGTTGGAATTGTTAGATGAACATTGTCAACTTGCAATGGATCACATAAAAGCATATCAACAAAGGAATTCTAGGAGCTACAATCACAAAGTCAAACCAAGGACATTTTTGTAGGTGATCTAGTACTCAAAGAAAATCCTCATAATCAGTAGGATTGAGAAAAGAAAGGAAAATTTAATCGAAATTGGTTAGGTGCTTTTTTTATTGTTTTAGTGTTTGGATCTTGGGCATATTAGTTGTCTACACTAGAAGGGGATCTATTTGAAGAACCAATGAACAATATTCATTTGAAGAATTTCTACACATAATACATTTAGTGCATGCTTAAAAGTCTTGAAAAAATAATAAAAATCAGAAAAAGTCATAAAAAAATCATGAAAATCAGAAAAAGTCTTGAAAAAATCATATAAAATGTCTTGAAAAAATCATAAAAATAAAAAAAAAGTCCTGAAAAATTCTTGAAAAATCATAAAAATCAGAAAAAGTCCCAAAAAAAATGGTTGCCCAAATGAAAACCTAGCAAACAGGCACATTGGTGACAAAAAAATCAAAAAGCAAAAAGCAAAGAAAAATCAGAAAAAAAGAAAATACAAAAAAAAGTGAAAAAACAAAAAAATGGTTGCCTTGATGAAAACCTGGAAAACAAGCGTCTTGGTAACAACAAAAAAAATCATTAAATATGAAAAAGTGCAATAAAAACAAATGGTGAAAACTTAGCAAATAGGTGCTATTTGTGATAAGTCAGTTTCTCCATCTATTTGAGTGTGTGTTGATCATCTTCTTTTTGCTATCACTACACATTCATGCTGATCATACAATGAGCCTCACATTCATATCCAGTTTTTGTTGTCGTGTCCCACCTTGGCTTGGTCATCATTGTACACATCCATAATAAATTTGGTTTATTTCTCACTAAGGGAAAAATCCTGATCTCACTAGGGGCAAATAACTGTTGAGCTTAAAATCAACAGGCAAGCAAACAACAAGACAACCTTGGCGAAAACAACAATCACCATCAAACTGAACATCAATCCAATCAAGCAAATCAATCAAATCAAATCAAACATCAAGACAAATTAAATCAATTCTAACTGAAGGATCATCTTCTCAATCATGGTTGGATCACTTTAGCACAAATGTTCAATTGATGTATCTTGATTGTTGTTATCATTTCTTTGGAGTACCTCGATGATGTCCTAAACTAGAGGGGCTATGATTGAGAATGATATTTTCTTTGTTTTTTGTTTGTGATTCAATCACTACTATTGTGCAAATTGTCGCGGGACATGCTCTACAAAGTATCATTGATGACATTATGAATTTGCATGGGAAAATGATTAACTTTTGTTTGTTTACACAAGTGATGCTCAGGTCATCTTGTTCTAATTATAACTAGATGCTTGTGTTATCTCGTACTACCAAATCTCAATGAAATTTGTATGAAATTTTTACTCAGGTCATCATGGTCTAATTATACCATCAATGTTTGTACTAACTTTCAACATAATAAAACACTCAATGATGATAATAAGCACAATGAACTGGATGGCAACATTGCATAGATAGGATTGCATTCATATTAATTCTACATTCACATTATAGATTTTTCCAAAGTGGGCAACTCTCAACATGATGCTATCTCTCACTATAAGATTGTGTACACTTGACATAACAAAAAAATCATTCATTGGCATTAGCATTTCCATATCATATCATTAGAAAGCATTATCATACACCCATTCATACATCTATTACTATCATATTATGCATTATGCATTCACAACATCCACTATCATAAACCATTCATGCATTCATTCATTATAATATTTGCATCATGAAAAATTCCAAACATAAAGCAATTTCCACAATACCATCATTCATTCATACATCAAAGTCATAATGAATTCATTCTTTCATGCACACACAAACCCATCCATAGTAAAATCATTCATAATAACAACATAATCCATACATCATCATAATTCATTTTGCATTCATACATTTAGGTCATCTATTTGCATTAGAAAATACCAAAATACAGGAAAGTGCATTGCATTCCATTAACATAATAACATTCACCACATATAAAAGCATAATCCATGTCACATTGGGGCATAACATTAAATCATACATTTTCATTCATCATATATCCATACATAAGCATCATTCATAATCATAATAATCATCCATACATATTTTTGCATTACATAATAAATCATTTCCACATCCATTTATCCAATCATTGATATATACATGAAAAAATACAAAAGAACAATGCATCTCATATCATTTGCATCCATTTCATTTATCATTCATCAACACATAAATACATAACATCATCATCTCATAAATGCATCCATACATAGAATATCGCATAGCATAAATCCATAAAACAAATGGATTCATCATAAGCATCCATAATAAAAGCATAAACAACACATGGATCAATAATTTTCGTTGCATATCATATATAACCTCAAAATAAAATGTCAAGTGTACAATGATATCATATGAAAGGAGAGATGATACAAAAATGTGGCAAAGGTCGAGTCTCTGAATCAAAATATAATATGTCAAATAGGACCGTGAGATCTTGTGGTACCACTCTCAAAGTTCACAAGCCTCTATGATCCTGCCACACCACTTGCCCCTGATGGTCCTACTCTTGGACCTCCTCCTGGTGGAAATATTCTTGGTGGGCCTCCTGGGAGTGGTTGTGTGATGCCCCTATTGGTGGTCCACAATTGAGAGTGACCAAATTTGGAATAAGCATAGCTCACTCTCTGCTCCGTTGGCATTGCCTCGAAGTATCTACCCCTGTAATACTCTGCCTCCTTGGAAGACTCACGAAGCTCTCTAACCAGGTCCCATGTCTCGACACCCTTGGTTGTTGTCTAAATCCTATCAGCCACTTCTACTTCCTACTCTCCCTATCATCGAGCGTCATCTCTCTCAGTTGTGAGGGTGGCTACCTATTCCTACAGCTGTACCATTTGTCCCTATACCTATAGCTACGTTGGTGCTTGTGCTTATAACTGAGCATGAGCTTGGGATAACTATTCCTATAGTGCCTATAACTTCCTCTGTAGAGTTTGAACCTGTGCCTACAAACCGACTATCTGTGTCTACTACCTCTAGGAGGGAATCCTAAAAAAAATTGGCCTCTGTTTGGCAGGAACTGACCTCTTCCTCGGTATGGCCCCAAAATATGGCACATCTCTCCCTCCACCTCCACCATCACCCCCCTCCGTCATTACCACCATCATCTCCTTCCTCCTTCTCTACCTCCTCCTCTGCCTCCTCCTCACCTCCATCTCCTCTCCTCTACACTACCTATCTTACCCTCCTCCCAGCCTCCAAAATGGTTGTAGACTCATCTAGACTCGAAATCCATAGAAAAGGATATGTATAAAATGCTCTACATAATCAACTGTCATTTGGGCATCAATGACCATTTTGTGATACTACCACAAAAGTGGACGCAACCCATAGTACTCCGCACAAGCCACATCATAGTCTAAGGCAAGCCCCCACTCTGGAATTTCATGCCTTCGTCTGGCACAATGTGCCACCCCCTGTGGCATACCCTGAACTCTGTCATACTACCTATACACTCGGCCAAGAGGAAACCTCTCAATGATATATGGTGTACGACCAATCAAATATCTCAAAGTAAAAACATATGGCATCTCAGTGTCATCCTCTAGCCATACCTCACAATCAAGATATGGCTGCCATATCATCAAGGACCCTCCGCCAATACTCTAACTTGTTCAGCTTATGTTGGACAAGTGGCCCTATGTAACCAAAAACATATGGCCACCCTATTGGTCAAGCCCTCCCTGCCACTGGTCATGTTGCTGCAATATGCTCCTAGGCCCAGAGCGGTAGTAATGTGCATCCTGCTACAAGACTGCTCGATTGAAGATATACGACCTAATGCAAATCATGATATAGATGTGCAAGCATGCAAGAACCCCAATCATATCTAGTGTCATGGGCAATCATGCTCTCTAAAACCCAGCTACAACCAATTGAAAATCCCTTTGACCTACGGTTGGGGCAGATAAAACCACCAATGAATCCTACTAGAACACATGGTAAGGGTTGATGGGAAGCAATCAACTCCCACCATAAAACCTCATATCCAATAAACTGACCATCATGGAAAATCTGTCTAATGGCATCAGTCCCCCTTGCTCCTCATGATCATAAATCACTAGGTACCCCACAACTCATATCTGTAGAATCTGATAGACATCCTCGGGGGTAGGAGTGATCTCACCAGTCACCAAATGGAAGGTGTTATGCTCTCTATGCCACCGCTCTACAAGTGTCGTGAACATCCCCCGGTTAATCCGGTACTGAGGCATGTCAATTAACGAAGTGAGTCCACACTGATCAATGATAGCCAAGTCTTCTTGGGACAATTGTGGGATCATGTCTCATATCTGAGGAAAGTGCTCACGAACCTATAATACTCCTAAGCCACCATCCTATAATCAAAGCAATGTATCAAGTCAACACATCAATCAATTAACCTATCAATTAATGAAATCAACTCACATGATATTTTTATCAAATATCAAGGAGCACCTATCCTATCATTGACTCTCATTTGTCATGAGATCGATCACAATCAATCAACTTATCTCTGACTCTCATTAGTCATGAGGTCAATCAACCAATCAATCTTATCTATCCTATAATTGTTCCTTGCCTATCATGAGGATGATCATCAACCTATCAATCAACTTTACCCTATCATCAGTTGACATGATCATCAACCATCAAAAACTGGGAGGAATCATTCAAAATCATCATTTTTGGCTCAATGTGCTAAAACAAAGTTTCTATGTGCTAATCTACCAAATGCGTGCTAGAAAATTTACCGAATGTGCTAGAACAAGCTTTCTATGTGCTAGTTGTTTAATGTGCTAGAAAACAAACTAAATGCGCTACTATAGGGTCCCAATGTGCCATTTACCAAATGCGCTAATTGAAGTACCCTATGTGCTATTCTATCATTTCTATGCGCTAGTTCTTGGATGCGCTAAAAAACTAACTCTATGTGTCGGAACAAGGTCCCGATGTGCCATTTCCTAAATGTGCTAGAATTCCTATGTGCTATTTCAGAATCCCAATGCGCTAAAGTGGCTACTTGATGTGCTACTCTATTTTCAGACCGAAGAGCTAACCCTATGCGCTATTACAGGTACCCTATGTGTTGTATCAGGTCCCCTATGTGCTAATAGTCTAACCCTATGCACTAAAATGTGTGAAAAACCAAATTTTTAAAAAGCAAAAAAAGTGAGAAAATTTAAATTCAAAACTAAAAAAGGGCAGTTCTTGGGGTATATACCAGAGGTCCGTAGGCGACTGAACACTAGTGGAGGTGAACTCATTCGAATATGTGAGTGTGGTGTAAAATCTTATCCATCTTGGCTCTCTTCTCTCTCTCAAGTTTTCACAATGCAAAGTTACAAATGAGCTTTATTTTACCCATTTTGACCTTTTAAGGGGCAATTAAGGGCTAAATTTTGGTGGCATTTATTTAATTTTTTAAAAGGGGCCTTTTTAATCACCTAATCAACAATGTGGTGAGACTATCAACATTTTTCGTGAGATAAATTGGGTTACCATCACCAAATCTGAAGATCATCAACACATCATTGAAAAATCATTTAATCATCAAAAATTTCCAAAAAATTCAAAATTCTCAACAAATTCAAAAATCCCTGATCTATCTCCTGAGGGGGCATCCATTCATCATCACTGCAAAATTAGAGTCTAGGACATGTCATAATTTTTATCATCACGATTTGAAAACTTATTCTTTGAAGCAATGTGTCTTTGCACATTACTTCAAAGAGGGGAAAAATGTATGCACATAAAAATGGTTTGGAGCACAATTAATTAAATACTTGTTATTTAATTAATAAATTCTAATTCCTCTACTATTATAAATAAATTGATAAATTTATTTATATGGTTCATTTCCTTAATTCCTCTTTTTCAAAAATCACTTTCCTCTTAAATTAATTAAATGCACAAATTTAAATAAATTATCATTTAGTTGATTTCCCTCTTTTATTTTAAATTTAAATTTAGCACATGTCTCTATATTTCTTCTAACCACCTCCAATTCATGCTCCGGCTCATCATATGTCATACATTTTCATTTATTTCTAATTTTTAAAATTAGGAATATTATCTCTAACCTCTCAACCTCCTAACTTTCTAGGAGAAACATGGCTCCTTCTGTTAAATGATGCTCTTGGACACTTGGAAGATTGGCTCTTCCAAATGGAGTAGCCTCCATGAATTCCTCTAACCTCCTCATGTTCAATCGTTGATGCCTCAAGATCACGATCTTGATCATTCATGTTTGCCACCTCAGCTCAAGGCTAGAAAAATCTATAAATAGAGAGCATTTCTATAGCTTTTCATAAGAGATTTTTATGAACTTATGCTATAAAAATATTAGTGCATTTTGAGAGCATTTGGAGAGAATTGTAGCTCATTTAGCATTATCATAGTCATTTAAATATTAGTGTCTTAGTTGTTACATCTTTTATACATCATTATCATTAGAATAGCATTGCCATTTTCAACATCATTTGAACATATCAACACTCTATTATAATCAACATTCAAGCATCAAAAATATAAAAATATAGTGATGTAGGCATGTATTTTGCATTGCATAATATCTTCTCATTTCATAGGTTGTCACCTCTACAGATTCATGTGCAACATTTAACTAGATTTGAGAGCGTGAATTTTAAAGGTCCTTGAGACTAGAGAACCATGGAATGATTTGAAAGGATAGTAGTAGTAGTTTTATTTAGTTATTTTACTTCCTTTTATGTTGTACATTTCATGGATGTGTGTGTTTGATTTTACTAATTGATTTCACTTACACTCTTAAAAATAACCACACATTACCCTGAGCTCATGTTGAGCATCATCAGTATACACTTCTTCTATATTTGGTTTCAGAGCAATGGTGTCATCATTCATCTCTTCCTTAGCTACTAGAACCAATTCTAACTTCTACACAATCTCCAATCATAGACCTATAAAGTCTAATCAACCTCGGGAGACTCATTAGTATTGCCCAAGTGACATCCAAGAACCATAGGGGTATTGACAGGTTTGAGTCCTCCATGCCAAACTTCTTCAATATCTCTTTAACATACTTAGCCTAAGAAATAAATATACCATCATCTAGTTGAAAAATTTGAAGGCCAAGGAAGAAATACATCTCACCAATCATAGACATCTCAAATTATTTCTACATCTCTTTTGCAAACTTCTTACACATATTATCATCTCCACTAAAGGTGATGTCAACAACATATACAACTATCAAAATATTTTCTTTTTCTATCTTAATATAAATATTACTATCTACAACACCTTTCTTAAAACCTTGCTAAATTAAGTACTTATCCAACCGAGCTTACCAAGCTCTAGGAGCTTGCTTGAGTCCATACAAATCTTTCTTGAGTCTACACACCATGTTCAAATATTCTGATAGCTAGCAACCATTCAGTTGCTCAATATATACCTCTTCCTCTAAATCACCATTCAAGAAGGTTGACTTGACGACCATCTGATAGACTTTGAAATTCTTGTGAGCAACAAAGGCAAGAAACATCCTGATTGCCTCCATTTTGGCTACCGGAGAAAAAGTCTCCTCAAAATCAATACCTTCAACTTGTAAATAACCCTTACACACCAATATTTCTTTTTTCCTAACAAATTCACCATCTTCATTCAACTTGTTCTAAAATACCCACTTTGTTCCTATAACATTCTTATTAGCTAGTCTAGGAACCAATTCCCATGTCAGATTCTTTTCTATTTGATTTAATTCCTCTTCTATTTCCTTCAACCAACCTTCATATTTTTTAGCATCAATCAAGTTTTTGGGCTCTACCTTTGAAATTAAATGCAAATTCACTTTCTCACTTGCTTTTTTAAGCCTTATTTTGGTCAACATGCCCTCATTCTTATATCTAATGATTTGATATGTAGAATGGTTCTTCTGAACATACTTTGTTGGAGTCTTAAGGGCCTTTTCTGATTCTTGTTTCTTCTCTTCTTTCTCTTCTTCTTCTTATTCTTCAATGTAGGGAGGTATATCAAATCCACAACCCTCTAGTTCTTGTGAGATCTAATACAAGTCTTCATCCACCATAACATTTATGCTTTCAATCATCTTTCCCAGTCCCTTGTTGTAGAATTTGTAAGCCTTGCTTTTTGTTGAGTAATCAAGAAAGATCCCTTCATCACACCTTGAATCAAACTATCCAAGGTCTTCTTCATCTCTTATGAGTAGCATTTTCTACCAAATATCTTGAAGCATCTAACACTAGGAGGCCTTTTGTACCATAGCTCATAAGGGGTCTTAGTGCTATTGACACCCAATTGTACTTTGCTAAGAAAATAGACAATAGTGTGAATTGATTCCTTCTGATACATATTAGGTAGATCAACATCTTTCAACATAGACCTATCCATCTCTTGCAAAATCATATTTTTCCTTTCCACTACCCCATTTCATTGAGGGATTCTAGGAGAAAAACATGCCTCTTATTGGTCTCCTACAATGATTCCATAACTAAGCCTTCACAGTTGTGATAGAGATTAGACATCTAATATGAATAGTTATTTCAATCATCATGAAGGCGCATTTAAATTGTCAACCCAAGGACACAAACTTGAAATGGATCGACACTATATGTGTACTAGGAATCCAAAGTAGCCATATTCATCCTACAGCTAAGAAAGACACAATGCTAAAGGTAAATTACTTGTAAGTAAATAACATAAGTGTCGAGCATCAACCAAAAACTATACTAAGCTTAAATGCATGATATAAATAAAAATTTGAGCGAGCGAATAGGAAACTACTTTGTTTGCTTTGTTTGCAAGAACAATCATAGAATGGAATTCTAGTGGCTGCAGGAATAGATAGTGTTGGATTATTAACTAATTATTGAATAGAAAATAACAACTAAACTAAACTAAACTAAACTAAGGGGTAGAAAAATATACTCACCAAGTGGCGCCCCTTGGATGGGTATCCCCTAAAACTAATGTAAGCTCAGATGAAAAAACTTATAACTTCATTTCATTCATTGAAAAATATGAGTACAATCGAGCAACATGACTATATTACAAAAAAAATTAAGAGTGTGAGTACATCATCAGATTGAGAAACCTCTAATTAAAACCTTAGGAGGAGCATCTAATTATTATTTATAGAAGTTGTGATCTCCTAAAATGTTATGTTCTAATGTGAGATGCTAAACAACCAATGATGCAATAAAAATAACTAAAACAAAATAGGACACCTCAATGATTAGCCTAAGGAAAAGATAAACATGGAAGCAAGATAAAAAAATTGAAGTTGATTATACCTTCATGCTGCTCCTTCCTCGATTGGCCCTTTGATCCTTAAAGATTTCTGTGCTCTTTGGATGACAAGCTAAATTGGATGTGCAAAGTGATATGCAAGATGGATGGAGATATGATAATGATGAGATGCTAAAAGCTATGGAGGATGAGAGCTCAAATGATAATTTTGCAAGAGTTTTGATAGCAAAAGATTGATCCCCAAAATGGGAGAAATGAGGGGATATTTATAGAAAAATTTAAATTCTCTAGAGAATTCAACGGATGAGATTGATCCAACAAAGCCAAGATGAAGGGCTATGATGCATTGAGGACTCACAAGCCCTCACATATTGACATGTGAAATGTGAGATGGCCTAGGGTGGGGTGATGTAGAAATGAGGTAGAAGAGAGGTACATGATGTGGATGAAGGACAAGTACCTTGTAGGTACCTTGGGGGATGAGAAGATTCCTTGGAGGAATAAAAGTTAATTAAAAATTCACAATGATTGGAAGAATCTAGTGGATAAGAGAGGGTTTCCAAAAAGGTGGGGATTTGCCACATGTGAATGATGTGACAAGTCCAAGGTTCTAGAAGTCCTTGAACATGTAAAGTGACAAGTCAAGCCTTCTAGAACTTGCATGGGGAAGAGAAGAGCCTTGGGTGAATAAAAAAGAATTAAGAATTCCTTGGGGGATGGGGAGAGTTGACCAAGGTACTGATTAGGCTAGTGACCTTGATTAAGGTTGTGCAAAGACAAGATTAGGATAATTAAAAAGAGATTAGAGGCAAGTGGGAGATTATGGAGGATGTGACATTAATCTTGATTAAGTGGTGCACATTCTAATCACATATTAATTAATTTAACTTAGATTAAAAGAGGATTATGGAGAATGTGACAAGGAGAGAGAAAAAGAGGTATTAAAAATTGGTTTTAATCCAAATAGGTCAAATGACTAAATTAAATAAATTGTCTTATTTATTTAATTTAGAGAAGAAAAGGTGTAAGGTAAAGTATTTAATTTATTCAATTACATACTTTAGGAACCTTAGAGAGAAAATGAAATAATTATTAAATGAATTATTTAATCACTATTAATGACATAGATGGATAAAGTAGAATATTTTGATCATATGGAAGTGATCAAATTTAGATGTCTACATTTTTGCCCTCTTCGAAGTACTGTTAGAATAACCATGCTTTGAAGAAAATAAAATGTAGATGACTCTATAGAGGAAGTAACCAGAAGATGATGCCCTAGCATGGGGAGGAGGACCCGACCTGTCCAATTAGCGGAGAAATGGATGATGATGCCCCAATCCTCCAAGGGAATGACTATGGTAGGGAAAATAGAGAAATAAGAAGGGTATGCCCCCTCAAGAGGTTGATAGGGGAAAAGAGAGGGGTCCTGGGTGACCTTTTGATAGGAAGAAACTGAGGGTATGGTTGGAAAGAGAATGAAAAACTAGGCAATTTTTTCTTTTGAATGAAGTCAAATGAACAAACGGTTTGCAAATGGTGGCCTTGGGAAGGGAATGGATTAGTTCGAAGAAAAAAAGGTAAATAAGAAGTAAAAAATACCCCTTAAAAAGGGAGGGAAAAGAGAGGGGTCCCAAATGAATTCTCGATAGGAAGAAATGAAAGGTATGGTTGGAAAGAGCATAAAAAAATAAGCAAGTTTTCTTTTTGAATGAAGTCAATCCGACGCACTGTTTGCAAATGGCAACCTCGGGAAGAAAAAAATGGGTTGTTTTCCTACAGAGGGATGGATTTTCCCCACTGCAGAAGGGTGGATCTGCCCCAGAAAAGGGTGGGTCCACCCTGATGTGGGGCAGGGTGGGGTGGGTCCACCCTGATGATGGGTGGGGCGGGTCCACCCTGGGGCCGGGCAGATCCACCTTGATGTGGGACAGGTCCGCCCCGATGTAGGGCAGGGTGGGTCCGCCTTGCGACTGAGGGCGAGTCCACCCCACCATGGGGCAGGTTCACCTCGCGTTCATGGGCGGGTCCATCCTGACGTAGGGCGGGAGATGGATGGAGGAGGAAGGGATGGGGGAAATGATGAGAGATGAGATGATGAAAGAGGATATAAAGATGACGATGTAAAGTGATGGATAAGAAATGATGATGACCAAGGTACTAATTAGGCTACCATTAAAAGGTATTTCTAGCCTTCCTTTTCAAATATCCTCTCCATGAATTTATGAAAATTTGGATCTTGTTGGGCTTGTTCTATGGTTTCATTTGTTATTTCTTCCACCTCATCTCACTGAATTTCAAAAAAGAGATTCTCTTATCTTTCAGCCATGTTATTTTGGTTTTCGATTTCCTTTTGTTCCAATTTTTGCTTTTGCAATCTCGTTAAGATGGGCATACAAGTGATGAAAATTTTCTAAATGTTTGACCAAAGTTTTAGAGTGCCACAAGGATTAGTTTAAAAACTGATTAAGCAAGCCTTATTTCGGGATAAAGGATGTCAAATCCTAATGGAGGATGATAAATCCTAATGGTGAAACATAGCTTACTGAACCAAAAATAGGTGCAATGAGGAGGCACTTTTGAATGTTTGATCAAATATTAGATGAGGGATTTTCACTTGAAAATGTAGGTTTCAACAAGTTTGAGATTTTGCTATGATTGAGGAAAGGTCCTAGACTGAAAATGGTCATGGATTGTGAGGTTAAAATGTTTTGATCTTAGTTTGAAAATGATGATTTTTGTAAAAAGCCTAATGTTTCCAAGTTTTTCTCTATTGTATCAATTGATTTGGATGGTTGGAGTATTGTATTGCTGGTTGGGGAATGTAAGAATGAAAAATGGGTTGACTATGATTATTCCTTTGTGAAAGAGCTCTTTGTTGATAATAAGCTTGTGAATGTAAAGGCTCTAAAGCAAAATCATCAGTATATCCTCTATCAAAGTCATGATATCTATGGATGAAAGTTCGATAGTCAAGAAAGACCTTCCTACTTTGGTACAAGAAGCGTCTCCTTTCAAAAATTTCTTATAGCTAGGTTGTTTCTTTGGTTTCCTGATTCTTTTAGTAAGGGATTTCTTGACAAATTTTGTTGATTTCCAATCCCTTAACATAAAATGATTAGTGTAAACATCACAATTTGATTTACCAAATTCTTGTGTTTTCTGGATGATCTTATCTAAATTTATATTTTAAAATACCGCAAGCAACAAGTTAAAATTTTGGTTTCAACAAGTTGAAGGCAAATTTAGGACAAGGAAATGATGTTGTTTGAGAAGGAATTTCTGAATAGGGTGTTAATTGGTAGAGGGGAGGTCAATTTTAGCTTTCTGTTTGTAGATTTTTCGGATGCTCTAAATTAGTGCCCAGATGTGCTAAAACTTAGATGCACTATGGAATGGTACAAATGCGCTAAAATTTTGTAGGTATGCACAAAAATAGGCAATAGATGCGCTAAAATAGTAAATGAATGCACTGTAGGATTGCATAGATGCACTATAACAGAAGATAGATGTGCTAGTTTATGATAGGGACATGCTAGAACAACAACTAGATGCACTAAAAGATGCAAGCTATGTGCCAGAACAATAAATGGATATGTCGATCTAGAAAATGCTTTCTGGTTTTTGACAGTCTTGATTGAATTTATGATTTTCTTGGAAGGAAATCTGATTGTTTGGTTGGATTTTCTTCTGAATCAATAGCTAAACATGTTTGTGTGATGTTTACTTGAAGAATTTTTTAAAATCACATAGGTAAAAATGCATCAAACAAGCACAATCCTAGGTTGTGTAAGCCAATATCTACTGGATTCCCACTTGGATTGCTCTAGTTGTGCTTAATTTTGGTGAATGATTAGGGGCTTGACCACACTATCTCCCCCTTGCATTGCACTCACTTCTTGGGCCAGCCAAGCCTCAATCCTCTTGAATCTCCCATGAGGGACTTCTCATTTCTACCAAAATCCATAAGAATGTGGGACGGCTTCAGAACGATCATTCTTACACCAGTAAATAGAAGGGAATTTTTGGCTTACTACAACAAAGGGTTTTAGTAGGGGAATTTCATTCATGGGGGATCATCCATATGACAAGAGACCATTATTGACCTTTTCAGAACAATCCTTGTGATACTCAATTTTCCTTGAGTACCCACATTTATATCCCGCATGGAAGTCACTTGGCTTTAGCGTGTTCTCAGTTGGGTCATTCCCTCCTTTCAAAGAGGGGAGGTAGGCCCTCTAAGGTTTAAAATTCAATAAAATGAATGGGTCTAGCTTTTTGATCACCCAATTAAGGGGAGAGCATACACGCCTACCATTCCAAAATCAACAAGCATGGTGTAAATTTATCCCTCCTAATTATGCAAGATTCCTAGCTTAACCAAAGGAAATGACAAATAGATTCAACCCTGTAAATAATTGTTTGAAGTTTTATTCCATTGTTTTTTGACAACATTCTTTATTTTGTTTTAATAGAATCTTTGACTATGTGCAAGGTTCTTGCAAAATATAAAAATATAGATCATCTTTTAGAATCTGAAAAAATTCACCTAAAAACTAGATGTGCCATTACAATAACCAAATGCACTAATACTCAAACTGAATGCACTAAACTACTGAATGCGCTAAAAGAGAAACCAAATGTGCTAAAATGGAAAATCATAGAATAAAAATTAAAACTCCCCGATGCATCAAAAGAACAGTTGGATGCGCTAAAATAACAACCCGATGCATCGAAATAGAGGCTAAATGCACTGGAAGAACTACCAGATGCACCGAAATAGGAACTCAATGCACCGATAAATCTGCCAGATGCATAGAAATAGGAACTCAATGCACCGATAAATATGCTAGATGCACTAGAGAAGAAATTGTATGCACTATTTGGCACTTTTCACAAAACCTACGAAGAAAAACTCAACAAAAAAATAGATTAATGATGGGGCTAGGCCCCACAGTGGGTGCCAATTTATGTGTGGTTATTTTTAAGCATGTAAGTGAAATCAATTAGTAAAATCAAATGCACACATCCATGAAATGTATTACATAAAAGGAAGTAAAATAAATAAATTAAACTGCTACTGCTATCCTTTCAAATCATTCCATGGTTCTCTAGTCTTAAGGACCTCTCAAAATTCATGCTCTTAGATCTAGTTAAATGTCGCACATGAATCTGTAGAGGTGACAACCTAAGAAATGAGAATATATTATGCAATGCAAAATACATGCCTACATCACTATATTTTTGTATTTTTGTATTTTTGATGCTTGAATGCTGATTCTGATGGAGTGCTAATATGTTCAAATGATGCTGAAATTGACAATGCAATTCTAATGATAATGATGTATAAAATACGTAACAACTAAGACACTAAGATTAAAATGACTATGATAATGCTAAATGAACTAAAATTCTAAACATTAACTACAATTCTCTCCAAATGCACTAATATATCTACAACATAAGTTGATAAAAATATCCTTATGAAAAGTTGTAGAAATGCTCTCTATTTATAGATTTTTTAGGGCTTGAGCTAAGGTGGCAAAGATGGACGATCAAGATCATGATCCTGAGGCATTGATGGTTGACCACAAGGAGGTTAGAGTAATTCATGGAGGCTGCTCCATTTGGAAGAGCCAATCTTCCAGGTGTCCAAGAGCATCATTTAACAGAAGGATCCATGTGTCTCCCAGGAACTTAGGAGGTTGAGAGGTTAGAGAGAATATTCACAATTTTAAAAATTAGAAATAAATGAAAATGTGTGATATATGATGAGGTGGAGGATGAGTTGGAGGTGGTTAGAAGAAATATGGAGACATGTGCTAAATTTGAATTAAAAATTCAAATTTAAAATGAAAGAGGGAAATCAACTAAATGATGAATTATTTAAATTTGTGCATTTAATTAATTTAAGAGGAAAGTGATTTTAAAAATAGAGAATTAAGGAAATGAACCATTTAAATAAATTTATCAATTTATTTATAATAGTAGAGGAATTAGAATTTATCAATTAAAGTATTTAATTAATTGTGCTCCAAACCATTTTTATGTGTAGACAGGTACTAATGATGAAGTTGCACAAAATAACACCCCTTCATAAGTGGAGAACATGGCTAAAGAAAATAAAGAAGACACAATGATCAGTTAAGACATTGCAAATGAAACTATAATTACTCCTCTGATACAAAACATTGAAGTTATTCCTCTAGTAAATAAAGAGAATATTGCAGAGGAAGAGAACACTAACATGATTGATGCAGAGAAGACTGTTGGGGAGAAGTTTGATGTGGTGGAAGGCTTGAGTGATTTGAATTTGAACTCAATCCCTAGAAATCATGGCAACTTTCAGTTTGGCTAGTCTAAGGATTTGGGGCTTTCTGTTGATGTTGTTGGGAAGGATGGATCATGTGGTGTGGATGTGTTGGTTCCCTCTAGTGATGCTACTGGAAAGGTGGTTGGTTACAACATGATTTTGTGTCATGATTGATCAAGATGATGTGATGCTTGAATTTTTTCACCTTAACTCAAAGGTGGGTTCTTGGAAGCAACCGATTATCTTTGAAAATATGTAGTTTGTGTGCTTCAAATGAAAAAAAGTGGGTCACTGGGCTAAGGACTTCCCAACTAAGATGGATCTACCCAGGATTGTTCCTCAAACTAAGGTTTGGAAGGTCAAGGAGGTCAAGGGGAATTTGGTTCCACCGGAGCAAGGTGAATCAATGACTGACAATTGTTTGAAGGGTGAAGTTAATATTGAAGTTCAATCTGTCCCTCATCCTAAGGTTGACAAGGAGACTAAGAAAACTATGGAGGAGGCTATTGGCCAGTCTATGGAATAAAATGTGGATCATGTATCAAATACTTTGTGCTCCCCTAAATGTACCATTCTAGATCCTATTGTAGCCCTATCTCCCCCACTGGATCGTACGCCTAGGTTGGCAGTTGGAGACGGTGCTTTGGTGGTTGTAGATATATAGAGAAAGGATGAAGAAGGTTATATTCTAGTGAGGGGAAGAAAGAAGAAGTCCTCTACTTCTCGTCCTCCTCAACCCCACAAAGGTGTTACCAAAAGAAGGCAAAAAGCAAACTGTGGATCTAAATAGAGGGTCCAGGGGAGACCCTCTTTGTAGAAAAGTAGGGAGATGGATTGCAAGCAGGATATTACAGAAGGGGTTCAAAAAAACCTCTTTGAACTGTGCTTGTAGAGCACCCCATTATCATGCAAATAAAGATTATCTCTTGGAACTTCAAGGGGTCGAATAATATGCATAAATAAGACCTCCTAAAGAACTTGGTTCGAGACCATAAGCTAGACATCTTATTGTTTCAAGAAACTAAAACATGAAAATTGATAAGTTGGAAGCATTAAAGTATCTCTTTTTTAAGGAAAGCAGATTTCATGGGGTTATCTCTAAGGGAGCTTCAGGTGGCATTGCTAGCTTTTGGAATGCTAGGTTGATTAAAGGTTTCCTGATTGTGGTAGGTTTTAACCATTGTGGGTTATCTCCAATGTGTATACTCCTAATTTTAAGAAGGCTAGGAGGAAGTTATGGGATGAGCTTGGGTGTGATCTGACTAATTTTTTGAATAGCCCCTGGCTAGTTATGGGAGGTTTCAATTCTCCTCTTTGTGATAATGAGAAATTGGGTGGTTCACAAGCCAATCCTGATAGCTGGTTGAATTTAAGAATGTTCATTGATGGTAATTATCTTATTGATGTGAAGATGACTGGGGCTAAGTTTACTTGGTCCAAAAAACATGTCGGTGCAAATAATATTCAAGTTAGGTTAGATAGAGTATTGGCATTTGTGTCTTGGTTTGTGAATTTTTCTTGTTCCCTATCCTCTATTATGAGATGTGGGTTTGACCATTTCCCTATCTATTTTGTGGCTGATAAGCTTGGGGGTAGGAAGCATTTTTCCTTTTCGATTTGAAGCTATGTGGTTATGGGATCCAAGGTTTATGGATTGTATCAAGAATTGGTGGAAAGTGAATATTAATGACAATGCGATGTTCAGAGTAGCCAAAAATTTAACTTTTTTTAAGAGAAATATCAAGAAATAGAATAGAGAATCATTTGGTCATATTTTTTATTCTAAGAATTGTGTTACTCAAAGGCTGGATAGTATTCAGGCTACCATTCAGTCAAAGGGTTTATCAGAGGATCTCCAATTGCAAGAGGATGGCCTTCTCGCTTAATTGCATGACATTATTGCAAAAGAGGAAGATTTTTGGAGGCAAAGATCTCGTGCGATTTGGTTAAATTTTGGGGATCGCAACTCCAAGTTATTTCACCTTACTGCCCTTAGGCATAAGATGTATAATAGAATTTCCTTGGTTATGGCTGATGGTTTGTTGCTAGAGGATGATGAGGGTATTAGAAGAGTGAATGCTAATTTATTTGAGAAAATACTTAAGGATGATCTTGTGTAGGACCAACATAGTGTGGAGGATTCTTTGGAATTTATCCCCCATCTAGTTTCTAAGGACCTGAATAGGGAGCTCACTGCTATCCCTTATACATTGGAAATAAAGGATGCAGTCTTTTCTTTTGAAGATAATAAGGCCCTTGGGCCTGCTAGTTTTCCTTTTCTATTCTTTCAATCATGTTGGGAGATTGTTACAGAAGATGTGATTAACGCCACCAAGGAATTCTTTGGGTCCAAAAATTTACTTAGAGAGTTGAATGCGACCTTCATTGTCCTGATTCCAAAATTTGTTGATGCTAATAGCTTTGATGAGTATTGTGTGATCAGTCTCTGTAACTCCATTTACAATTTTTTTTTTGAAGGTGCTTGCCACCAGAATACAAAAATGTCTTCTAGATCTAATCTCTAAACAAAAAAGTGGATTTTTTAAGGGTTGTCAGATATTGGAATCTATAGTATTTTTTCATGAACTTGCTGATTCTATTAATGCTTCTAAGAAGTTGGGCTTCTTCTTGAAATTGGTCCTTCTCAAAGCTTATGATAGGGTAAATTGGAGAATTCTATTGGAGGTGTTGAAATTCTTTGGTTTCTATCAAAATTTTCTCCATCTTATTGATTACCTTATCTCCACTCTGTCTTTTGTTGTGCTGATGAATGGTTCTCCTTCCCCTTTTTTTTGGATTTTACATGATCTAAGGCAGGGAGATCCTATCTCTCAGTTTCTTTTCATCTTGATAGTAGAGGGTCTTGGTAGAAATATTCAAAAGGATTTGTTGACCAGTTTACTGAAGGGATTCTCTCCTTCTAGATTTGATCTTGTCACCCATCAAAAATTTGTTGATGAAACTATCTCGATGGGTGAACCCTCTATTAGTGAAGTCAAAACTATGAAGGGGTTGATTGAAGCTTATGAGAAGGCATATATTCAGCGTATTAATCTCCTTAAGATTCAATTTTTTCCTCAACACCCTTGAAGCTCTATAGTTAAAGCTTCTAGTATTCTTTTGTGCAATAGGGGTGAGCTCCCGTCTACTTACTTGGGGCTTCCTTTATGTATTTCTAAGATCCTAGAGTCCTTCTAGCTAGGTATGCTGGATAAATTCAGTAGAAAGCTAGCGGGTTGGAAATGGGCACTTCTTAGTCAAGCAAGGAAGGTACAACTCATTTCTTCTACTCTTCAGAATCTGCCTCTATATGTAATGAGTCTTTTTAGAATTCCAACCAAATTTGAAGAGAAAATGGAGCAAATAATGAGAATATTTTTGTGGTCAGGTGTTGAAACCAAAGCTAGAATTTCTCTTATGGCTTGGGATTTGGTCTATAAGCCAAAGAAATGGGGTGGTCTTGGCATCAAAAACTTAAAAGCTTTCAATAAGGAACATTTGTCGAAGAATGTTTGGAGGCTCCTTAATGGGGAAGTGGGGTGGGATACTTTGGCTAGTAATAAGTACTTGCATGGCTTAGGGATATACTGGAATATGCCAACTTCTGATGATATTCCTTCTAGTTCTTGTTTTTGGAGGAATATTGTTTCATGTAGGGATTTGATTGCTAATGGTGTTAGGTGGCTGTCGGTTGATGGTACCAAAATTATTTTTGGAAGGATTCTTGGTGTGAATTTAAACATTTTATCAATCTCCCTCGAATCCTCCCATTGTTCCTATTTGCAAATGCCTCTTTAGCATAAGGGTGGCAGGATTATTTTCAAAATGAGGAGTGGAAAAACTTCCAGGATTGAGACCCATCACTGAAGGTTCTTAAGGAATTCTTATGCGATGCTTGTATCCCTATTTTTCCTAGGCCAAATAGGGTTGTTTGGGCTCCCTATGCTAATGGTAGTTTTCAATGGCTTTGTCCTTTTTTAATTCATTGGAAAAGCCTAATTCTTTTCCTTTCTACGAGAATTTATGGAACAAGAAGTTGATCCCCAAGGTGAATATTTTCTTATGGCTGCTTATGCAAGGTAAAGTCTTAACGTAGGAAAATATCTACAAAAGGGCATTTTGAATTCCTAATAGATGTGTTCTTTGTGAAGCTGATGTTGAAAGTGCTTTTCATATCTTCCTTGGGTGTGATTTTTCCTCTATTATTTGGAGTAAATTTCTTAGTCTTTAGAGACTGGATTGGGTCTTCTTGTACTCCCTTGATAATTTTTTTGACTAGTGGAAGTGTCCTTCCACCCCCCCTATTCTCGATTGGATTTGGGGTCTTATGGCCCCGCATATTGCTTGGGGGATATGGAAAGAATGAAACAACTAAATATTTCGTGATTCCAAGCTCAAAGCTGGTAGTCTTTTCATCAAGATTTGTTAGGCGATTCTAGATAATTTTGCTATCATTGATTCAGAGGCACCTCAGTGTGCCCCTATTGCTTGTTTGGTTGGGTATGAAATTTTGGTGATTTCTAATTGGAAGGTCCCCTCTATTCCTTTCGTGAACTCTAAGTGTAGTTTAAATGCTAGATTGAGTACTAAGTGGATGCCACCTCCTTCAGGGTGGGTCAAAGTTAATTTTGATGGGGCATCAAAGGGTAACCTTGGGCCTATAGGATGTGGGGTGGTATTGAGGAATGCAGATGGAAAATTCTTAGGCATGGTGGCACTCTTGCTGGGAAATCAGACTAATCACTGTGCTAAGGCAGAGGCTACGTTTATTAACATAAAATATGTTGTGGACAAGGGTTATTCCAAAATATGGGTTGAAGGTGATTCCTTAAATATTATCAATCATCTATGTGGCACACAAAATTCTATTTGGAATGTGGATCAATTAATAAAAGATACTATAATCATTTTAAGGTCTTATGAAAAGATTCACGTCTCTCACATTTTCTGAGAAGGAAATTCACTAGTAGATTTTTTCGCCAATGAGGATGACAGGTTAAATGAGTATCGTGCATGGGAGGAGGGATCTCTCCTTCCTGAGAAATCTAGGATATTAATGAGAAATGATGGCATTGGCTAAGTTGATGTGGTGGTGTCATTTAATCTTTAGTACCAATTCTTGACTCACACGCTTTGTGGGTTTTTTTTGGCGTTTTGGCTATCAATTGAGCAATTATTACAAGTGTTTTCTTCTTTTGGTATTTGAAGAGATGGGTGGTGATGGAAGAAAAATTGAGCTGCAGTCTTTTGTGAGCTTGAGGAAGAATAATAAGCTATGGAAGACTCTCAACCATGAGAATTTTACACCATTTTTAGAAAGATTGCTTGAGCATAACCCAAATACCTCAACATAATTTGTGTCTTTCTGGCATAACCACAAGCTCTAGATAAATGACTTGGTAGTGGATGTAAATGAGGAGTTTATTGCTACTGTGACTAGGTTTCTGATAGTTGGATGTAAGTTCTATAAGGATAAAAAGAACAATGAGGAAGTGATGGCCCAATTCTTCAAAGATAATGAACAAAAGAAACTGGTTAAAATGGAAAGTTGGGGCTATGAGCGCAAGTCCCTCAAGAAGATATGGGTGAATGTTGTAGAGGTGATAATGCACTATGTGACTTTGGAATGTAGGTTCACTACTATCCTTGGTCACCATTTCACTCTTTTAAACCATTTTAGGCATGTGTTGTTTATCTTCTTTCCATTTTTTCTGCTATCTTCCATGGAGGTTTTTGTTTGTGCACATTTAAAAAATACGAGGGCTCCAATCCTCCATGAGGGTATCATTATTTTAATCATGGAGCATGTTAAAGATCTTCTACCTACCCCTACTATCAAAGGAAAGGAGAATATTTTGAGTGAGGCTTTGAGCTCGTTTGGCTCAAATACCAACATTGCTAAAGAAGAGGAGTGGAATGAAGAGAATGAAAGCAGATCTTTGTCCCATATGACTACCTCCTTGAAAAAGAGGAAGAAGGGTAGCCTTAAAAGTAATAAGGAATCTAAGCACCTTTTTTTTTGGTTTATGATAGTGAGGATACAGAGGTGGGCTTGGGTGAGTCCTATCCTAGGAATTTGGAGTTGTGGCCAAGGTGAAACTGAAGGTGCAGGTAATGAGGAGGGTTTACAGGAGAGTGTGCTAACTACATAGGCCAAGGAGAGAATCCAAACACATTGCCAAATTGAAGATCCATGCCTAAATTTTTTTAGCAAAGAACACCAAGGGGATCTATGAGGAGAAGGTTTCTGGTGAAAAGACAATGGAAATTGATGACTTCCCAAGTCATAGCACGCCCAATGTGGAGTTGGAGGATGAGATTGAGGGTCAAGATGAGGAGGATGCTGAGAATAAGAGTGCTAAGTTAGAGCCTCTAAAGGTAAATCCCATTTTTGAGGACTTTTCCTATCTCAATGATGATTCTACCTGAATGTTTGAGCTACTGGACATGGCTAGGGCTAGGGCCACTGGAAATTTTAAGTTAGCTAAGTGGACTCTTCAAGATTTTAATAAGGTTAACATTAAAATAAGAGGTTTGAAGGAGAACTTGAAGAATATTCTGAAAGGCTCTATGTCAGATGTTCTAATTGACAAAATTGTGGACCTTGAGGGTTCCTTCCATGACTTCAAATCTTTGTGTGGAGAAAAATTGGCGGGCTTAGAAGCCAAAATATTGGATACTAATGCAAACATAAAGAACCTTCTCCATGCATGTCACATTTCAGTGAAGAAAGACTCTTTTGAAGTCATATTCCATAAAATTAGTGAGCTTAGGGAGGACCAAATGTATTTTTTTGAATTGATGGAGAAAGATCACTTAATCAAAGGTAAAAGAAAAAAAGGTGCGAAAGATGATGGTAAAGGCCCTGCTGTTAGAGTGTTTTTTGAATGGAAGAAGTCCTTTTAAGTTTAGAATAAAGGGTTATTGAACATTATTGAAGTGCATAGGAGCCAGGAGCTTGAGGTGGCCAACACCTTAAGCAATATGAAATAGTGTTTTATCTCTCTCTCTCTCTCTCTCTCTCTCTCTCTCTCTCTCTCTCTCTTCTGTTGTTTGTTTCTTGTCGGGTCTCAGTTTTTTTACTATTAGGTGCTGCTGATTGTTAGCTTTTTTTCTCTCATGCATCCCTCTCTTTTTATTTTATTTTAGGTTATGGTCTGCTACTAATATCTTACTGCAGTACCTTTTTAGCAATATTTTGTATCTTAAGTTGTAAAGGGTTCTGGGTCCCTTCAAAACCTTTTTTTCTTGTATAATCAAAACAAGATTCATGATGAAAATGATGATGCAGAGGATGAAGAGGAGAAATTTGATGAAGAAAAAGAAGAAGAAGAAAAAGAGTTTATAGGAAGATGAAGACACAAATAAGGATGCATCTAGAGATGCAGAGAAAGACAAATTAGTTGACTTCTATATTGCAGATGAAAAGGGAAAGGCTGTAGAAGTTACAAAGACTCCTGGTGAATCTTCTGCCTCCTTTGGAGATTCTCTGAGAAATATATTGAGTGTACAACCTAGTTTCCAACTAGTTGTGTCCTCACAACTATTCCAATTTCCAATGAATCAAGTATATGTGGACTTGAACAAGATCTCTCCTATCCACAAGCTTCAACTAGGAGATATGTTTCATGCATCCACGAGGAAAGAGATAATTGATTCACATCAAAAGAGCAAAGAGTTAATGTATGAGGTAGTTAAGGCATTCCACGAGATCATACCTCGATCAAACATAGAAAATTTTATCTCTAGTATGGATAATCTTATACTATTGATAGATTCCTTTAAAACATACGCATCCAGTTGAAGGTAGAGGCAAAGAAAGAGGTCAAGAAGAAGATAAGTGACAAAAAGATGTTGGAGATTTTAGAGAAATGTGCTATTGCACATAAGAAAATTTCAAAATTATTGAAGGATGTAGAAGAATGCATAGGTGAGGCTAAGACATTGTTGTAGTATGGCATGAAGTGGCCCGAAGCCACACTAAGTATAAGAAATGAGATTGAATCTATTGATTCTTAGATTAATGTCACATCCAATGCATATGACCCAACAATTGAACTCACTTGTGAAACAAGGAATGACATAGAGGATCTTCACAAGAAATTATTCCAACTACAGGCACAAAAAACATATGATTTTGTAGTTTGGAGAGGTAAGTGATCTGGTCAATCCCAAACTTACAATTATTTCTAGAGGTCTTCTCAATTCTGATAAGATAAAGAAGATGAATCTAGTACCTGCTACATCAGAAGAAGGAGAAGAGCTTCTATTAGAATTTGAAATGCAGATTAGGTTGCTTGCAGAGGCCAATCATGAATGGGAGCAAGGAAGGCAAGCCTGGGAAGATTAGTTGAAGAAGTTATAGGCATCAACTATCCCTGGTTGACTCATTATTTATGTTTTTATGCATTTATGTTCATATTCTTTATAAATATATGGATAATATAGAAATATTTTAGTACAATTCTAAGTTTTTTCTTCAGTACTTGACTCAGGGGGAGTCATTATTTTTCCATCTGTATATATGGCTGCATCATTTAGGGGGAGTTTTGATAAGAGTTGGAACAATTTTGTATAGGCACCCTTTGTCCTTGATGTCAAAGGGGGAGAGTATTGGAGATATTTTTTGAGATTTTTGGCATGTTTCCATGAATGATAAAGGGGATATTGTTGGAAGTTTGAGGAGATTGTCATTAATGTTGTTGTCTGGCAACATGAGCATGAATGTGCATAAAAACATGATACATCATTCTAATTGATGTCAATTTTTTTTTTGATCATTTTGATTAACTCTAACATGTTTTGAGGTGTTATGGAAGTCATTTGTGAAAGTTGAGTTGGTTTGAAAAGTTCAATTGCATAGAAATTTGACTATGTCAAATCTATTAGTTTAGTGTTATAGTGTGTCATTTTTTGGGTTTGCACCACTCTGTAAATAAATTTATCACTTTGTGATTCCAAAATTAATTTTGTGGATGTTAAATATAGCTAAATCCAAGATCTCATCTTGTTTGGATAAGAGGTTTGAGAGATATGTGTAACACAGTTCTATCAAGAATATTACAGTCATTTTTTGTACAATGTGTTTGTGTGGGAGATTTTGCACTTCTCCACAAATGAGTTTTTGGCTTTATAGTGTTGAAGTTAAGTTTCTAGATGTTAGTTGAGCTTGAACTCTAGATGGTGTCAAATTTTGGGGTTCATGTGTCAAGATGTGGATATACAGATGAAGGTTTTTGAACTTTAGGTCTTATTTGGAGCTGACCTGACATGTTTTTTGTTGTGCAAAGGATGAATATGTATATTCATCTTATGTGGGATCTATTATAGGTCCATCTGACCTATCTTAAGGTATTTTTAGATTTGAATTGTGGCATGTGTTATGGATGATATGTATATATACTAGATTGTTTTCAGTGTTTGATATAGATGAGATATAGATGCAACATGTATTGTGTATGATATGAATTTGATCAGAGCAGTGAAAATTATGTTGTGAAAGATATAAGTTGTGTGAATGAAGAGAATTATAGAGTGTTGAATCAAAATCAGTACAAATATTGTTATTATGCTTCATTGAATTTATATTCCTGCATACATAAGATGGAAATTGTAACAGTTCAAAATCTAGGCTATGAGCCACCTTATTTATTCTACCTTTTTCTCTATGGGTAGTGATTTTACTTAGACAGTGATTCAACCTATAGTGAGTGTTTCTGTAATATACTATAATCAGTTATAATATATTGTGAGCTAACCCTCACCGTAGTTTTCCTCATTTTAGGTTTTTCACATAAAATTCCTAGTGTTCATGTGGTATGTGATGTTGTGGATATTTTCATGATTTATTTCCTTACTATAGTTGAATATGCATTAGTGATTGAATGTTTTATATTTGAATGGTTTAAGAGAATATTGATTCACCCCCCTCTTAGTATTATGTGTTTTCAATATATAGAATGTATGTTGTTGTTCCATGTTGTAATCTTGATTATTAGTTAGAGTGTTGACATGATACAAGTGCACTTAGGAGAAAATATTTTCTTAGGGGATTTTGATCCTATTTTAAGGAGATGTAGATCATGGTATCACAAAGAGTTCCTAATTTTTTTTATTGATGATGTAGTTGGATCTTTGACAATAATTTGGGATAATTTGATTGATGAGTGGTGTGATAATTTTACTTGTGAGATTCTGGTCAATGTAATGTTTTATTGGATTTAAAATGACATGAGTGTTGGGATTAATGTGTCTCAACCTTAGTGAGCCTCATGATTATTTAATTAATCAATTTACCCTAAGTTTCTAAATTTATTTTTTAAATGCAATAATATTTTTTTTCAAATTGCGAAGTTACTTTGTGGGACCAATTGGGAGTTGGCTTCCTAAATGCAAGATATGAAAAAATAAATTGTAACACATGTCACATGGGCACTTCATTGGGAAGGAAACAAGAACTAAACAATAAAAAATGGGTTCCATGTTGACATGTGGCAATGTATTTTAAAAATAAGTATTGGCGGGGTCCACTTGTTTAAGAGTTTGGCTCTTCAAAAAGTGAAAGCAAGGAAAGGTGACACTTGCAATCTTGGGGAAATTTTGAGAAAATAATATTGTAAAAACCTCAAAGATGAGCACCCTTATTCCTTGTGGCATGTTTGTTGACTTGATTACTAAAGCTTGAGGAGGAAAAATTCTTAACAGAGACTTAGTTGTCACTCAAAGTGATGTGGGTGAGTTCTAAATTGGTAGAAAATCAGATTTTATCTATGGGGCTCCTAGGATGTGAAGTTGCTTCATTTTTGGAGTTGTAAGCTTTGCATGTGCTTGCATGTTAGTGCATGTATGTGCATGTTTAACAACTTTTTAATCGGGTCATTTGGGACTCGTGCATGTTGTTGATTTTCAATTTGCATGCATGGAGAGATTGGGAGATGGACACATGGAAAAAATCAAAACCATTGTATGCAAAGGATATATATTGATTACTTAGTTCATTTGTGATTTTAGTGTGATTATAATATCTATATGCCATTATGTTGTTGAAATCACTCTCAAATTGTATCATAATGAAATTGCACCTACAAGAGCATAGACTATGAGCATTGTATGCAATTGTTATATTATAGTAATATAATTGATATGTGCTTTGGTGTGTGGGTTTTTTTCTTGAAAGGGGTTTTCCCATGTAAATTATGTGTAATTTATTTTATGCTTTAAATATAAAAATTAATCTTAATGCATTTCTTTCTTAAAGAAACTATAATAGAATAAAGATTTGAAAAAATGTTTTTACAACCCTCTCCTGATTGATTTGCATTTAGGTAAGAACTTTCTCACTCGGATTTCCTTTTAGTTGGTATCAAATCCTGACCATATTTTTTTATCCTTGGTGGGTTAGAAGGGTTTTTTATGCGTATCTTGATTCAATGGGAATTCTCATTGGAAATAAAGGTATAACTTGTAGCAATATGAACTTAATAAAGTGATTGCAAATATGAAATTATTTTTACAGGATTACCATAAATGATTAACTGATTGAAAATTACAACAATGAAAGAAAAAACTACAATACCATAAGTCATCAACACAAGTGACAGAAGATATATGTGGAGAAACCTTTTAGGAAAAAACTCCACACCCAAAGAGATCCAATATTTGTATTAATCTTCAAAGAAGTAAATCAATACAACAATCCTCTCTATAATTTGGCAACACTTAATTGCTTTGATAACCTAAAAAGAACTCATACTAAACCACTATCTCAAGGCTCCAATATATAGAATTTTGTGGGAGAGAATACTGGACAAATGGTATCCCAAAATAATAAGAAAAACCACCTGAAAAAACCCTCGGCCCCCCCTTAGTGGATAACACATAAACACAGAATAAATTATTAAATTATCACATGGACTTCACATGGGTGCCTAACCCACAACCAATAGGAATTGGTCAAACCCAGGTGCTCCTCTATGATGACTCTGATAGCTACATGCATGAACATGCCCCAACATGCAAACCTAGGTGCCCAACCATGCAATATCATGCAAAGCATACAAATAACATACAAGGACATGCACACTCAAGTGGTCCCTACTCACATAGTTGGATGCATAAGAGGAATATTCCTCCAAGATTCTTTGTAACCACCACCATAATGGGTCCACCTATTTGAATGCGATTATAGTTTGATATGGGAAATAAATATTAAATATTTTGCTCTCATGTCCTATAGAATACTTTCCAAAGAACACAGAGACACATAAATCAACTTAGGATAGAAATTTTAATGTCACCTATCCTAACATTCTCTCACTTGACATTATACATTGAAATTACATCCATGAAATACAAATAAAATATATAATCAAGTACAATGATCAAGGACCATGGCCTTCCTGCATCAAGAGAGGTTATTCGTGGTCACTAGCTTCGTGAGAGAATTTGTAACATTATCCAAAGTGACAGCCTTATCAATCAAAAGCTTACCATTCTCAATCATTTCTCACACAAAGTGATACTGAACATCAATATGTTTAGTACACACATGATACATTGGATTTTTGGCTAAACATATGGCACTTTGATTGTCACATCCAATTATGACTGTCCTACAATCAAAACCTCAGTCATTACCAAGTATTTGTAACCAAACCACCTCATTAGAAGCATGTGTAGCTACCATATACTCTAATTTGGTGGTGGAAAATGCAACTGTAGGCTACCTCTTACTCATCCAACTCATTGGACATCCAAATAAAGTAAAAACATAGCCACTAGTGGACCTTTGACTATCCAAGTCACTTGCCCAATCTACATAAAAAAAACCTTGTATGTCCAATGAATTATCCACTTCACCAATACCATGATAAAAAAATAGTAATCTAAAGTAACACAAAAATATATAAACACCCTCTTAACAAAATCCCAATGCTCTCTACCAAGGTTAGACATAAACCTGCTCAAAACTCCCACTGCTTGGGCTATATCTGGTCTAGTGCAAACCATTGCATACATTAAAATACCAATGAAAATAACATAATAAAAATTATAAATATATTCAAAATCATCATCAAAATTAGGATACATTACTAAACTCAGCTTAGTACCAACAAAAATGGAATATTTACTAGTTTATAATCATGCATATTAAACCTCTACAAAATAGTATTAACATACTTACTTTGACTTAACCAAAGCTTTATGTGAACTCGATCTCTATTAATTTCCATCCCAAGAATATATTTTATAACACCCAAATCCTTCATATCAATTGTTTTAGAAAGCTAATTCTTAAGCTCATTAATCATCACCTTGTTGTTACCCATAAACAACATATCATCAACATATTGTAGACAATGATTAGAATTTGATCATCAATAATCTTAATGTAAAGACAATGATCCTCCTCATTTCTAACAAGACCCAACATCAATAGAAAGGCATCAAACTTCTAGTACCACATCTTGGGTGACTGTTTCAAACCATATGAAGATCTCTTTAATGTGCAAACCAAGTGTTCTTTTCCTTTCATAGCAAAACCTTCAAATTGCCACATATAAATCTCTTCCTCAAGATCCCCATGCAAGAAATTAGTTTAACATCCATTTTATCTATTTAAAATCATAAGAAACAACAATAGATAATAGGAATCTAATAGAAGTTAACTTAGCAATATGAGAGAAATTTTCACCGAAATCAACTCCCTCTCTCTGGGAGTATCCCTTGGCCACCAATTTGGCCTTGTATCTCTCTATCTGGCCATTTTCTCCAATTTATTTTTAAATACCCACTTTCATCCAACGGGCTTCCTTTCTTTGGGAAAACTCACAAGATCCCACATATATCAAAACTATCCAAAGCCATCATCTCCTTTTGCATGAACTGCATCCAAGACTCACCTTCTTCTAGAGGAGTTTGGATCTAGGTTCATCGCCAGTACTCAAAAAAGAAAATACACAATGAAAATTAGATGGGATATAAATGTCAACTAGATTTCATTGCCTTGTGGATCTTCTCAAGGTAGGAGTAAGAGGTTCTTTATGCTCTTCTTATTCTACATGATCATCCTATACATCATTTGAACTCTCTAACCCCTCTTCTTCTTCTCCATCCTCAAATCCATCTGGTTGTTCTTCCACATGTGCATCTTCCTACTTCTCAATATTTTTCTTGAAGTGCACTATTTTTGTCTTATATTTCTCCTTTGGTTGTTCTTCATGTGAGTAAGCTCTAAAATCCCTAAAAATCACATCTCTAGAGAAAACCATTTTATGGGTTAGTAGATTCCAAAGCTTATAAGCTTTTACATTCTCACTATAACAAAAAAAGATGCATTTATGTGATTTTGGATCCAACTTAGAATGCTTCTCTTGAGGAACATGAGAAAAAGCCTCACAACTAAATAACCTTAAATGTGAAACAAAAGTCTTTTTACCTTTCCACACTTCATAATAATTTTTATCAACAAGAGTTGAACAAGGAGATCTATTAACCAAATAACCAATAGTACTTATAGCTTCTTCCCAAAAGAATCTATAAAGCTTAGCAACAATCAACATGCTCCTATCTCTTTCCATCAAGGTCCAGTTCATTCTTTCTGCTACCCCATTTTTTTGAGGTGCACAAGGTGTAGTCTTTTATTGAACAATACCTACAAGCTTACATAACTCATCAAATTATCTAGAACAATATTCAAACCCATTGTAAGATCTCAACACCCTTATCTTATAATATACATTTTCTTCTCAACCAAGGCTTTAAATTCCTTAGACTTGGTGAAAACCTCATATTTTGCTTGCATAAAATAAATCTAGGTGTATCTTGACACATCATCAATGAAAGTAACATAATATCAAGATTTTCCAAAAGAGCCAACATCCACTGGTCCAAACACATCCGAATGAAGGATCTATAATAATGTATTAGATTTTATTAGTCCCATTAGGAAATGATGATCTATTCTATTTACCAAACACATAATTCTCACAAAATTCATTTTACAACCTAGAATAATCAGAAATATTGTCAACCAACCTTTTATTCAAAATATTCTTAAGACCTTTTTCACTTATGTGACCCAATCAATGGTGCCACAACATACATGAATTTTCATTGATAGTTACATTAGAAAAATTACAAAAATTAGATGCATTAAGCCTAACAAATTCCCAATCCAAGATCCTTTAGCTATCACCAAAATCCCTCTTACCAACCTACAACCAAACTTGTCAAATATCACATGTATTCTAGAATCATTCAACTTGGATACTGAAAGTAAATTTCTCAAAAGTCATAGAATATGTAAAACATGATCAAGAGTCACTAAAACACAACTTTACCTTTCCATACCAACAATATTCTTCATGTTGTTATCACCATGGATAAATTATCCCCCATCATAAGATAAATATGAAGTAAATTACTCCTTGTGAGGAGTCATATGGTAGGAGCAACCTGAATCAATAAGCCAAGCATCATCACTAATAGTGTTAGTAGAAATAAACAAAGCATCAAAATCACCATCTTCAGAGGACTTTTTTGTGGAAGTATCTAAACTCTTTTTATTTTTTTCTACAATACTTCTTCACATTTCCTTTCTTACCACAATTCCAACACTTTACTCTAATCTTCTAGGGGGTTTTAGAATGTCCTTTAGAATTGTCTCTCTTCTTTTCCCCTTTAGGCCCTCCTTTTTCTTTGGACCTTCCTCGTACATGCAAGTCATCTTGGGAGGCTACATTCATGGGATTTCTCCTCATTTATTCTAAAAGAAGTATTACTATGAGACTATCCATCTTTAGTTCTGTACCACCACCACTTATGGAAAAAAATAGATTTTCTCAAGATTTGAGTAAAGAACAAAGCAAAAAAATACATTTAATCTTCATCTTCTATCTTAACATCTATTGGTGCAAGATGACTTATCATCATACCAAGAGCATTTAAATATTTTGCAATAGAATCACCATCCTTGATTTTCAAAGAATATAAACATCTTTTGAGATCATATAACTTATTGGTTAAAATTTTGGTTTGGTAAATATCACCTATCCTCTTTGAAAATTTATATGTGATAGATTCTTCTAAAACATTCAAGAGGAGGAAATTTGTAAGACACAATCGAATGGTTTCTCATGCCTTCTTGTCCATTTTTTTCCAATCTTCATCAGAAATTGATTTTGGTTTCTTTTCATTTAAAAATACCAACTAGTGGCACCCTCAAATTTTGCAAATTTGAAGTGCCCATATTGAAAATTTTGTCTCTGCACTCTCAAAAGTGCATCTGAAAAATCTGCCTAAGTGACCCACTTTGGAGGGTCATAATTCAAAGCTTGTTGATTTTCATGCAAAATCCCTTGGTGGACCTACTCATGTGACATGTGTAAACGTGAATGTAAGTTTTTAGCTTCCCATGATGAGTTTTGATAGTGTCTTGAAAAATAAAGTTGGAAGGTTTTGGCACTGTTTTGTTGTTTGTGAACTTTCAATTCTTCGAAGTCGTCTTTGTTCGAGCTGATATTTCACAACTGGATGATTTTCATGATGAAAGGATTGTTGCTCTCTATTCTCCCACATTCATATGCTCCCCTGCCTAATTTTAGAGTCTCAGGATCTAATTTTCTATTTTTTTGAGATCAAAAGCAAATGCAATTTGTTTAGTTTTACATCTACATTTATGTCAGTGTTTCAAGGAGGTCAAATTTGACCCTTAATATCTAGTGAAGAATGATGATTCAAGGAAATCCCTTTTGCACACATACATTAAGTGTACCCAAATGAGCTAATTTTTCCAATGGAATCTCCCCATAAGTTGATTTGGTATTTTTTCCAAAAGGTAACTGGGTGAGCTTTAATTGGTTCTAAACAGGTGCAAAAAAAATTTGAGTAAGCAACTTTGTTGATTAATATTTTGCACCTCAGGATATATTTTACTAAGCCATATTTTTCACTCCATTGCTAGATCAAATGTGTGCATGCCTACTTATTTTTAGAGACTCAAGATAAGTTCTAATGAGTTATTTAGTTGCTTTCTGATTGTGACAGGGCCAAAAATGGTGTTCCATAAAATTTCAAATTTTGCAATTCTAATGACAACCCATTTCATTTTTTGGTCTAAAATATAGACAAATCCTTTTTCATAAAAAATTAAGTTCATTTGATGCATTATTTTAATGCATTTTTGGTGTGGTAAACACGTCCTGGGGGCCAGTTTACAAAGGAGGTACCTGAATTTTAAGGGTTGGGAAAAAATTGAGGAAATGGGTTTTCTCTAAATAATTGATTATGATCCTATGAAAATTTTCACCTGGTCCAGGTGTCTCGGCTTGCCCAAAATAACTTTCTTCAAATGGCCCGCAAGCATAATTAGAAGTCAAAAATTTCTTCTAATGTTTCAAATGTTTATATTTAAAATATTTTGAATATTTTAAATACTATGCAAATGAAAAGGGAAAAATATAAAATGCATTTCAAATGTTTTTGGGTTAGAACAATTTTAATTCTTGCTTCCAATTGGTCCAGAGGCAGCTTTCACGACTTTCATAGCTACATTACAAAACTCATCTCCCGTGGTCATTTTTGGATAAAAATGGAGGAAGAAATCAGCAATGAAATGTTTCTAGTGATGAGGGCTTGATTTGACAGATTTGTTTAACGCTTCCTTGGTTTTGGGAAATTTTTCTTTCCCGACAAGACTTTCATCACCCGTCGTCGGTCTTCATTGCCTTTTTCCTCAACAACGCTCAATGAGCGATGGCAAATGCTTTCCATCTCCCATCGCCCATCGCTGGTTCTTTCCTCCATTTTCCTTAGCAACGTGCGATGAGCGATGGCATTCCATTCCTCATCACTTGCCCTTTATCTATCGCTAGTTCTTTCCTCCATTTCCCTCAGTAACTTGCGAAGGGCGATGCCGAGTAAATGCTTGCTAGGAAAGCATATGGTGGGTCATGAGAAGGAATGAAGAGTACGGGAAAGGTTTTTATAAGCCCGATGTTTGCACAAATGGTTTGGTATTTTATTTGGAGGGATATTTTGACTGTGGGGGATTTTTCAAGGAAATACATGTGTAAATGAAGTCTTCTACAACAGATGAAAAGAGAGTAAAAGCTTCCATTGGAAAAAATATATTTTATTGGTTGTAGGTAAAATAAAATGGAGGTGCATATTGCTCATCACTGGTTTGATTTTCCATTATCCTACTTATCCAGCGATGTGTGATGGACTGAGAGGAAAGAGTTTGGTGGGCCTAAATTTTTTAAGGCAAAACATTTGAAAATATAAACTGCAAAGGGATGCCATTAAAATTGGTTGTTTTCCCAATGATAAATCATTTAAAAGGATAACTTTTAAATGTATGGAGAATAAATTAAAATAATGGGCAAAGGATGTAAAAGGCTCGACAATAAAATTTTTAAAATCTTCACCAAGATTTTAAATGTAAAGGTACATGTGAATTTTACCGGAGGGTAATATTGTTGGGATTTGAAAGTGAATTGCAACTAGGGTAATTTTTTTTTTTCTTGAGTAAGGTCTTGAGGGGAAAATGTTTTAAATGAAACATTTAAAATACTAGGGGGCCAGAATAAAATCTTGTGCATGATGAAATTTAATAAATCATGGGCTCCATTAAAAAGTTGAGAAAAAATTACCTACTGGAAATAAAAATAAGAAGTGAATTTATTTTTGTGCAACATGATAAACGAGAGCAAAACAAAGGCAAAAATAGAGGGTTTTCACAGGAAGAGTCATTTTTCAACGACAAGGCATGGTAATGCAAGCAAAATATAGATGAAGGGGTAGATAATTTTTACGACAAATTGTAAAGGAAGTGAGAAGAGAGAGGATTTGTTCAATTAATGTTGTTGATGGATTGAGGAGGAAGCTACCAGATTTTATACAAATTTATTTTAGGTTTGCTCTTGTTTCTTCTATTTTATTTATATTCTCATACTCCTCTCATTGTAAGGGGTTCCATTTTCCTAAAGTTTTGCAAGGCAGACAAAATCTTTGTAAATAATTGTAAAGATAGGGTGAAGTATGAGTGTTAGTCACTAATCTGAAGTGTTATTGTGTTTTGAATTGGGTTTTATGAATATATTTTATTTTGTAATTGTCTCCACAACTAAGATGTAATACTGTTTTGAATTCAATAACCAAAGATTATCTAGGGTTTTTCATGCACATTTATTGCATTTGAGTTGCAATTGTTATTGCTTTATGTTCAGAGAATGATGTAGTTGCTTAAATAAATGTTAGCTACATTTTTTATTGCCTATTGTTCAAATAATGGAGTAATTTCTTTAGTGAATGTAATAGGAGTGTTATGTTTCTAGATGGGTTTGTAAGAATGGTTATCTGATAAAGCTTCAGTGGTCTTGTTGTCATAATGTGATAACATTTTCAAAGAACTTCAAAACATGTTTAACATTGTAGGATGAAGTGTTGGTTGTATGACTTCATAGCCCTCTTCTTGGCACTGGTCAATTTGTATGCATCTTCTATTTTCGGTTTGGTCCCAAATTTTAAAATCAATTCAAACCTTTCAATTATGTTTTATGAGTTACTTGTATTTACCATGTTCTTCATGTTGTTTAATGAAAATTGTCCAATGTCTTAGCCAATGTTGAGTGTTTTTTCATGTTCCTCAACATATTCTTATGAGAGCATCATTTGTTAAGCAATACCCAATTTAGTGTGTGTTAGAATATTTTAGTGTTTCTAAAGGCTCACCCCCCTTAGTCTTACAAAGCCTGAAGTGCACAAAAAATGCGTCTCAATATCATTTCCTATCAATTGGCCAAATCCTGCACTAAGTGTAAACATGAAGTGTGGCTTACTTCTAGGATTTAGTGGTTCTATCGATTTAGAGAACCAATAGAATGGTGACTCTACTAGGGAGAATTATGAATCTCCAGTTGCAGACTGATAATTCACAGGGTCAATTTATTTTCTAATTTGAATTTGGTTCAAATTTTAGAAAAATTTAAACTTGGAGAAAAAAATTGTTGTAGAGAACCTGAAAGTTTCATGATATGTGGTGCTATGCTATTGAAAGGCGTAGGAGCTGAGAAATCCAACTTCAGACTCCAAGAATACCTACATGCAAATGGATACCTATCACAAGGAAGAGAATGGATGGAGAAAACAAACAAGGGTTTGAAGCTCTGAAAATGGACAAATTATCTTATTAGAACAAAAGGGAATTGATAAAATATACAATGGGATCAATCCTTATAAAAGGAGATCATACAAAACCTAAAGGAAACCCTAATAGGAAAAACCCTAAAAGAAGCCCTAATAGGAAAACATGTAATAATTAATATAATTATTAAATGTCACTTTATGAAAATTAATGTGAAATCTTAAGAAGGGAATAAAGGTAGCTTAATCAACACAATTAAGTTAAAACCTTTACTCTAACACCCCCCCTTAAGATGAGCAACAATGCAGATACAAAAAAGTGCAAGAAAACAAAGGTAACTACAACGTAGGAAGGCAAACATGGGTCCCGACAACTAGGCCAGATAAGGTACCCAAATACAATCAAATCTCTATAAAGTGGAGAAATAAAGAAAATCTCATGGGAGAAACTCTACTCCAAAAAGAGATGCAAAAAGCCATGAAGAAGAAGAAGATGCATACAACTGTCGAAAGATGACTGCTATGGTGCTGAAGAACCTCTGCTGAAGATAAGATGATCAGGATCAAGAAGACAACAATCTGCATAAGCACCCTAAACGACACTACTCAAATCAAATGGCAAACAAAGGCAAACACCTGAAACAAAGATACAAATGACACAAGTACCAATAGTCTGAAGAAACATTGATCAACTGAGAATGGAAGATTCCTTCCAAGGCGAAACCAAGGAAGAATTAGCATGAATAGTATAATACCCCCCCATAATGCTGAACTGGGAGAGCCTGACAAATCCATTGAAATGGTGTGTAACACCCTGTAGTGCATGAAGGAGAAGAAACAACATCTGAAAGTGCACAAGAAAGCATCGTCAACTGAAAACATGGTGTGCAAAACAAAGCACACGTGCATGAGGCTGGAATCATATGGATCCACTGTCGTCGTGGAGGGACACTCACTGGACAAAGGTGTGATGGAAAAAATAAAGGCACTACACAACCCCCCATGGCACTTTATAATACAATGCAAGTATAAAATATGACACAACCTTATGTGCAAAATCCCCAAAATACATGTACAATAGTGTGGCACTTTATCTTAGTGCGTTTACATAAAATATTGCTTACAAATGATACTCAAAATGCCCACAAAGGACAAAAAATTGGAAATACATGAAGAATAGCAAAAAATGAAGCTTCCCATGCAAACAAGAAGTTCCCAAGAACAAATATGTCCAGGTAATTCACCAAAGTGTGAAAACACAAAAAAATGAATAACATATACTTGGAGTGAAATCTAGAAAAATTGGATGGATGGAACTGAAGAGATTTGAAATATGGTTCCAACGCCGTTGAGATCGAAAAAAATGGAGAAATTGATAAAAAGTTACGAGCTCGGGACTGAAAGCAACTCCTTTGAATTCAACTAGTTGTAGAATGCACCAATAGAAAAATGAAGCGATAAAACCCACCCCACTGGAAAGAAGATAGAACCAACTTTTCGACAATATCTCGTTTGCCAATAAATGATATCGTATGCCCAAGTTATGACCTCTAGAAAAAAATAGCTCCAAAGGGGAAAAACATATAGTGTGAGATTAAATTTGATGGTCATATGACCATCGCAGCAAAAATACGAGCTTAAAATTGACGGCCAAATGACTATTGCCACACATGCACAACTAAGTTTATTACAAAAAAAATTGTTTTTTATTTTTTTTAATAATTTTTTTTTTGAAAAAAACTTTGGTGGGGGAGGCACGTGGGCCCACCCCCACCGCACCATATGAAGGCGTGGTCCTTGCAGAGGTTTGTGCAGGTATGAACTTGTGCAGTAGCCTGCGCAGGTATGGACCTGTGCAATTGCCTGCGCAAGTACGGACCCGCCTACGCAGGGTACGCGGTGCAGGCCTAAGCAAGCCTTTAAAAAGGCTTCTTTTTTTTCCTTTTTGATTTAAAAAATTAAAAAAAAAACATTTACAAATTTTGTTTTTTTTTAATAAAAAAAAATTCTGACGAAAAGAAAAATTCCGAAAGATTTTTTTTTTTTACCAAGGTGCAGACAGATGACCGTACAGGTAAAAAAATTTTGCCCCTCAAATCAACTTTGTCCAAAATGGATGAATGAACAGTTGATTTAGGGGTTTTGGACCGTTGTGGACGCAATGGTGAGGTCCGTTTGGACTCAAAATGCTTTGAAATTGTAGGTGATTCCATGGATCAAAAAATGCAAACCCCAAAACTGTGAATTCCTGATCCAACCCTTGTAGCTCCAAATAGCTCCAAATTCTTCAAATAAGAACAAGCATGTAACAAGAAAGCTCTGATACCATGTAGGAGTTGAGAAATATAACTTTAGACTCCAAGAACACCTACATGCAAATGGATACCTATCACAAGGAAGAGAATGTATGGAGAAAACAAACAAGGGTTTAAAGCTCTGAAAAATGGAGAAATTATCTTATCAAAACAAAAGGGAATTGATAAAATATACAATGGGATCAATCCTTATAAAAGGAGATCATGCAAAACCTAAAAGAAACCTTAATAGGCAAAACCCTAAAAGAGGCTCTAATAGGAACACATTTAATAATTAATATAATTATTAAATGTCACTTTATGCAAACTAACGTGAAATATTAAGAAGGGAATAAAAGTAACTTAATCAACACAATTAAGTTAAAACCTTTACTCTAACAAAAGGAACTTAGAAAGAAATTTATCTTTGAAAGGGCTTCATATTGCTTGAAGCTCAATCCTCTATGAAGAGAGGTGGAGACTCTATCAAAAGAACCCATTGAAGATGTGAACATAGTTTCAGATCTACAATATTTCTAGTCAAAATAAAAATTGTAATAGCTACAACATTTCCAAGTATTCTTCACTTTTGGTTTTCAAGAAAATTTTGTATGAAAACCATATTTGAAAGTCTTGAAAAGAAATTTGGTTCCCTATTAGGTGAAATAACACTAAGAAAGGGGATGATATTAAAATTGAGTTTGCACACTCTCATTTGTAAAATCTATTGTATTGAATGCAATTGTTGTCTCATTGAAATATTTTGTCTAGTGTCCATAGATTTTCTAATATGGATGGTTTGAATGAATTTTTATATCTTAAGGGTTTCCATCCATTTGCATTGTCATATGTTTCAAGCCTAAGTTACCATCACATTAGTAGTTATCCTAGTTACCCTTCATTTGGTCATGGTTGTGATTATGCACAGTTAGTTAAACCCAAATTTACAAATATCTATGGATCACTAAGTTGAAATAACTGTACTAGTAGACACCTATTATAGGTTGTCAAGTTGCTTCAAAAGTTTGATAATCCTCAAACATTTGATACTGCAAAGTGCATAAACCCAAGAACACACAAGCCTAGGATAAGGCTAGAATGGAAAGCTATGTTCGAAAGGGGAATTAAAGATATGGAAAAAATGCATTGGATGTCTCTACAAGCCCAATTAAATGATAATCACGCTATATCTACTTTCCAAGTTAATGCACCTTTTGTCAATTCCTTTGATCTATTGTATGACTAATTAGACTTGTCATGGGTTGATTACAAGGTTGAAAGTATGCCAAATCAACTCTATAAATAGATTCTTAGATTTAATGGATGCAATGTATGTGAAGAAGATGCACATGTCCAGAGTTTTCCCAACTTCATGGAGAAACATTCGTTTGGAGATCAAGATATGTGGATGAGATTTTTTGTTAGATCTCTTGAAGCAAGAGCTAGGGACTGGTATTTAAGTTTTCTTGAGAAGAATTTTCCTTGTTGGGATAAACTAGTGGATGATTATAGAGAAGAATTTGCAAGAGAACCTACTGACCTTGTCACAAGGTTAAAATAAATTAAAATACAAAGTGAAGAGTCAAGCATTGATTTTAGTCACAAATTTATTGTTGGTCATTCACTAATCCCTAAAAATTTCAGATCTAGTACTCCTCATAGTATTTGTATAGGCATGAATTTTTACCCCTAACATAAATTCCCCTTTTTACCTTCCTCACTTTAGAAAACTAATTTCAGAGGCTTAATTCCACATAAGCTCATTGCACTTCACCAACTTGGCACCCATTTTGTACGTTGGCAGAGGAATAACTATCAGAGAGAACCGCGTGGCACAAAGACATCCGCACGGTGTGCTTATGTCCCTAAAAAATTCTTGAGTTTGGAGCTTGCAGAGGCATTACACTTCCCATTGGGAATCGAATTGTAATGCCCTCTTAGACTGATCGACCCGAATATGGATGTTTCTTCACCTCTTTACTTCATAGTCACTCACCTTCATTCATTTTATGGCTGGTTGATCTCTTCACATCCTCTACAATCTCTTCACAAGCTCCAAGCAACTTCTTCACCATCTCAAGCAACACTTTACACTTCATAGCAACAACATGAATACTCCATCACTTTAGTAGAGAAAGAGTGGAATGAACACCATTGTAGTAGAGGCTTGAGTTCCTCTCATTTTCTTCCCCACTAGCCTTGAGCACTTTAGGTGGAGGTGGTAAGATTTCACTCCTCTCTATTATTTGGTTGAGTAGCATAACATTGTTTTGTAGTGATTTTGTGTTTACTTCACTTCCTACTTTTCTCTCTATCTATCTAGTTGTCTGTGGAGGTGGGAACAAGAAAACAACAATTTGACTGAGGCAAACCCCTATATAGCCCCAACACTTCCTCTCTTTCTTGTGTGCAGGTATTGAATAAATTCATGAGCTAGAGGCTTCATCACTCACACGGTCATAAATGTTTCCTTTCCCTTCTTCTCCTTGTCTTTATCTCTTCTATTTTAGTCTACTTCTATTCTATCGCATTCTGTTATTTCTTACACTCTAGAAGTTCTCAGTAATCGGATTGCTAGTAGTCACTTTGCTATTCTTTGTGATAAAATCACTTTCTGGTTTGTATGAGATGCTAAAACGCCTCTGGGATGCCAATTCACTACGTTGTCATTTGTATTTTATGCTGACATCCTTTGGCCGAGAGCTTGTCAGTTTGTCCAGAGAATCTCTGTGACCTGCTTTTTTTTATTCTAGAACTCTCGCCGCTATTCTTTGAGGTAGTTTAGGGCAGTTCATCTTGTGAGGCTTTGTGATTGAAGAGAACTCATGAGTAGCGGATCCTCCTTCTCTAAATTTTGGTGAACCTAACATGAAGAACATTGTTCTTCAAAAAATATGAATTTATTTACCCCTACTTGGCGGGGTCATAACTTTTGACTTGGTGCTCGGATTTCAAAATCGTTTGCATTGTTGAAAAGGTTTTCTAGTGAACTAATTCGATCCCTAAAATATAGTGCCTTTGATAATCAAATCTTAAGGATCGATGCAAGTTCTAACCTCAAATTCCGCTCCGAAGACCTTCGAAAATGCAAATTACTAGAACATACAAAATATCGGAAAAATTGTAATGAATTGAATATCTTCTTTTATTAGTTCTATATCTAATTTTATTCAAAATTTTACTAATGTTCCATTTCATGCATGTGATGGTGACCAGGATTTACTCATATCACTTGATATCTTTGATCCTTCTCATGAGATTCCTCTTGCTTTGGAGGATATCTTATTGCAAGAAGATGAAATCATTGATACCTTTCTTAACATTACTCTACCTTCTATTCATCCCAATGCACTCTCTTCTAGAGATGATGCATTTGTGAATGATGAATCTACCCCTCATCCCAATGCACTCTCTTCTAGAGATGATACGAATTGGTGCACGATGAATCTTCTACTCTTGATGCACTCTCTTCTAGAGATGATGCATTCGTGAATGATGAATTTATTATCTATTCTAATGCACTCTCCTCTAGAGATGATGCATTAGCGCATGATGAATCTCCTTCCACATTTGATCCTTTTTGGATTGATGTTGAGAATATGTATTTGAATAATCATTCCACTAGTTGTGATGATTATGTAAATCTAATCTATGTCTTTATTACCCCTCAAAGGCCTAAGAGACCGACCATTTATGTGACTCCAACTGGCCCTTCTCATAAAAGGGTTTGTTCTATTGATGGTGTTCCATTTAATAATGATCCCCTTGATCTTTCCAAGGCTCCCTCTTATAGAGCGGTATACCGTACCTATGACACTAGAATGAATAAAAAACTAAGACTTCCTCAAGCACCTGAACCCTCTACTAAAGCACCCGTTCAACAACTTCGTGTTACTCTGATTAAGATCTCATTGTGGGACTTGCTCCAGTCTACTCTAATTTATCAAGGTATGCTTCATGAAGCCTTGCAAAAGATCCTCTTACCTTATTTCACTAGGATGAAATATTCTGATGCATTGTTAGCATATATTCGAGGGGATTCACCGAATATTATGTTCTATCCATAGGAACTTCCACCTCTGAAAGTACATAAGCAAGAAAATCCTATAATGATTATAGTTAATAATAATAAGATTGGAATTATAATTACTCTCATTGACATTGGTTTGACACTTAATGTATGTAGCATTGATCTGTATCCTAAGATTAATATTGATCTATCTTCTCTTAATGCTTCTTCTATTGTTATTCGTGGGTTCGATAATGTTGGGAGACAAGCTCTAGGCATGATAGTATTACCTTTGCAGCTTGGACCCATTACTATACCCACTCTTGTATATGTTATGTTAGAGAAGTTACCATATAACCTCCTTCTTGGTAGACTATGGATTCATGTTATGGGTGCAGTCCCATCTACCTTACATAATTCAATTAAGTTCATTTGCAATAACTGATTAGTCATAGTTAAGGCTGACCTAGATGCTATGCAACTATGTGTCATGGCAGTTATTGGTCAAGCTTCGGTTATGCCTACTCTTATTCCTTCAGTATCTTCCAATGTGTCGATGTTTACTCCAAAATTACCTACTATAGAGGATACTCTTCAGATAGATGTCCCTAAAGAAGATCCTTCTGAAGAAACAAATCTTAAGTCTACTCTTTCTACCTTTGCTCAAGGAAATGCATGTTTTGGTGATGATCGGGGTTCTTTAGACTTTAAAGATTCCTCCATTTAGGAATATAAAGTCGACTTGATCCACTTAGACCCTTCGATAACATCATTCACACCCACTATCGAAGATGGTTGTTCTTTTGTATTGCAAGATAATGTGAATATGAATTGCAATGTTCTTTGCATCAATCCTCCTTTTGAAGAAGATGACTATGCTTCTGCTAAAGAAGATAGTATTGGTAGTCCTATTAAGAAGGATGATGTTGATCTCATAGAAGAGCATGATCCCTTTTTCTGGAACAAGGCTCTCTATGAAGATCCTCCTTCTTCTCAAGATTTACAAACATGTTACGACCCCGACTTTAGGCTCATCTCTAAATGTGGCTATGGGCGTAAAGGTTGTGGGCATAACAAACAAGGCATTTAGGTCCATATAGAATTAACACCTCACAAATGTAATCTAGGGCTTGGGTGGTTGGATGAACAATCTAAGTGGGGACCATGGTTAGATGTTGACATGAAGTTGGCTCAACCTCGTTCTTGCGGATTGATCTATCCTCCTTCTTGTGAGCAGTCAAACTTTTCTCCACAAGAGAAAGGGTTACCTCCCGCTCCTCATACTTTATCTAAACAAGAGCATATTTTGTTGTGGCTTCTTAAATCCCTCTTAATTGTTCTTCCTCCTCCTACACGCAAGAAATATCATAAGCACAATCATGAAGAACATTCTTTTTGTGCATACCATCGAGTGCTTGGCCATTTCACTAGTGAATGTAAGGCCTTGAAGGAAAAAATTGAACTTCGTGATTCAGGTGCCTACTGATGCACCTACCTTTTCAACTAGTGATATTGAGGTCTACCTCTATCTTTTTCTAAATACCTTGCACAGTTTTCCTCCCCTATATGTTGGGGGTAGAGATAACTTGTTCTTGAGATGTGTATCCTTCTTAAGGATCCCCTCTCTTCTCTATGTCTTTCAAGTGTAGCATCCCTTGAGTGGACTCTCTTTCTTTTTGAAGGGTTCCTAAGGGACCCCCTTTTGAAAGCCTTTCTCTAAACAAATTCCATGATGTCTAGCTTGGGGGAAGCATGACTAGACCTATTTCTCATCTTGGCATCTAGCTTGGGGGCAACCCAACTAGAACTATTCCACATCTTTGCGTCTAGCTTGGGGGTTGCTCGACTATACCTATTTCACATCTTTGCATCTAGTCTGGGGGTAACCCAATTAGACCTACTTTGCATCCTTACGTCTAGCTTGGGGACAGCCTGAATAGACTTCACTTTTCAAATAACACATCCCTTGAGTGGACCCTCCTTCCTTTTGAAGGGTTCCCAAGGGACCCCTTTGAAATCCTTACAACTCAGCGATGGTCTGCGTGACTCTCTGTTCACTAGCCTATGTGGCCACTTCCTGACATGTTCTATCTATGGGTAAACATTTCTCCATCTCTAACTTTGTAGATTCCCCTTTGCTCGGTCTCCTTCATGTGAGTTTTCTTGGAGGATACCTTCCTTGCAGGTTTGTGGGTCTGTAAGGTACTTTCTTGGTTCCTTCATGTGAGAGTTCTTAGAGGATACCTTCCTTCCAGGTCTATAAGGTGCTTTTTTGTTTTCCTTCATGTGAGAGTTCTTGGAGGATACCTTCCTTGTAGGTTTGTGGGTATGTAAAGCACTTTCTTGGTTTCCTTCATGTGAGAGTTCTTGGAGGATACCTTCCTTGTAGGTCTATGGGTCTGTAAGGTGTTTTCTTGGTTTCCTTCATGTGAGAGTTCTTGGAGGATACCTTCCTTGTAGGTTTGTGGGTCTGTAAGTCACTTTTTTGGTTTCCTTCAAGTGAGATTTTTTGGAGGATACCTTCCTTGTAGGTATGCGGGTCTGTAAGGCGCTTTCTTGGTTTCCTTCATGTGAGAGTTATTGGAGGATACCTTCCTTGTAGGTCTGCGGGTCTGTAAGGTGCTTTCTTGGTTTCCTTCATGTGAGAGTTCTTGGAGGATACCTTCCTTGTAGGTCTACAGGTTTGTAAGGCACTTTCTTTCTTTAGCTTCATAGTTCCACAGAGTTATGAAGTACTTTTATTATCTTGCACTCTCGGGTTCGCTAGATCAAGTTCTACTTCCTCGATGGTTCAGGTATACATCTCTAACCCTATGTATTCTTTGATCTACTTTACCAAAGTACTCACCAATATTCATGCTCACTAAAGTGGGGGAAAAATGTATAGGCATGAATTTGTACCCCTAATGTGAATTCCCTTTTTTCCCTTCCTCACTTTAGAAAACCAATTTTAGAGGCTTAATTCCACATAAGCCTGCAACACTTCACCCACTTGGTGCCCATTTTATGTGTCATCAGAGGAATAACTGTCAAAGACACTTGCACGACATAGAGACATCCACACAACGTGTAGACATCTGCACGACACGCTTATGTCCCTAACAGATTCTTGAGTCTAGAGCCTATAGAGGCATTATACTTCCCATTGGGAGTCAACTTGTAACGCCCTCTTCGATCAACTAACCCGAATATGGACGTTTCTTCACCTATTTACTTCATATTCACTCACCTTCATTCATTTCATGGCTGGTTGATCTCTTCACATCCTCTACAATATCTTCATAAGCTCCGAGAAAATTTTTCACCATCTCAAGCAACACTTTACACTTCATAGTAGCAACATCAACACTCCATCACTTCAGTAGAGAAAGTGTGGAATGAACACCATTGCAACAGAGGCTTGGGTTCCTCTCATTTTCTCCCCCACTAGCCTTGAGCACTTTGGGAGAAGGTGGTAAGTTTTCACTCCTCTGCTCTATTATTTGGTTGAGCAACATAACACTGTTTTTAAGTTCTTTTTTCTTTACTTCACTTCCTACTTTTCTCTCTATCTATCTGGCTATCCATGGAGGTGGGAACACCAAAATGGGGGTTTGACTGAGGAAAACCCCTATATAGCCCCAACACTTTGTCTCTTTCTTGTGTGAATGTATTCAAGACATTCATGAGCTAGAGGCTTCATCACTCAAATGGTCATAAGAATTTCCTTTCCCTTCTTCTTCTTGTCTTTATCTCTTCTATTTCAGTCTAATTCAGTTCTATCACATTCTACTATTTATTACACTCCAAAAGTTCTCAGTAATCAGATTGCTAGTAGTCACTTAACTTTTATTTGTGATAAACTCACTTTATGGTCCATATGAGATGCCAACGCGCCTCTAGGATGCCTGTGCACCATGCTTTCATTTGTATTCTACGTTGACTTCCTTTGGCCTAGAGCTTGTCGATTTGTCTAGAGAATCTCTATGACCTACTCCTTTCAATTCTAGAACTCTTGCCATTATTTTTTGAGGTAGTTTAGGCCAGTTCACCACATGAGGCTCTTTGATTGAAGAGAAATCATGAGAAGTGGACCCCCCTTATCTACAATATTCATATGTATTTTGAAGCTTTTGAGGAGGGATCTAGTGCATTGTTAAAATATTTTAGAATATCAAAGATGAAGATGGCTTACACAGGTGTAGATAATATGGAGAAAGTGAGGAATGAATATGTATAAAGTTTCTTGTCTTCAATTGTGGCTAAACATGCTGATGAAATCAACAACTGTGTGAATAAAAAATGATCAAATGTCTTCAGTTTTAAATACAAAAAAATGTATACTTGAGAAGGTAGATGACAAGAATTATGCATCATTAGGTGATGAGGAAGTTGTCTTTGAACAACCTACAAAAGAAATATACCTAGATGAAAATTTCAGCCATAATGACGGACATGGTGAGGGATATGAATTGGATTTATTTTTTGAAGAGGATATGTGTAATCAGTAGTATTATGACACACTTAGTCATACCAATATTATAAGTGTATGTAGCATTGATGAAATATTTCATGATGAGACAAAGGAGCTTGCTGAATTAAAGAATGCTTCTAAGAATTTTAGTATGTCAGCTACAAGTGATAAAGTGTGCAATGAATTTAAATTGGAAAGATCAACCACATGCAATTGCAATGAAGAAACTATTGATGGTTTTTAGTTTCACAATGAAAATATTTGTGTCTATCCTCAAGAGGAGGTAAATGGTGGATTAATGATGACAAATCAGAAGTAAGCAAGAATGAAAAACTGGACAACTTATTCTCTATAAAAATGGTGACCATTTTAGTGACAAGGTTGTTGCTGATTCCATTTCTAATGATTGGAGAAATCTAGTTTATGATCAGTCCATTGAGTTTTCAGATTTTGATGATGATGAAATCTTGATATATCCTAATTTGCAATCTGATAATGCTTGCAATTATAGTGAAGGTTAAGGAGAGGAAGTGGTTGAGAGAATGGTTCAAAACAATGGCCTACTAAGCAATGAACACATTTCAAATCTATTGACCACTGAACATGAGAAATGTGCACATGAGAATAATCCTCAGTTGTTGTGTGCTACCCATATTGATTTTGACAGTGATGATGGTCTTCATGATGCAAGGTATGATGCATGTGTAATTTATTCTCCTTCCAATTATGAATCAATTGGTCAGGATGATGATAATGTGGATGAAGACAAGCAACAATTTGATTGTAATGATGCATTGTATGATGAGTATGAAAGTATGGATACTAATACAAGTTCAAAAATTTGTTTTGATGAATTAGAAATAGCAGATGACCATGAGTTTTAAATATAGACAAGTGTATACTTGATAAGGTAGAAGACAAGAATGATGCATTATTAGGTGATGAGGAAGTTGTCTTTGAACAACCTACAAAAGAAATATACCTAGATGAAAATTGCAACCATAATGATGAAAGACATGGTGAGGGATATGAATTGGATTTATTTTTTGAAGAGGATATGTGTAATCAATAGTATTATGACACACTTGGTTATACCAATATTATAAGTGTATGTAGCATTGATGAAAGATTTCATGATGAGACAAAGGAGCTTGCTGAATTGAAGAATGCTTATGAGAATTTTAGTATGTCAGCTGCAAGTGATAAAGTGTGCAATGAATTTCAGTTGGCAAGATCAACCACATGCAAATGCAATGAAGAAACCATTGATGATTTTCAATTTGACAATGAAAATATTTGTGTCTATCCTCAAGTGGAGGTAAATGAAGATTAATGATGACAATCCAAAAGTAAGCAAGAATGAACAAGTTGACAACTTGTTCTCTATAACAGATGGTGACAATGTTGGTGACAAGGTTGTTTCTAATTCAATTTATTATGATTGGAGAAATTCAGTTTATGATAAGTCCATTGAGTTTTCAGACTTTTATGATGATGAAATCTTGATATATCCTAATTTGCAATTTGATAATGCATGCAATTCTAGTGAAGGTCAAGGAGAGGAATTGGTTGAGAGAATGGATCAGAACAATGGCCTACTAAGAAGTGAAAACATTTCAAATCTATTGATCACTGAACATGAGAAATGTGCACATGAGAATAATCCTTAGTTGTTGTATACTACCCATATTGATTTTGATAGTGATGATGGTCTTCATGATGCATGTTTTTTTTATTTTCCTTCCAATTAAGAACTAGCTGGTGAGGATGATGATAATGTGGATGAAGAAAAGAAACAATTTGATTGTAATGATGCAATATATGATGAGTATGAAAGTATGGATACTGATACAAGTTCATAAATTTGTTTTGATGAATTAGAAATAGCAAATGACCATGAGTTTTAAATATAGACAAGTGTATGCTTGATAAGGTAGAAGACAAGAATGATGCATTATTAGGTGATGAGGATGTTTTCTTTGAACAACCTATAGAAGAAATATACCTAGATGAAAATTGCAGCCATTATGATGAAAGACATGGTGAGGGATATGAATTGGCTTTATTTTTTGAAGAGGATGTGTGTAATCAGTAGTATTATGACACACTTGTTCATACCAATATTATAAGTGTATGTAGCATTGATGAAATCTTTCATGATGAGACAAAGGAGCTTGCTGAATTGAAGAATGCTTATGAGAATTTTAGTATGTTAGCTACAAGTGATAAAGTGTGCAATGAATTTCAGTTGGCAAGATCAACCACATGCAGCTGCAATGAAGAAACCATTGATGGTTTTTAGTTTGACAATGAAAATATTTGTGTCTATCCTCAAGAGGAGGTAAATGAAGATTAATGATGAAAACCCAGAAGTAAGCAAGAATGAACAAGTGGAAAAATTGTTCTCTATAATAGATGGTGACCATGTTCAAGGTTGTTGCTGATTCAATTTCTTATGATTGGAGAAATCCAGTTTATGATTAATCCATTTAGTTTTCAGATTTTGATGATGATGACATCTTGATATATCCTAATTTGTAATTTGATAATGCATGCAATTCTAGTGAAGGTCAAGGAGAGGAATTAGATGAGAGAATGGATCAGAACAATGGCCTACTAAGTAGTGAACACATTTCAAATCTATTGAACACTGAACATGAGAAATGTGCACATGAGAATAATCCTCAATTGTTGTGTAATACCCATATTGATTTTGATAGTGATGATGGTCTTCATGATGCATGTGTTTTTTATTCTGCTTCCAATTAAGAACTAGCTGGTGAGGATGATGATAATGTGGATGAAGACAAGAAACAATTTGATTGTAATGATGCATTGTATGATCAATATGAAAGTATGGATACTGATACAAGTTCAAAAATTTGTTTTGATAAATTAGAAATAGCATATGATCATGATTTTTAAATACAAACAAGTGTATACTTGAGAAGGTAGAAGACAAGAATTATGCATCATTAGATGATGAGGAAGTTGTCTTTGAACAACCTATAGAAGAAATATACCTAGATGAAAATTGCAGCCATAATGATGAAAGACATGGTGAGGGATATGAATTGGATTTATTTTTTCAAGAGGATATGTGTAATCAATAGTATTATGACACACTTGGTCATACCGATATTATAAGTGTATGTAGCATTGATGAAATCTTTCATGATGATACAAAGGAGCTTGCTGAATTGAAGAATGCTTCTGAGAATTTTAGTATGTCAGCTGCAAGTGATAAAGTGTGCAATGAATTTTAGTTGGGAAAGATAAACCACATGCAACTGCAATAGAGAAACCATTGATGATTTTCAGTTTGACGATAAAAATATTTGTATCTATCCTCAAGAGGAGGTAAATGGTGAATTAATGATGACAAACCAGAAGTAAGCAAGAATGAACAAGTGGAAAACTTGTTCCCTGTAACAGATGGTGACCATGTTGGTGACAAGGTTTTTTCTGATTCAATTTCTTATGATTGGAGAAATCTAGTTTATGATCAGTCCATTGAGTTTTCATATTTTGATGATGATGACATCTTGATATATCCTAATTTTCAATTTGATAATGCATGCAATTCTAGTGAATGTCATGGAGAGGAAGTGGTTGAGAGAATGGATAAAAAAAATGGCCTACTAAGCAGTGAACACATTTCAAATCTATTGAGCACTGAACACGAGAATAATCCTTAGTTGTTGTGTGCTACCCATATTGATTTTGACAGTGACGATGGTATTCATGATGCAAGGTATGATGCATGTGTTTTTTATTCTCATTCCAATTATGAACCATCTAGTTAGGATGATGATAATGTGGATAAAGACAAGTAACAATTTGATTGTAATGATGCATTATATGATGAGTATGAAAGTATGGATACTAATACAAGTTCAAAAATTTGTTTTGATGAATTAGAAATAGCAGATGACCATGAGTTTTAAATACAAAAAAATGTATACTTGAGAAGGTAGAAGACAAGAATGATGCATCATTAGGTGATGAGGAAGTTGTCTTTGAAAAACTTACAAAATAAATAATGCCTAGATGAAAATTGCAGCCATAATTATGAAAGACATGGTGAGGGATATGAATTGGGTTTATTTTTTGAAGAGCATATGTGTAATTAGTAGTATTATGACACACTTGGTCATACCAATATTATAAGTGTATGTAGCATTGATTAATGATTTAATGATGAGACAAAGGAGCTTGCTGAATTGAAGAATGCTTCTAAGAATTTTAGTATGTCAGCTGCAAGTGATAAAGTGTGCAATGAATTTCAATTGGAAAGATCAACCACATGCAACTGCAATGAAGATACCATTGATGGTTTTCAATTTGACAATGAAAATATTTGTGTCTATCCTCAATAGGAGGTAAATGATAGATTAATGATGACAACCCATAAGTAAGCAAGAATGAGCAAGAATGAACAACTTATTCTCTATAAAAAATTGTGACCATGTTGGTGACAAGGTTGTTGTTGATTCAATTTCTTATGATTGGAGAAATCTAGTTTATGATCAGTCCATTGAGTTTCCTAATTTTGATGATGATGACATCTTGATATATCCTAATTGGCAATTTGATAATGAATGCAATTCTAGTGCAGGCCAAGGAGAGGAAGTGGTTGAGATAATGGATCGAAACAATGGGCTACTAACCAGTGAACACATTTCAAATCTATTGAGTACTGAACATGATAAATGTGCACATGAGAATAATCCTTAGTTGTTGTGTGCTACCCATATAAATTTTGACAATGATGATGGTCTTCATGATGCAAGGTATGATGCATGTGTTTTTTATTCTCCTTCCAATTATGAATCAGCTGGCCAGGATGATGATAATGGATGAAGACAAGCAACAATTTGATTGTAATGATGCATTGTATGATGAGTATGAAAGTATGGATACTGATACAAGTTCATAATTTTTTTTTTTATGAATTAGAAATAGCAGATGACCATGAGTTTTGTGTATCTAATGAGCCTAGTCATGATTTTTTTCATGTGGATGTGGGTGTTGATTTCAAGGTAAAATTAGGTAATTTTTTTGAACCAAAATTGCTTATTTTTGAGCAAGCTTGAGATGATGAAAATCTTGATGTGTTATGTTTAGAGGATAACAAGGTGAATGAAGATGAAGGTAAGTCAAAAATCCTTGATGATTCTTTATATCAACATGATGGAGAACAGTCAGAGAGTATGCCAATGTATGAGTGTATCTCTTTACATACACTCAGAGATAGTTTGCATGATGTGCAATATCTTTTGGTAATTTCTTGTGATAGTTTTACCTTAGACATGCAAACTAGTAATCAAAATGAGCTTAAAGACGAGAGCCAATTATGCCCCATTTTATTTCATATTTCAACCTATTTCATGCACCTTCATACCCTTTCCCACATTCTATTTACGTTCCATATCATACCATTTTACCATTCTATGTTGCATTTGATTAAATATATATAAGTGGTATTTAATATAGTTTTTGGATAAAATATGGAAATTAATTATTGATTGTCTTTACTAATTTAAGCATTGTGATTTCAAGCCTTTAGGAAATCAATCTTGCAACATAACGATTATAGGAACTTCCTAATCTTTTTGTCACCTTCTTCATAGAAATATGGCTCACGTTTATTATTACAGTTTCCTCTTCTACAGTTGAATTTAGTTTCATTTCTCCTATACATGCCACAATTTGAGGCAAACAAATTGTAACTTCCAACTACACGTCCTCTCCAAATTATTAAATATGATGTAACAATAAATTGATGTGGTTCATTTTATGTTATATTGTTTTGACAACATGACATGGTTATATTAGTAAATCGGGTTAGTAACAATGCGACTTGTCTATTGCTAATATATCAGTCCAACCTCAGGAAAGATTGGCCATGAGGAAATCAAAGTCTTTCTTTAGCTAGTTGATTTACCTCATTTGTTGAATTGTAAACAATAAGGCATATTTTTGATGATGCGTCAAACTATATGAACACGCATATGTAGTATCATCTTGGTAGAAATAAAGGAATAAAAAATTATTTAATATTATTACCAGGAGAAACATCTTGAAGTCTCTTCCAAAAATTGCGTAAGCTTCATCTCCATCGACTGATTAGGAGGAAGGGCGCCCACTCTCCAATTGCTGATGGACTCTAAATATTGTATTTTCTACAGTTTCCATTTGTGTGTTTCAATTCCAATCTATTATGTTTTACATTATTATGTTTATGTGTATTAATGATCTGTAAATTATTTATTGCATTATAATGTTTCTCTGTATTAATAATCTGCATTTTATTTACATGCTACATAATTAATTTTTATGGCTTTTGTTTATGATATTTATTAAATTTTTATTTCAGAATTTATTATTTCTGTACAGTTCCTGTTGCCTGAATAAAATAGCTCCTCTGGCCAAGAAGTGACAATTCTTGTTGCCAGAATTAGTTTAATTTGTAGTAGGTTTATTTTCATAGTTGTATTTCATCCTTGCTCAACTCACGACTCTCATCCCTTCGATTGGCATATAGCCATGACACCTCTCACAAGTTTACGCCCTCAAATTGACACATATAGACCAAACTAAAATTCATTACAAAGCATTAAATATTTCTTATTATTTACCCCAACCTTGGCCTATCACTTAATAGTACCAACCATGTGGCAGAATGTGAGTGCTACTTTTGTCAGCTAGAAGATGTTTTCACAAAGTGTGGCAATGTGTAAAAAATTAAAAAATGTTGTTTTCAACTTGAGAGTGATTTACATGATGAGTTGTTGCCACATGATAGTCACTATTTTAAGAGTATGCCTGATTTGAAAATGCATGATAATTGTGAATATATTGATAATGTTACATTTTATGGACTATTGGGAGATACTAGCATGTTTAATTAGGCATATTGTAGTGATATTTTCAGATTGGCCTTAGTGAAATGTGATAAGACCTTGTCTCCATGTGGTCTTGAAACTATCTTCAAATGTTACTACTTGATATAAAATCAAAAAATGAGGAAAGTGGTAGTGATGTGGCATATATGATTTGGTTGCCATGTGACAATGGAGCCAAACAAAGAGCAAGTTTTCAAGTATTCAATGGCAGCTTGACACTTGTTTTTGTATAAATGCAGTCATTCATGTTGTTATGGCGTGATAGAGACAAGTATGGGTTGATGGAGATCAAATATTTTGATAGATTGGTGTCTGACAGAGGTAAGAATTGACTCCCTTTTTTAATTTGGTGGCCTGAGGTCACCAAGTGAAGTTAAAAATGAGGTTGAATAAAGGAACGGTTTCAGAAAACCCAATCAACTCGACATTTGATCTACTCCCCAGAGATCTGGACTCTTGCTATGTCCACAGGGTGCATACATCCCCAGCGGGAGCCACTGAAGACACTCTCAAATTTTGCAAATTTGAAGTGCCCATATTGAAAATTTTGCCTCTGCATTCTCAGAAGTGCACTTGAAAAATCTACCTAAGCGACCCACTTTCGAGGGTCATAATTCAGAGCTTGTTGATTTTCATACAAAATCCCTTGGTGGACCCACTCATGTAACATATGTGAACATGAAAGTTATTTTTTAGCTTCCCATGATGAGTTTTGATAGTGTCTTGAAAAGCAAAATTGGAAGGTTTTGGCACTGTTTTGTTGTTTGTGAACTTTCAATTCTACGAAGTGGCCTCCTATTCAAGCTGATATTTCACAACTGAATGATTTATATGATGAAAGGATTGATGATCTCCATTCTCCCCACATTCATATGCTTCCCTGTCTGATTTTAGAGTCTCAAGATCTGATTTTCTATTTTTTCGAGATCAAAAGCAAATGCAGTTTGTTTAGTTTTACATATGCATTTCTGACAACGTTTCAAGGAGGTCAAGTTTGACCCTTAATATCTGGTGAAGAATGATGATTCAAGGAAATCCCTTTTGCACACATAATCAGTGTACCCAAATGAGAAAATGATTCCAATTGCAGCTCCTCAGAAGTTGATTTGGTAATTTTTCGAGAAGGTAACTGGGTGAGCTTTAATTGGTTCTGAATAGGTGCAAGTGCAAAAAAATTTGAGTAAGCAACTTTGTTGATTAATATTTTGCACCTTAGGATCTCTTTTTATAAGATGTATTTTGTACTCCATTCCTGAATCCAATGTGTGCATTCTTTCTCAGTTTCAGGGTCTCTGAATAAGTTCTGATGGGTTATTTAAAATCTTTCTGATCGCGACAGGGCCAAAAATGGTGTGCCATAAAATTTCAAATTTTGCAATTCTAATGACAACCCATTTCTTGTTTTAGTCTAAAACCTATGTAAATTCATTTTCATAAAAAAATTAGGTCATTTGAGGCATTAGTTTAATGCATTTCAGGTGTGGTAAACACGTCCTAGGGGCCGGTTTACAAAGGAGGTACTTGAATTTTAAGGGTTAGGAAAAATTTGAGAAAATGGGTTTTCTCTAAATAATTGATTATGATCTTACGCAAATTTTCATGGTTCTAGGTGTCTCGTTTTTCTTGCAATAAATTCATTCAAACAACTTGTAGGTGTAATTAGTAGTCACAAATTTCTTCTAATGCTTCAAATGTTTTTGATAAGATAAGCATCATTTTCAGGGTGTTGTACCCTTAACACAGAGAGCCCAAAGGGCCAAAAATAATTAGATCAAACCCAAAATGAACAATAAAAGATGACATACCTCACACAAAAACAACTGGTAGGCAACTATCAAGCCACATACAAGGACTAGACAACCCCAAACTCAGAGGTGACCAGATTGAATCCCTTAACCCGAGGCCTCAAAGTAGAAACAAACCAAGTAAGCCCTTTCTTCTTACACATCACAACCAACTAGGAAAGCTCAAAATCATCCACCGAGTGAGTAGAGGGAAGCGAAACTACAAAAACAAAGCCATCACGTAGGGGAGACAACAATGCAGGGGAGGAGACATGATCAGTTGCAGGACCATCATAGTCATCCAAGAAGGTTCAAGCAAGTTTAATCAGTATAATGTCAGCAGATCGAGCCAAAAAAGGCTCCACGAAAGGGATATCCAGAAGAGGAGTCGAGCAAGACACAAGATCACAAGAAGACTCAAGAGGGTCAACCTCCTCAGAAGAAATGTCCAAGGAGGAGAACCCACCATGAGATGATCTAAGAGAGAATCCTTCCACCAAGTAGCAACACCCTTATAGTGGGAAAGTGGGCAACCGAAGGCCAAATAACCCACAAAGAAGCATCTCCTACACCGAAAAGGGACACCCTCATAGTCCAAGAGCTATTTCCAAGATCTGTCCTCCACCAACAAGACAACGTCACCATGGAGGGGTTTGGAGATGTCTAGATCAACTAAAATATGAGCTACAATAGTGTTCCAAAGCTCCCTAGTCATAGATTCCACCATCAAAAAGCATCCAATGGTTTCTCCAATAGCTTCATAACACGATTCCTCCCAAAACTAGAGAGGGAGATTCAGTAGTTGGACCCAGACTGGTCTGGTATTTATAGGCATTATAAGGGAATTGAAAGAACGAGACTAAGGCTTGATGGAAAACGAATGAATCCCCCACATCCACCCCTTGTCCAACAAATGATCTCGCTCCATAGAGGAGGAAAAGGTTGCAATAAAGAAAACCCTAGCACTAGGATAGAGCTCAATCTCTCCAGAGACCACCAACTTCCAGGAGGTGGAAACCCAAATATGGAGGTCTGGAAGGGAGGGCCACAAGCCATTAAATCTGCAAACTATACCCTACTTTAAATAATATTCCTCATTCTCATTAACCTCTGGATCATAGACCACCACAAGGGAGTCATGAGCACAAGGCAACCGAGCTTGAGTGAGAGCAGGAGGCCGAGAACCAACTTTAGTAGCCTCAAAGAAAGACTTCACCCGACCTAAAGAAGGAAAACCTTTAGCATCCCCCTACGCAACACCAAGAACATAGCCCACACCTCATGAATCAACAGAGCCCCCAAAACCCCCAATCAACCCGCAACCATCCTCGACCATGACCACCATCATGACCACAAGAAATTTTGTAGAAGGAGAAACCCTATTTGAAGACATAGGTAACCGAACCTTGTCTGGAAGCACCACATAGTTTGTAAGAGTTTTCCCTAGCAGAGGAGGAGGGCCACAACAAGACACCAAATTCCCTCCAACAACCGTCAAAATATGCAGCATGCCCAAATCGCGCACTCCATCGCCATTCAAATGAGGCAAGAGTCATTGGATCCCGTCCACACTCACACACATTCACACTCGCCATTCTTAATTTTCTAAAATTTCAAATTTTTTATATTAAAAATATTTTGAATATTTTAAATATTGTGCAAACAAAAAGGGGAAAATATAAAATGCATTTCACATGTTTTTGGGGCAAAACAAGTTTAATTCTTGCTTTTGATTGGTCCAGAGGCTGGTTTCATGGCTACATTGCAAAACTCATCTTTTGTGGCCATTTATGGATAAAAATGGAGGAAGAAATCAACAATGCAATGTTTCCAGTGACGAGGGCTTGATTTGAGAGATCCGTTTAATGCTCCCTTGGTTTTGGGAAAATTTTCTTTCACAACAAGACTTTCATCGTGGTCACTGGTCTTCATTGCATTTTTCCTTAGCAACACTCCATGAGCGACCACAACAATGTGCAATGAGGGTTGGCCTTGCATTCCTCACTGTTGGCCCTTTAACTATCGCTAGTTCTTTCCTCCATTTCCCTCAATAATGTGCAAAGGGCGATGTCGGGTAAGAGCTTGTTGGGAAAACATATGGTGGGTCTTGGGAAGGAATGAAGAGCATGGGGATGTTTGTATGGATGGTTTGGTATTTTATTTGGAGGGATATTTTGATTGTGGGGTATTTTTTCAATGAAATATAGGGGTAAATGAAGTCTTCTACAACAAATGAAAAAAGAGTAAAAGCTTCCATTGGAAAAATAATATTTTATTGGTTGCAGGTAAAATAAAATGGAGGTGCATATCACTCATTGTTGGTTTTATTTTCCATTCTCCAGCGATGTGCGATGGGCTGAGAGGAAAGAGTTTGGTGGGCCCGAAATTTTTAAGGAAAAACATTTGAAAATATAAACTACAAAGGGATGCCATTAAAATTGGTTTTTTTCCCAATGATAAAACATTTAAAAGGCTAACTTTTAAATGTGTGGAGAATAAATTAAAAGCATGAGCAAAGGATGTAAAAGGCCCGACAATAAACTTTTTAAAATCTTCAACAAGATTTTAAATGTAAAGTGAAATGTAAAGGTACAGGTGAATTTTACCTGAGGGTAATATTGCTGGGATTTGAAAGTGAATTGCAATTGTGGTAAATTTTTATTTTTTCCCGAGTAAGGTCTTGAGGGGTGGATGTTTTAAATAAAATATTTAAGATATTGGGGGCACAAAATAAAATTTTGTGCATGGTGAAATTTAATAAATCATGGGCTCCATTATAAAGTTGAGGAAACTTTACCTAGTGGAAATAAAAATGAGAAGTGAATTTATTTTTGTGCAGCATGATAAAAGAAAGCAACAAAAGGGAAAAAATAGAGGGTTGTCATGGGAAGAGCCATTTTTCAATGGCAAGGTATGGTAAATGTAGACAAAATATAGATGAAGGAGCATATAATTTTAACGACAGATTGCAAAGGAAGTCAGAAGAGAGAGGATTTGTTCAATTTTTGTTGCTGATGGATGAAGGAAAAAGATACTAGGTGTCTTCTACAGATTTATTTTAGGGCTGCTCTTGTTTCTTCTATTTTCTTTATCTTTTCATTCTCCTCTCATTGTAAGGGGTTCCATTTTTTGAAATTTTTGCAAGGTAGACATAAGCTCTATAAAAAAATGTAAATCTAGGGTGGAGTATGACTGTTAGTCACTAATTTGAAGTGTTATTATGTTTTGAATTGGGTTTCATGAATTTATTTTATTTTGTGATTGTCTCCATGGCTAAGATTTAATACTCTTTTGAATTCAATAAACAAAGATTATCTGGGTTTTTCATGCACATTTGTTGCATTCGATTTGCAATTGTTATTGCTTTCTATTTAAAGAATGATGTAATTTCTTTAATAAATATCAACTACATTTTTTATTTCCTATTCTTCAAAGAATGGAGTAATTGCTTTAGTGAATGTAACACGAGTGTTATGTTTCTAGGTGGATTTGTAAGAATGGTTATCTGATAAAGCTTCAGTGGTCTTGTTGTAATAATGTGCTAACATTTTCAAAGACCTTCAAAAGATGTTTAACATTGTAGGATGAAGTGCTGGTTGTTTGACTTCGTAGCCCTCTTCTTGGCACTAGTCAATCTGTATGCATCTTTTGTTTTTAGTTTGGTCCCAAATTTTAAAATCAATTCAAACCTTTCAATTTTGTTTTATGAGTTACTTGTACTTACCATGTTCTCCATGTTGTTTAATGAAAATTTCCCAATGTCTTAGCCAATGTTGAGTGATTTTTCATGTTCCTCAACATATTCTTGTGAGAGAATCATCTGTTAAGCAATACCCTATTGAGTGCATGTCTGAATATTTTAGTGTTTCTAAAGGGTCATCCCCTAGGTCTTACAGAGCCTAAAGTGCACGAGAAATGTGTCTCAATCTCATTTCTTGTCAATTAGCCAAATCCTACAATAGTTCTGAACATGAAGTGTGGCTTACCTCTAGGGTTTAGTGGTTCTATCGAATTGGAGAACCAACACCAACCAATGATCTCTCTCTTTAAGGAGATCCTCCATCTTCAACTTCCACACCTTGTAACTAGTGATATTGAACTTCTCAATATCTAGATGAGAGGTATAAGACATGGTTTATAATATTATTCTCAAATCTTTGAAACCCACAATGTGCAAGCTCCTAATGCAACCAAAAATCCTTCAACACTCAAAATAAATATGTCCATCTCTTAATAGAAACACTATATTTGATACCAATATTGGAAATAAAGGTATAACTTGCAACAATATGAACTTATTAAATTGATTGTAAATTGAAATTATGTTTACAAGATTACCATAAAATGATTAAGTGATTGATAATTATAAAAATGAAAGAAAAATTTTCAATACCACAAGTCATCAACACAAGTGACACAAGATATACATATATGGAGAAACCCCTGTAGGAGAAACTCCATACCCAAAGATATCCAATGTTTGTATTAATCTTCAAAGGAGTACATAAATAGAATAATTTCTTTGTAATCTAGTAGCACTTCATTGCACTGACAACCTACAAATAACTCATACTAAAGAACCATCTCAAGGCTCCAATATATAGAAGTTTTTGGGAGAGAATACCACAAATGGTATCCCAAAACAACAAGCAAGACCACCTAGAAAAACCAACACTCCTTTAGTGGATAGCCCATAAACATGGAATAAAATATTAAATTAACACATGGCCTTCACAGGAGCACCTAAACCACAACCAATAGGAATTGGTCAAACTTACGTGCTCCATAACTCTCTGATGGATCTGATGGCTACATGCATGAACATGCACCAACATGCAAACCTAGGCATCCAATCATGCAAGGACATGCACACTCAAGTGGTCCCTACCCACAAAAGTTGGAGGCCCAAAAGGAACATGCTTCCAAGATGCTTTTTAACCACCACCATAATGGGTCCACCTCTTTGAATGCAATTATAATTTTTTCATAGGAAAATAAATAATAGATATTTTATCCCTCATGTCCCCTAGAACACTTTCCAAAGAGCGTGGAAACAAATAAATCAACTTAGGATAACAATTTTAATGCCACCTATCATAACATTTCTTGCAGAGAGAACTTTGAAATCTTATTGTAGGATGGCAAGAACATCTGGAAGAATAAAAATGGAAAAATTCAATGGTGGAAAATTTGTGTCATGGAAACTAAAAATGGAGGATATGCTCATAGACAAAGATCTATGGGATATAATATCTAGTATAAAACTAGCAACAACTTCTCAAGCTCATTGAGATCTATAGGATAAAAAAGGCAAGGGTTTGATAAGACTCTGCTTGGCTTGTTCTGTGCTCCTAATTGTCCATGAAGAGAAGACCACAACCAGTCTTTGGAAGAAGCTTGGCAACATTTATCAAGGGAAACCCTTGGTGAATAATCTTTTCCTAATTTTTTTTTTTGAAGATGGAGGAAGGAGGATTAGTTGTTGACCACTTGCATGCATTCAAAATGCTAGTGGCTCAACTAGGTTCTATTTGTGTGAAGATTGATGACAAGGACCGTTGCATGTTACTACTTTATTCTTTGTTGAACTTGTGGGACCACCTGGTGATGGCTATTGGAAGCACAACCACTATCTTCAAAATGGAAGATTTGGTTGTTTTTTTGTTATCTAAAGATATGCAGAGGAAGTATTTTGAGATGGCCAAGGATTCCCTTGCTATTTGTAGTAGATCAAAGGAGAAAAGAAAGAAAAAGGACAAGAAGTCCAAGTCCGTCACTGGGGAGATATAAGTATCCTAGAAAAATTCTAAGGATAAATGTTGGAACTATGATAAACTTAGATATTTTTGGAAGGATTGTAAGGTGGAGAAGAAAAAGAAAAAATAAATCTTTCTCTGATTCTAAATTTGATAAATACTCTTAAGATGATACAAATTATTTTGTTGCAACCTTAGCAACACATGCATTGAAATATTTGTGGTTGATTGATTCGGGTTCTTATTTCCACATGACATATGATATAGGTTAGTTCTCAAAGTATGAGGAGTATGATGGTGGGAAGGTGTATCTTGGTGATTACTCTCATCTGAAGATTGTTGGTCATGGAAGAGAAAAGATTCAATTCCTTGATGGTAGAGTGAGGAGGATTGATGGTGTTATACACATCCTTGGTTTGGAGAAGAAAAAGAAAAAATAAATCTTTCTCTGATTGGTACTATGGTGCTTGCTAAGGGTGTTCAGATTGGAACTCTGTATAAGCTAGATGCATGCAAAATTTATTACAATAGTGCTTCTATGAATTCAAAGAAAAGGGCTTTGGATTCTTCATCCTCACCATCAAATCAAGAAGAGAAGAAGATTGTGGTATCTACATACGATGGTTGTTCTTTCTAGGTACCTAAGGGTGCTAATGCTTTGGAGATGAAGCTCCCAACAAATAAAGCAATGTTATCAAACCAAAGGCTTGACCATATTGGTGAGAAGGGTCATAGAGCCTTGAAAAACAAGAGCCTTATTGAAGGCCTTGATGATTGTAATATCGAGTTTGATTTTTGTGAACATTGTATATATGAAAAATAACACCATGTTTCTTTTTGTTCCATTTCTCATATATCTTCTAGGGTTTGGATTATGTGCATTATGATGTTTTTAGTCCTATTAATGTTCCTTCATTAAATAAATATATGTTCTTTGTATAAAATTCATAGATGATTATTCTAGAAGGACATTTATTTATTGCCTTAGAAGTAAATTTCATGTTTTTAGTTAGTTTAAGAATTTCAAGTCCTTGGTTGAAAACTAGACTAGTAGAAAAATCAAATGCTTGAGGATGGATACTAGTGATGAGTTTTGTTCCACAAAATTCGATCAGTTTTGTAAGGACCATGGGATTGAGAGATACAAGACAACTCCATAAAATCCATAGAAAATGGAGTTGCAGAGAGAATGAACAAAATGTTGATGGAGAGGGCCAAAAGTATGTTGAGTTGTGTTGGCCTTGAACAAAAATTTTGGGCCAAAGTTGTAGCTACTGCATGTTACCTAATTAATAGGTCTCCTAGTTTAGTTGTTGAAAATACACCTATTAAGGCATGGTATTGAAAGAAGCCCTCAATGAGACATCTTAGAGTATTTGGTTGTGAGGCATATGCTCATGTGTTGGATGTGAAGAGATCTAAGTTGGAGAAGAAGACAGTGAAGTGTATCTTCATCGGCTATAGAGTCAATGTGAAAGGGTACAACCTTTGGGATCCATTTGCAAAGAAAGTGCTCTACTATAGAAGTGTGATTTTTCATGAGTTGAAACCTTCCATAGTTGATCTATAGCTAGAGAAGGATGAGAATAAAAAAGAAGCAATTAAAATTCCATCTAATCCTAAAAAGGATGAACTACACACTCCTGGTGAGCCTAATGATGAGGAGATCTCTAGCAACTTTGATAGCTCTGAGAAGAGCCAAAACCTCAAACTTAGTCATTGAGGAGGTCTACAAGAGAAAGGTGAAAACCGAAAAGATTTGGGTATTCTATGTTAGACTCCAGTTGTATTTTTTCTTTTATTTCTAACATTGATGGGCCCAAGATTGTAAGAGAGGCTATGGGTATGAATGATGTAGATTTCTAGATGGAAGCCATGAATGAAGAGATGATGACATTAAGAAAGAATTCTAGATGGGATTTGGTCCCTTTTCTCAAAGGAAGTAAGTCTATTGGATGCAAATGGGTGTCCAAGAAGGAATTGGGTCCTGATGGAAGTGTTGAAAAGTGTAAGGCACAATTGGTCACAAAGGGATATTTATAGGTGGAGGGAATAGATTATAGGGAGTTTTTCTCTCTTGTTTTTAAGTTGGAATCTGTTCGATTCTTGCTATCACTTGTAGAAAAATATGACTTTGAAGTCAAGAAAATGGATGTGAATACAACTTTCCTTCATGGTGAATCAGAGGAGGAAAATTATGTCACAACTTGATCATTTCATTGTGAAAGGGAAAGAAAATATGGTATGCAAGTTGAGAAAATATTTGTATGGTCTAAAGCAATCTCCTGGGATGTGGTAGTAGAATTTTGACACCTATGTTTTGTTATTGGGATTTTTGAGATCCAAATCTACCCATTATGTCCATTATAAGAGTAATAATGGTCACATTCTCATCATTTTCTTGTATGTGGATGATATGATGTTTATTAGGAATGATAAAAGCTTGATTTTAGATTTGAAGTCTTAGTTGTCAACACATTTTGTGATGAAAGATTTGGGTGCAACAAGGTATATTTTGGGGATTGAGATAAAAATACATAGAGATAAAAAAATCTTTGGTTAGTCAGAGAAAGTATGTGAATTATGTGTTGGAGAAAATAGTTATTTGTTCTAGTTATGCAAGAGTCAAAGCTCTATATGGAGGATTGTCCAAAATCTCCTACCGAGATGGAGGACATAATCAAAGTTCCTTATGCAAATTCTATTGGAATTTTGATGTATGTTATGGTCTATACAAGGCCAAACATTTCCCAAGCAATGTGAGTTCTTAGCCAGTTTATGGCTAACCTGGGACGGATGCAATAGGATGCAGTTAAGAGAGTGTTTAGGTAATCGTGGGGTACTTCCGAGTATGCCATATATTTTCATGGTAGACCTATTGGACCTTGAAATTTTAGTGAGCATTCGTGGATATGTGGATTTTGATTGGGTGAGTGACATTGACAGAAGGAGATCCACCATTGGATATGTTTTCATGATATTTGGTGGTGCAATTATTTGGATGAGTAAGTGACAAGTTGTAGTCACTTTGTCCACTACTGAAGAAGAGTACATGGTAGCTACCCATTCTTGCAAAGAAGCAATTTGGCTTAAGATATTGTGTTCAAATATTAGTTTTGATGCAGGATAGATTACTATCTATTATGAAAACAAGAGTGCTATATGTCTAACAAATAATCCTCCTTTCTATGCTATAAAAAAGAACATTGATGTGCTAAACTCACTCTAGAATTGTATCACAGTGAAATTTCACTTGCAAGAGCATAGAATTTGAGAATTGTATGTAATTTCTATATTACGGTAATACAATTGATTTGTGATTTGGTGTGTGGGTTTTTTATAGAAAGGGTTTTCCCATGTAAATTCTATGTTATTTTTTATACTTTAAATTTAAAAATTAATATTAATGCATGTGTGTTCTTACAAAAATTGTAGTTATAGAATAAATATTTGAAACAAATTTTTTGCATCCCTCACTTGATTGATTTACATTTAGGGAAGTGTTTCCATACTTGAATTTCCTTTCAATGAGATTATTGGTTGTACAACTATTTTATATTTGGTTGAGGTTATGATATCTCTTGTTCTTGTAGATCATATGTTTAGATAGTTAGTCTTTCATGAGGTTTCAATAGGAATACCAAGGATCCTACACTTAGGTTGGACAATTTCAACATGGACATATTGAGGAGATTATTCTTGGAGTGAGTCATGGTGTCTTAGTGCATCCTAGAGGGGAAATCACATTCCCCACTCTTGGTCCTCTTAGCTATTAAGTATTTGATAGGTATCGCATGCCTTGTTTTCAAATATATATATTTGAGCTATGCATATTTATAAAGAGCTTATTTGAGATTTTTTTGGTATAATTTGTATTCTCTTTGTCTTCTCATGGGGATTACCCTTGAGCTATGAATGTTAGTTCAAGAGGGATTATTTAAAGAGCACAAAGGGTGGTTTTACGCTTATTCCCTTATTTTTGGGAATGAATTATTTTGGGAACGATTCTTAAGCTATGCATATTTCTAAAGAGCTTAATTGAAGTTTTTTTGGTATAAATTATTTTCTCTTTGTCTTCTCATGGGGATGACCCTTGATGTATGAATTTCAGTTCAAGACCAATTATTTAAAGAGTGCAGAGGATGGTTTTAAGATTGCTCCCTTGGTTTTGGGAATGGATTATTTGGTTTGATATTTCTTCTCTTTGAGAGGACTACATCTTGGTTGGCCTATGGTTGAATGTTCCTAATTATTTTCTATTTTAGGTTTTGTGAAGGAGATCATATTTTACATAGATTGAGCACTTCGAGTTGTTGGTAGAAGGGCATGCTACATTTTTTAATTTGTAGGTTATATTTGTTATATGGCATGATATTGGAGTTGAGGTTTGTGTGAAGCTATTATGATCACTATGTTTATTGTTGTGTTATTGTAATTCATTATTTTAGTAACAACATGGAGGATCTTTAAAATATTTCATTCGTTGAGTTTGGAGAATTTGAGAGAGCTATGGAGACTAGTGTGGTCAGAGCTATATTATAATGGTTCTATTTGTAGGTTTTGCATATTTTTGTGGATTTTCCCTAGTAATAAATGATATTTATGATATTGGTTACACCTTCTATGAAAGTTATATTAGTTTCTTTAGATGCCTTAGTTATTTTCACATTTTACATTACCAATTTAGTGGGTGTTTCAATTCGTATACATGACCTTTGTTAGGTATCCTCATTATACTATGATATTGAGGGTCTTGAGGATCTTTCTCACATTTTTATATGTTGTTATCTTAGTAAAGTTATTTATATATAAGATAGTGTATATGTACATGGATTTATAATCAATTTTTGTATTAGGTTGAATATATTGATGACATAAGGTTTATATGTTATAATGAGTATCTACACTGGTTTTGATGTATGGTTATTAGATGTATTAACAATGAGATATGGTGATTATTTCATAGAAACTACTCAAAAATATTTTTTACCATTGTACTTATTGTTTGTGTTTGGGAAATTAAGGAAAAGGAAACCCTAGAGATTCACTTTAGGGTTTTAGTAATTTTTTCCCTAACATTTCATTTAAGGATTTGAGGTAGTGGGGGTTTGATGGATTTGGACAAGATATAGGATTGAATTACAACCTAAAAGGTGAGTGAACCTACCCTCGACCAAATTTAGAATAGGTTTAAAGATGAAATGCAATGATTTAACTAGGCTAATGGTGCAAGTAATCATTCTTATGCAAAAATACCAAATCTGGAAAGTCATAGATAAATTCAAAATTCAAAAATAAATTGAGAAATGTTTTGTGCACTTGTGATTTTAAATTGGGGCTAAAAATGGGGGACTATGTTTCCCAAGGCGATAAGGTCCTAGTAGTTGAATTGTAGTTTTAATTTCACAATACTTTATCCAGTCAGAACAAATCCTTCTTTTCCTTTATGTCTTGCTGTTAGATCTTTGTCAATTTTTGAGATAACTAAGTTTTTGTATGTTGTCAAGGTGTAGGGTTTTAATTCACCAATGAATAATTGACCTTCAAACTTCTTAGAATGTTCTTCAAACTTGGAACCCACACATTTAAAGAGAGAAGAAGGGTTGTGCCATATAAGGGCTTGCCTTAGTCAAACCTTGTGTTAGTGTTTCCACTTCCACAATGGAAATTTCAATGAAAGAGAGCCTAACATTTTGAGGGATAAGGATAAATTAAAAATGAATGATGAATCAAAAATAGATTGCAACTCATCATCAAAAATGGTTTCCTTGAAGGGATAAAGTCATAGAAATATAGTCAAGGCTTGATTGTTGTTTGGCTTGATTTGCTTGAGGACCTACAAGGGGTTAGTCATCACAAAAAATGTGATAACATGAAAATGAAAAAAATCACAAATAATTTGACATGTGAACCACCAAAAATATATGCAAACAAGGGAAAGAGGATTCCCTTTACTAGGCCCCTAAGGTTTTTCACCCTAAGAGCACTAGTGTAGGAATAGCTCTCTTTTCACTTTGGTGATATGCTTTTTAGTGATTGCATTCAAAGGATAGGATGTGGTTGATATTGGGACTGTATTCTATGTGAGAAAGTGTGATTGAATGAAACTAAGCTAACTAAACAATGTAAATGAAAGAAAATGTAAAACTATATGCAAGTTAATCTAAATGACCTAAATGCAAGAAAAACTATAAAGAAACAAGAAGGTTTAGATATTGTGCACATAGAAATAAAGAGTTGCAAATGAGGAGCCTCAGAATGTTTTGGAATTTTCCTAAAATGTGCAAAAGGAAATTTATGCCAAGTTGGGTGACCTAGTCCTTTTGACAGGAAACTTTGTCAGAATGGGTTTCTGCCAAAAGGGTACTCAGATCTACCGAAATCCCTGAAAACAGGTTTAGTGGGCCGCCCAAAGTGGTGACCTAGTCCTCTTCTAAATTTATGAAGATCAAAAGATGGAATCTGGAGCCCTCGGTCTATGCTTTCTACTCCTCTAAGTGTCTAGTCCCGAAAATGCATAATCTGATCTATGGAGGTCCTCCAAGCTTGAACTAGGGTTTCTTCAACCTTAGAGAGCTTGAATGAGTTGTTTAATGACATTCCACCTTGGTTATTTGTCAAATATACCTACAAGACCTACAAATCACACAAAAGAAGGAAAACTTGATGATTTTTAGAGTATAGGGGTTTGCCTTGGTCAAAACCCTATTGAGTAATCAAACCAAATGAAGATGTAAATGTAAAGAAGCATGAAATAAAGGAGTGATGGAGTTTACCTTGCCATGATGTTTGATATTGAGTTGCAACAATGGAGGATTCAACCCTTCAATGATTCTTGAGAGAGATTCCTTGGTGACTTAGAACACTCAAACCCTAGCTTGCTTGAGAAGAAGAGGAGATGAGGGATGAGAAGAGAGGAGATTGAGTTGAATGATGTACCTTAAATTAGGGTTTCTAGGCTTATTTATACAAGTTATGCCCTAACTTTCCCAAAATAACACCATACAGGCCGAACTTAAGGTTTTAAATACAAAATATTGAAAGAATATTAAGTTTATTTCAATTTTTATGCCACATAGGACCAGGTCGTCCAAGGTGGCAAGCTAGTCCACCTAGGAAATTTTGAATGGTTTTTAGTAATTAAAAGGTGCTTATTTGTGCTTTTCAACATTGTCTCATGAAAAAACAATAAGATAGGTTTTATATGTGTATTAAGGGGTCATTATAGCATAATAAAGGGTTGATTAAGTGATGACATGCCGAGGAAAGCATGGAAATGTTTTACAACACCTTAAAAAACTTTGACACAAGGCTTAGAAAGGGGTAAATGGAGGCTAAAAGGGGTCCAAAATCTATAAGCAAAGGTCCAAATGAACGAAAAGTGTCAAAGTCTACACTTTTTGGCAACACATTTAGCCCCCACTGTAGTGAGAGTATGTAATTGCTTCAAACTCACACTAAAGTTTCCCAATGGAGATGGTGAAGAATGGCAAAGAAGAATAATAGGAAAGATGAAGGAGGTGGTCAATCCCCCAGGGATTTGAGATTCTAAGTCAACTTGACATCAATGCAAAAGATGCATTCAAGGGTGAATGCATTACAACAAAACAAGATGCATGATCATGCAATTAAAAGAGATGAAGTGAAGAGAAAGGGTGAAAAAGATGTGCTCACTCTGGGGCCACAAAACATCAGGTCTCTTCGGGGTGAGTTGTCCCAAAGGGTGAGAAACATACACATGGTTGGTATGTACTCACAAAGGTGGCTATGGGGAAAGTCGTGCAGCTTGTTGGGCTTCCCGCTCAAACCATACCAAAGTTTTACCTCGTGATAACTTTAATAAGGTACAACAAAACAAAGTGATGCTGTTCAAAGGGATTTTTCTTTTGTTCATGTGATGTCTCAACCTGGGAAACATTATGCACAATTTCATCAAGAGAGGCAAAGTGCAAATATACTTATATTGTATCCAAGAGAGACAAGGGCTCATCTTGTATGCAAAAGAGGAAAAATGAAAATGTCTCAACCTAAGTAACATTGTGTGTAATGTTTCTAAGAGGAGGAATTGTAATAAAAAATAAGATCACACAATGAAAATGTGAGTGGTGATGTATGCCCCCACTTTAAAGAAATTGTGAAACATCGTATTGTGATCAATTTCTTTAAAGTAGAAGAAGTGGAGGACATGAGAGCTTGTTTGGAAAGACCTATGCCAAGTCATATGTTTTGAAGTAATCTACATCATGATGAGGAGTGTATGTCATGTGCGATCCAATTTAAGACATGTCATCCATATCTTAAGCTTGCTCTTATATGTTCATGAAAGGTTAATGAAAATTCAAGTTTGACAACAAGTGACATATGAGGGAAGAGTCTAACTAACCCTTTGCCCCCACTTAGTGCATAGCAAGAGTCAACTGAAAGGATTGAGGGGATGTAAGGTGCAGTGAAAAACAATATCGATTAGAGGAATGAGGTGGCCCCCACATAAGGGAGAGCACCAAACTCATTGAGATGTTGGATTTTTATACTCAAGGCCTTACATTCATTAGCGGAGCGATGGACTTGGTGATAAGCACAAAAGAAATGTTTTTTGAAAAATTTCTGTTGAGTTCTAGGAGGAAGAGATATCAAGTGAGTAGGTGTAATTTGTATGAGCAATGGTATTAGGGCTCGACTGCTGCAACACATTATGGGTAGGTGGGTAGAGGATGAATTCGGGCTTGGGTTTGGTTGAAGGGTGGTAAAGGATGAGTTGAGGTTGAATAATATTAACATCCTTGAGTAAGGGAGAGGCCAAGGGTGTCTCTTTAGTTGCTTCTAAGGATCTAATATTATTATGGCTTATGTTATCCTTATTATGTATCATGATATCCTCCCTAGGAGGAAGGGTTTTTGGAGAACTACAAACCAACGGTTCAAGAGAAGAAAAGGTTGGTTCTTCTAAAAGAGCTTAATCAATAATAGGGGAAGGATAAATGATGGAATGGTTATGCTCAATAAGGATGTGTTTAGGTGAAGGAGGGAAACTAATATGTTCATGACCTTCACTAATTGTGTTTTCTAAAAACAAAGTAGTATCTTCAAAACAAGGAGAAATACTAGGAGAAAAACAAGTGTTATTATCACAATTATCTACGTTTGTGTTGTCTTGGTTGTTAAGGTCTTGTCCACTAAGATAGGTAAAAGGAGAGAAACAACTAGGATTTTCAGAACTCTCATTAATTGGGTCTTCTAACAAAATATTTTCATCACTAAGAGGAGAGATATTAGGAGAAGAACTAATATGATCATTAGGAGTGTCTAGGGTTGTTTCTTTGTCCAGTACAACATGCTCATAGGGAAGGGAGATTAAATTTTTCTTAGCATGTATAGTTGTGTAAGCTACTAACATTGTTTAAATAAAATTGAAAAGTATATGTAACCATTTTATGCAATGTTTCAACAATATAAACAATGTATATGCAGTGATACAAAACATATTTATCCAATGTATGCTAAGCTTTAAGAAGGTATATAATGTACATGCTAAAAATAAAATTAATTTTAACAAACTAATGTAAAGTTTTCTGAATATAAACATTGTATAAGCAAAAGTGAAAGTTACTTGTATGAATGAGATGCAAAATTACAGAAATGCAAACATTTTTAGATCTAATGATGAAATGAGTTTAAGAATCACCATCCTAAAATGATCTTTTTGACCTAGAAGGATAAAACATATGTTCTCAAAACTTTCTAGACTTATAGTATATGATACTAGGAGCTTGAGAAAGCACAAAAATGAGGTTTTTGGCTCTATAATAGGTAGTGAAAAATCTAATCTGGGACTAGGTCACCCAAAATGGTGAATTAGTCTCAGTAGGGATTTTTTGAAAATTATTTCTTGAGGGTTTTGGATGTGTTTCGGGCTATATGATGCATTCCTAAGGTACAAATGCAGATTTTGAGAGATTTTCAATGAAAATATATGTGCAAAGATACAAGCTAACATGAGCTTTCAGTATTGTAATATATTATAAACCCTAGGATGCAAACAATGCAAATAACTAATGCAATGCAAGATTTTTCCTAAGATGAAATGTGAAATCAAAAGATTAACAAGTGCTGGATAGGCGGGTTCACCAAAAAGATATGCAAACAAGGGAAAGAGGATTCCCTTTACTAGGCCCCTAGGGTTTTCACCCTAAGAGTACTAGGTGTAGGAATAGCTCTCTTTTCACTTTGTTGATTGTATTCAAGGGATAGGATGGGGTTGAAATTGGGGTTGTGTTGTGTGTGATAAAGTGTGACTGAATGAAACTAAGCTAACTAAACAATGTAAATGAAAGCAAATGTAAAACTATATACAAGTTAATCTAAATGACCTAAATGTATGCAAAATTGTAAAGAAACATGAAGGTTCAAATATTGTGCACCTACAAATGAAGAGTTGCAGATGAGGAGTCCCAAAATGTTCTAGAATCTTCTTGAAATGTACAAAAGGATATTTACGCCAAGCTAGGTGACATAGTCCTTCTATCGAGAAACTTTGTTGAAATGGGTTTCTACCAAAAGGGTACTCAGATCTACCAAAATCCTTGAAAAATAGGTTCAATGGGACTAGGTTGCCACTTTTCCCAAAGTGGCAACCTAGTCCTCTTCTAAATTTTTGAAGATCAGAAGATGGAATCTGGAGCCCTCGGTCTTTTCTTTCTACTCCTCTAGGTGGCTGGTCTCGAAAAATTTAGAATTTGATCTATGGAGGTCCTTCAAGCTTCAACTAGGGTTTCTTCAACCTTAGAGAGCTTGGATGAGTTATTTAATGATCTCCCACCTTGGTTCTTTGCCAAATATTTGTATGAGACTTGCAAATCGCACACAAGAAGGAAAACTTGTTGATTGTTAGAGTATAGGGGTTTGCCTTGGTCAAACCCCTTTTGAGTAATAAAACCAAACGAAGATGCAAATGTAAAGAAGCATGAAATAAAGGAGTGATGGAGTTTACCTTGCCATGATTTTTGATCTTGAGTTGCAGTAATGGAGGATTCGACCCTTCAATGGTTCTTGAGAGAGATTCCTTGGTGACTTAGAATACTCAAATCCTAGCTTGCTTGAGAAGAAGAGGAGATGAGGGATGAGAAGAGAGGAGAGTGAGTTGAATGATGCACCTTATAAGAAATTAGGGTTTATAGGCTTATTTATAAAAGTTATGCCCTAATTTTCTCGAAATAATACCATACAGGCCGACCTTAAGGTTTTAGATACAAAATCCTGAAAGAATATTAAGTTTATTTCAATTTTTATGCCACATGGGACTATTTCACCCAAGGTGGCGACCTAATCCACCTGGGAAAATTTGAATGGTTTTCAGTAATTAAAAGGTGATTATTTATGTTTGTCGAGCTTGTCTCATGAAAACACACTAAGATAGGTTTTATATGTGTATTAAGGGGTCATTATAGCATAATAAAGTGTTGATTAAGTGACGACAAGCCTAGGAAAGCATGAAAATGTAATACAACACCTTAAAAAAATTTGGCACAAGGCTTGGAAAGGGGTAAAAAGAGGCTAAAAAGGGTCCAAAATTGATAGACAAAGGTCCAAATGAGCAAAAAGTGTCAAAGTCTACACTTTTTGGCGACACAACATGATGCTTTGGAAATAAAGCTTTGAAATAATGCTCTTGAATTTCTTGCTAATGCTCTTGATCTCCAAAATTTCCACTTAATGCTAGATAGATTTCAAATGATGCAATGACTAGGTATTTATAGGTAATTAATCTAGTTTTCAAAAAGTTAGACCTCAACAACTGACATTTGACATTTTAAATTCAAATAACAAAATGCCAACTTTAACATATTAAATTTTTGAGACAACATAGGGGGACCAAAATATTAAATGGTTGCAATGGTTGTCTAAATGGTTTTTCTTGTTAAATGTTGAATTGGGCTATATCATGCATAATTTAGGAAATTAGGTATACAGTTAGGTCCAATTACTTAGAAGCGAGCAAAGCATAGCGTGAAATTATCAAGGGTGATAATTTACAATGCTACATTTGGATATATATTTGATGTAGGATTTATGATTCTATGTGAGATTTAGTATGGAATATTTTTGGATTGGATCTTATCTTTTGTGCATTGGCATGATGGAGGTTAAGAGAGTTCTTTCTTGAGATGGTGGTTACCTTGGTTATTTTTGTAGGTATCTGTTCTAGAACACACATATGTATTGAGAGGGGGATGAATTAGTATATCCATCAAATTAATTTAATTTCAACTCATCAATCAAATCCTAAAATTACCTTAATTAGATAGCACATTCAAAGAAAGAGTATAGAAACATAACATCAGATTTATGTGGAAAACCCAACAAGGGAAAAACCATGGTGAAAAATGTTTCTTGGAGCTATTGTCCAGATCTAGTCTCACAAATGAATCAATAATTACAATAGATTTAAGTTCTTTAACCTAATGAAGTTTACAAATCCTTGCTCAACACTTACAAAATAATGCTACAACCTTTGAAAACAAATATTTGAAGAATCATACATGACAAATCATAACCACAATACTTTTATTGCCTCTAACTCACTACCTTCAACACTTTTACACCACTCTACCATTGGCTCACTACCTCCAATATTCACACTTGCACTTTTATGTTTGTCTCACTACCTCCAACACTCACTTACATAATTTGGTCCACTCATTGCATTCTGCACACCACTTAAAATCTTCTACTTTCGACTCACTGCCTCTAGCACGCATTAAACACTTCACTAAAAATTTGCCCATATTACTCTTCCTTCAATGCACTACTGTTATAAAATTACATTGATCTCACATTGGACACTTGTGCCAATTGATGACACACTTGATCTTACATTTATACTATCCACAATCATCAAAAGGGTTATCCTTGTTAGCCACCCTAAAGCATATAAACATGAAACATGCAACAATCATATTTGAGTTAGATTCAACACATCCATAAGAAAGGGAAATCAAATGCAGTCCAAGCCAAGAGATAAGGACCTATTTCAAATCTACACACATTCCCATCCTGGTGTATACCACAAAAACCTAGCACAAGCAACTTAGAACACCAAGTCAACCCATCAATCACTCAACCCTTGAAATATTAACTTTAGACCACAAGTGGTACCAGAGAAGAAAGATAGAAACACATGGATTTCATCACAAGAATCAAATGATGTTCAAGAATATTTTCATGCCCTTCTTTGACAACTCCATGCATCATTATGATGGAACAATCAAACATATATAGAACTAATATCTATCACAAACCTAGACAATATAGTCTTGATATATACCTTTGACAACTTAACTTGTGGTACACTTTAGAAACCAAAACTCAAGAAGAGGCAATAGATAGACATGACAAGAAATTTTTCTAAAATGTAAGACCACAATAGAAAATGTGGAGAAATGTAGAAAATTTATTAGAACCTTCCAAGATTGTAATAGCATAGTCTTCACTTTGCTTACTTAGGAAAATTCTATGACAACATATAAGATCTAAAAACTAGAACACATATGTTGAACACTTGACTCTATTTAAGCTTCAAACTACAAGAATAAATCATAAAAAATGGAGGAATGTAGAGCATTCTTTGGAGCCTTTTCAGAGTGCCTTATTGAGCCATTGATATTAAGAGATTATTCTATGAAAATTACAACAATAGACAATGCATACAACATTCATATAATCATATACACATTCATGAGTAACAATGTTATGACCTAACCCTTTCATAAAGAAAAAAATTCTTAATTTTACACCAAACAAGTAAAGATAACGAGTGATCAATCCATTGCAATAAAATCTTTCATTTATTTTATTGATAATTTCCAAACATGATACAACATATTCCAACATGTTTTCCTTTTCTTTTCAATATGCATCAAAGTGATAAATCATACAAATACATACATAGCTCATGGAGCTTTTGCAAAAATAGTAGTAAGATGGTCTAGGTTTCTTTCTTTTCAAATCTTGGTTCTTTTGTTGCCTGTTGTGGATAAGAAGCATCACTCAGGCACTTTTCTGCAAACCATGGACTCTTAATGTGATCCTCCACATATCTATCATTCAATAGATGGCCCTTCCCTTTGATGAAGAGATTAGTAGAATAACCGATAATGAAAACCAACTAAGCATAGTGTTGTTTCCTACATGACTAGAACCATGTAATCCCACAATCTCGAACTAGTATGTAATACGTGATCATGGTGAACTAAAAATGTTGTCTCAAGCATCACACAGTCTAAGTGGATGTTGTACATTGCACTACTTTGGTCAAAGTGTTTCATTCAGTAAGTTGTACTGAGGGTCATTTGTCACATACACTACTCAAGGCCGATTTGACTTAAGGCTATCTTACACTATGCATAGGTATTGTCCTTCAATGGATAATATGTCATCCCAAACTAACCTACAACATACTAAGCTACTATAAATTATTTTACTTAGCAAGTAATTCTACAAGCACCCGAGTCCCATATTGGATTATCTCATCCTAGGAGTAACACAATATTTCCTAGTTAACCTAATAACTTAGTTGTGTGTACCTCAAGTGACTCTTGCATTCAATCAAGCCTAATATATAATATCTAATGCAAACAACATTCTCCTATTATGGAGATCTTTACAAAAATTGTAAAATATATGTAGAATGCATCATTTTCCCTTTTTCAAAGACAACATATTTACTTCCCATGCATAAACAAAAACTAATTTTTCAAGTAGCATAACAATTCTTGCAAATAAATAATAGAAGAATATCCCATGCGTGTAAATGCTTATCCCAAATTGATGATAGTGTTTCCTTCAACTAAAGTTCAATCCATCTCCTCAAATCAATTCCTAGAACCTCAGAAAATAAAAAAATTTCCTCACAAAATTCCCTCTTTCCACACTCAAAAATAACTAATAGGTAATGGAAAATTCCCTAGGTAGAATACACCTTTCTCAAATGAAATAGTAAATGCACAAAAATGTGAATACTGACTAAAAATATGCTCACTCAAAAATGTGAAGAATGGCTGCAAATAATGTTCACTTAGAATGGTGATTACTAGCTACAAATAAAGTTCACTCAGAATTGGGAAGAATGAACATATATTAATGCACAAGATGATACACAATTGATGTATAAGGAAATCACAAAAGACAAATGATGAAAGCTAATTAAGAGAATGAGAATGAGTGAATGGTTCGATATAAGAGAGTTGGTGACTATTTATAGAGAACCCAACTCTCCAAAATCATACAACCATGGCATGAGAATGGACACTACCATTTGAATTGTTCAACTTGGAGGTGGTGCTAAATTAAGTTTGTACTTAGCAATGTCCATGGTGATTCGACTTCAAATTCTACCAGCATTAAGAAGACTATTTCTAAAAGCACATGGAGAAATTCATAAATCAACACCTACAGAAAATGGTTTCAGAGGTGGCACAAAACTCATGAGATGGTGGGATTTTCATAATCTGAGAAGAATTCAATCATATTTCATTTACACATAGACAACATCGACTATTTTTTGGGTTGATTTGATCAATATCATTTACTGCATTGAAATTGGTCAAGCTTCAAATTTCAACCTCGTCAAAGATTAGATGCATTTCATGGATTTATCCCTGCGTGTTCACTAATATGTGATGCATGATTTCTTCTAGAGCCGTATGTGATTCAAATTTGAATTCCATCATACTAAACTATATCGGCCTTCATACACCAAATTTTAAATGATAATACTAAATCAATTCTTTTAAGCAATTTTAGAAATAATTTGATTTCCCAAAGTTTATATTCGTGAATTGAAGTCTTCACAAAATTGACTCATTTATTAAATTTAAATAATTCGATTTTCCAAATTTGAGAATAACACATGGATTATATATATTTATAATTTAAATATATTAAACATATATATATTTAAATACCATGGTATAAATTTTATATATTTATATTCATATGTTTTAAAATATATCTATAATATTTAATATATATTTACATATATATGTTAATTGAGAAGAAAATAATAATAATAGTAATATCCACATTATATAGGATGTGTGCATATATACATATATATACTTGTATATAAATCTATGTGCATGTATGTGTAGGTATACCATATCGATGCATTTGTATGAGCATATCCATTTTCCAACATACACTTGTATCGATATGCATATCCCTATGGATACGTTTATATACTATATTTGTATAAATATCCACTTTTGATTCACTTACATGAATTCACATTACCATCATATAGATATGTGTGTAAGTATGGTATCTCTATACATATTCATATACACATCACTAGATTAGGTCCTAAAACGCATGTGCATACATATAAACATACTTCCACCTACATCCCTCCGATCCATATGATCGTAATATCACAAGACAAATCACAAAAACCAAATAGATAAACATTACTCGCAAATGCATGCAAAATTAAACAAGAATCCTAATGAAAACATACAAGCTAAGGATGACATACCTCTAACCCACACAAACTGAGTCAGTTCACTCAATCTAAGGTGGTATGTGTATGCTCAAATAGTTTTACTTTACTAATTACTCGACCAATCTCTTCTCTTGAGTGATACTTCCCCTCCTCTTGGAGGAATGGTACATATACCTGCTGCGTCCATTGACACATACTCTCGGTAGTCAAATGTTAATAACATAAGAAGTATACATAAACATCTCAAAAGTTAGAATATATTCACAATTCAATAACCTTATATTCTAATAAATGCAGTATTTCACCAAGGATAACATCAATTGAAGTAACAATAAATGAGACAATCATCAAATGTAAAAAAGCTCATATTGATAATAAGGAACAACATATTTTATTCATCTTCATAATTATCATTACAAAATTTAACCCTATGTAGTAATAGTAAGTAGTAACTATATGTAACAAAGATTTTGGCACCTTAATGCTTTCTTACACTTCTAGGGTTTTTCACCTAAAATGAGAAAGATGGGCCAAAATACATGGGTTACATTCAAAGATTGTGGCATTAATTGGTTTGAGTTGGGTGTGATGTGTGTGATTAATGTGTCTAAGTGCAATGAACTAATAAAGAAACTAATTAAGAATGTAAAACCTAGGAAATGCAACTATGTTCGAAAACACATAATGATATACAAGTATGTACAAGATAACCTAAGAAATATACATTAAACTAAAAAAAAAGGTTGGAGATGAAAGGGGTGTGTACCTGGAAACTTGTAGAGGCTCTAAATGTTGTTGAATTTGATGTAGAATTCAAAAGGGACACTTGTACCAATTTGGGCGATCTAGACCTTTTTCTGGAAAACTAGTCTGGATCTTGTTTTAGCCAAAAGGGTATCCAAATCTACCAAAATCCCTGAAAAAGAACTTAAGTGGGACTAGGTTTCCAAAAATGGCGACCTACTCCTCTTCTAAATTTTCAAAGATCATAAAATGGAATTTGAAGCCCTTGGTTTGTGTTTTTTACTCCTCCAAGTGTCTGATCCCGAAAATGTAGAATTTGATATGTAGATGTCTTCCAAGCTCCAACTAGGGTTTATCCAGCCTTGAAGAGATTGGAAAAGTTGTTGAATAATCTTCCACCTTGGTTCTTTGCCAAATCTTCCTACAAGACCTTCAAATCACACAAAATAAGGAAAACTTGTTGATTGCTAGGGATTAGGGGTTTGCCTTAGTCAAACCCGTTTTGAGTAATCAAACCAAAAGGATTAAATAATATAAAGAAGCATGAAACAAATGAGTGATGGAGTTTACCTTGCCTTGATGATAGATCTTGAGTTACAGAAATGGAGGATTCAACCCTTGGATGCTTCTTGAGAGAGATGTCTTGTTGACTTAGTGTACTCAAAACCCTAGCTTTCTTGAGAAGAAGGAGATATGAGATATTGAGAGGAGGTAGGAGAAAAATGAGAGGGAAGAAGTGAAAAATGAGGGAAAAAACCCTTATTTATAGAATTTGTGCCCTAATTTTCTCGAGATAATGCCATACAGGTCGACCTTAGGGTTTTAGAGATAAAATACCAAAATAAAATTAAGTTTATTTCAATTTTTATGCCTCATGGGACTAGGTCACCCAAGGTGGCAACCTAGTCCACCTGGGAAATTTTTATTGATTGTCAAGAATTAAAGTGTGATTATTTATGTTTTTCGAGATTGTCTCATGAATACACACTAAGATAAGACTTATATGTGTATAAAGGGGTAATTATAGCATGAGAAAGGGTTTATTGAGTGATGAAAATCCTAGGAAAGTATGAAAATGTTTTACAACACCTTACAAAACTTTGGAACAAGGCTTGGAAAGGGGTAAAATGAGGTTGAAAAAGGTCCAAAATTCATAGAGAAGGTTCTAAATGAGTGAAAAGTGTCAAAGGCTACAATTTTTGGCGACACACTATACAATCAGGGTGTAACAAACAAGAAGTAGCTCATAAAATCCTTCCCAATTGTAGCATATGCAACCAACTACACATTTCCACTTTGTTGACAATTGATCATCATCAACAAACACCATATAGTTGACATTAATGATGACTAGTAAAATCCATACTATTGATATCATCACAACAATCTCCCCCTTTGGTATTCATGGCAACACCAATGAGAGAAACACCAACCAATATCTCCCCCTTCCTCTATTTTTGATCTATCTCCCTCCCTTTGACATTAAGGAAAAAGGGATAATGGTATTCAACTAAGCTTTCCATAGCATATAAGATCCCCCTAACTACATAAATTTTAGCATTATTCTACTTGCTCCCCCTAAGAGGTAGTCTTCATTAGTCGAAGAATAAATATTTGTCTTTAATTTCCCCCCTAGACAGATGCACCAACTATTCACCTAGTTAGAAGTAGGAGGGAAAACAAACCCTAGATTCTATCTAAGATACTCAAAAGTATCCTTTGAAAGAGCCTTTATGAAGATGTTTTCAATTTAATCTATTGTGGGTACATACTCTAGTATTACTTCCTGATCAACAACTATCTCTCTTAAGAAGTGATATCTAATAGGAAAGGATAGGAAAGGTCCTTTTATAGTCCACAATACTAGATGGTTTGTTTTTGGGTTTACAAATGGCTTACAGTATATGTGACTCCTCATACTACCAATACGAGGGAGGCACATAACTTGTGCTCCACAATACAAGGTGTACATACCTTACCCCCTGTAGGATTTGAAATTGTGACCTCTCTCTCAAGAGTACAAGGTCTCCACCATTAGGCCAAATTAGGTGTATGATATGTGATTTTTTCTAGCATGCATCACTAAATTCTTTGAAATATTGATGACACTTGTATTATCACATAGAATTGGAATGCACTCATAATACATCACCTTGATTTCCTTCAAGGTTTGCTTCATCCACAACACTTGGGTGCAACAAGATGTTGTAACAATATATTTTTCTTTTTCTACTGATAAGGACACTAAGTCTTGCCTTTTACTAAACCAAGAGACTAATTTTTCCCCCAAAAAGAAAGCTCCATTTCTAGTAGTCCTTTTATCATCAACACTACTAGCCCAATCAACATCAATATATGCACTCAAGGAAAATTCATTACCCTTTTGATACTACAATCCATAGTCTAATGTGATCTTTTGGATCATCTTGAAACCTTGCAACCAAGAAAATTGTTGGCATAATATTAAGCCTTGAAGTAGTTAAGAACAATAGGCCTCCAATCATAGACCTATATAGAGTTTGAGCAGCCTAAGGTGGCACATCATCCTTACTAAAATGGCAACTAGTTACCACTGGAGTGCTCATTGGTTTACAATATTCCAAACTTCTTTAGAATTTCCTTAATATACTTTGCTTGAGACATAAAAATGCCATTATTTGACTAAACGACTAGAAAGTTCAAGAAATAAAGACAACTCACCTAACAAGGACATTTCAAATTCCTTCTATATTTATTCAGCCTCTTACAAATTTCACCATTGCCTCCAAAAATTATGTCATCAACATACACCACAATAATTAGAATCTTTTCATCTTCTACTTTGATGTACAAATTATTGCTCGTGGTACCTTTCTTGAAGCCTTCTTGATGGAGGTACTTGTCCAACCTTGCATACCAAGCCCTGGGGGCTTTCTTGAGACCATACATAGCCTTCTTAATTCTGTTAAACATTCTTGGATGTATTGATAACTTAAATCCATCAGGCTGTTATGTGCATACTTCTTCTAACTCACCATTCAGGAAGGTAGATTTCACATCCATTTGATAAAATTTAAAGTTCATATGAACAAAAATTACAAAAAACATTATGATGGCCTCCATTATTGCCACCAGAGAAATTATTTCTTCAAATTAAATTCCTTCCACTTGTGAATATCCTTTGCATACCAATCTTGCTTTATTTCTCATAACTTCTCTATCTTCATTGAATTTGTTCCTGAACACCCATTTTGTTCCTATTATATTATTTTTTGTAAGTCTTGGAACCAATTCCAAAGTCTAATTGTTCTCAATCTGATTTATATTTTCTTCCATAGCTTGAATCCATCCTTCATCTTTGTTAGCATGAATAAAATTCTTTGGCTTTATTCTTGACAACAAATAAAAATTCACCTATTCATTTGATTTCTCAAACATTCTTCTTGTCTATGCTCCTTCATTCTTATCTCCAATGATATAATCTTCTGAATGATTCCTTTGAACATAATTGGCAAGAGTCTTGGGGAATTTCTCCTTTGTTTCTTCCTTTTTTGAAACTTCTTCTTCCTCTATGTAGGTAGATTCATCAATCCAACAATCTTCTAGCTCATGTTTGCTTTGATGATCAAATTATTCATCCATCTAACATTTGCACTTTACAAAAAAAAAATTCTATCTCTTGTTGTAGCATTTATAGGATTTGATCCTAGTTGAATACCCAAGAAATATTCCTTCATCCGAGCTTGAATCAAACTTCCCAAATCCTTCTTCATCTCTCTTGATAAAATATTAGCTTCCTAACATTCTAAAACATTTTGTAGTTGTCAGTCTCCCATACCAGAGCTCATAGGGAATTTTGGTGCTATCCACCCTTAGTTGAACTTTGTTAAGAATGTGTACAACGATATAGACTACATCCTTCCAATACACATTAGGAGATATGGATTCATTCAATATTATTCTTGCCATATCTTGAACAATTCTATTCTTTCTTTCTACTACCATATCCTACTAAGGAGTTCTAGCAGTAGAATAATGTCTCTTTATCCCATGCTCTTTATAGAATTCTTCAAATTCACTTCATGTAAACTCACCACCTCTATTAGATCTTAGACACTTGATTCTAGCATTCATTTTATTCTTAACTATTGATTTAAAGATCTTAAATCTACTGAAAGATTTTGATTTTTCTTTTAAGAATGTAACCCATGTCATTCTAGAGAAATCATCAATAAGTAACATGAAGTGCCTTTCACATTGAAGAATCATTGTTTTAGTAGCTCTAATAGATTATTATGAACTAATTACAAAGGTCTAGTAGTAGAATAATCTTTGCTCTTGAACTTTATACTTGTGCACTTCCCAATTTGAAATTCTCTGCACATGGTACTTGTAGGTTTGACAATCCCTAGCATGTCTCTCATTGCATGCATGAAGCTGAGATTCACAAGCTTATCAAAGTGGATGCATCCAATATTCTTATGCCACAACCAACATTAATTTTTTTGCCAAGAAGATAGCTTTTTCCATTCACACCCTTAAGGTTGTATAAGTTTCCTTCAATCCTTGAGCCTTCTACCACCAATCTTCTAGACTTCATTTTTATGATTTTACATCATTTCTCATTAAATAAGATATTGTATCATTTGTTGCATATTTGTCTTACACTAAGAATAATGTGCTTGAGAGCTTCAACATAGAAAAAAATTTCAGTCTTATATTTTCCATCAATACTTATAGTGCCTTTTCTAGAGATCTTTGTTGATGAATTATCTCCAAACTTTATTGAACTGCCATTCCATTTCACCAACTTGATGAGCTTTCTTTTATTACCATTCATGTGACTCGAACGCCCACTGTTAATTATCGAGATATTTGATTGTACTTGAGCATGAAATGATGTTTGAACAATCATTGAATTTTATTTGCTTGATTCCTTGACTTGCTCAACATCATTTGTCTTTTGAATTTCTAATTTTGAAAAATCACTTTTACAATTTTTTTCTATATGCCCAACATTATTACATATCTAGCATGTCACATTAACATCTACCATAGAAGAAAGATAATTTCTATTGACGAAAATTCTTTCATTCATTTTAGATTTCCACTCTATAAAATTATGTACATACTTATTGTAAATGAAACAATAACCAAAAAATGTGTGATTTAACCTGTTTGTAGAGAATTTACTTGCATCATGAGATATTTATTTAGGTCTAATATCAACTTCCTGACTTCCGGACATAGCTTTCTCCAACTCCTTTTTGAGTAATAGGATCTCCTTCTCAAACTTTTTACATTATGTTATTTTTGATTCAATCAGGGTTTTTGGCCTTTTAATCTCTTTCCTTGCATAATCCAAACCTTCAAGAGAAAAGACAAGCTCGCCTTCAAAAATTCTTCTTCTTCCATAGATCTTCTTGAAATTTCAGGGATCATAGAGGCCATGAATAGGGCTTCATCTCCATCATCTTCTGATGTGCAGTGGTCTCCATCTGAGGAGTAGTATTCTTCTCTAGAGAGAAGATTCTTCTTGAAATTGTTCCTCCTAAAATCCTTGCTACTACTTTCAATTATTTGAAAGGAAATTTAGAAGCATAGTGACCAATTCTACTAAAATTAAAGCATTTGAATGAAAGTTTACCTTTGTAAGTTTGTATGATCCTTTCTTTAGCTTTCTCAAAAAGTTTTCTTATTCTTCCTCAGAATCACTAGGTGATCCAAAATCATCTTCTTTATTCACAACTTTGAATGTAACTTCTCTTTTATGTGTACTTTGAACTTCATTCCTAATCTCATAGGTTGTGAGGGATTCAAAAAATTCCTCTATTGTAAGATTTTTCTAATCCTTGGCTTCTTCAATTACAAGAAATTTTAGGTCAAACCTCTAAGGGAGGGTTCTTATAACTTTCTTCACCACCAAAAATTCAATTATGTCTTCTCAAAGACCTATGATTCTATTCACAAGTTCATCTAACTGAAGTAGATAAATGGCTATATTCTTTTATTCTTTCATCTTCAAATTTTTAAACAATGTTAAGAAAGATAAATGCAAATTTGTTTGATTTACACTATCATTTCCTTCATAGAGATTCTTGAACTTATCCTATATCTATTTTTTGTAGTCTTGCATTGTACTACCTTGACAAATTCAAATTTTTCTAACCCACTTAAGATATCATTCTTTTATTTAGCATTATTCTCATGAGCCCTTTTTGTATTTGGATCAATAATAGGATGAGTAGGTTAAACATAATCGTCTATGGAAGATCTACAAATGTCATAACCATGTGATGTAAGATAAGAATTCATCCTCACACTCTAAAAATCATAATTGTTTCCATCAAACTATGGTTCCTTAGAAGAGGACTCCTTTTGAGCCATGTACTCTAAGCCAATATCTACCTTCAGTTGTTAGGTTGCACCAAGGAACTCAACTTTGATACCAATTGTTAGAACACATAGATATACTAAGAAAGGGGTTAATTAGTATATCCCTCGAATTAATTCAATTTTAACTTATCAATCAAATCCTACAACTTTCTTAATCAGATAACACATTCAAAGCAAGAGTGGAAAACCATAACATCAGATTTGCGTGGAAATATGACAAGGGAAAAACCACAGTGAGAAAATATTCTTGGAGCTACTATCCAAATATAACCTCACAAATGGATCAATAAGAAATTTTACAACTCCCTACTCAAAACTTATAGAATGAGGCTACACTCTCTAAATACAACTCTTTGAAGAATCATATGACAAATCACAACTGCAACACTTCACTTGCCTCTTGCTTACTGCCTTTAGTACTTTCACACCACTCTACCTTTGGCTCATTTCCCATGGTATTCACACTTTCACTTCTACCTTCTACTCAATTCCTTCAGCACTTCAACAATTTGGTTAGCTCACTCCCTTCCACACACTACTTAAAACCTTCTTCTTTCATCTCACTACCTCTAGCATGCATTAAACACTTCATTAAAAATTTACACACAGTTTTGTCAAGAAATTACATTTATTTGACATTGAACACTTGTACCCATTGATCAAACACTTGATCTTACATTTATACCTATAATGGAACTTGAATTTGCACACGTAGGAAAATTCCCCATTTCATCACCCCTACCTTAGAAAATGTAAATTTAATGATGCAATTCCATCATCACGACCTCGCTTCATCCACCTACTTGCATATTTTCACATAAGTGGAGAAATCTCTATCAGGGATGTGCATGCGCCACACAAACGTCCATGCATCACATTAGCATCCTAACAAGATTCCTACCTCTAGAATCCACATAGGTGTTATGTTTCTCCATTGGCAGTGAAGTGTAACATCTCCTACCTCCTTGACCAGCAAAAAATGGGTTTTTGCCTCCATTTTTCCATTCAAATGATCTAACTTCTAATTCATTTCTTCTTTGATCTAACTTCTAATTCATTTCTTCTTTGATCTAACTTCTAATTCATTCCTTCTTCTTGGACTTTGTCTTGAACTCTTGAACATTATTCTCCAGTCTCACTCTCTACATACTCTTAGCTCTATTCTTGCACTCTCAAGCTCCTATCTTCTTGGTTGCAATTTGTTTTTCTTAGCTTCTACATCGCATTCGTTGTGACAACACTACTATTGGAGGATTCATAAGATCTCTTCTTCCACTACTTACCTTGAGTGCTCACAGTTGAGGAGGTGATATTGTCTGTTACTATTTGTTCTTTGTATCGGTTTGTTTACTATGTAGCATATTTTTTGTTGGTGCTTTCTCTTAGTACTACTATTTCCTTTCTATCTCTTTATCACTCTATATTTTGTGGCTATCTATTGTCTGTGGAGGTGGTAACACTAAAGCTGGGGATTGATTGAGGTAGTCCACTAAACACAACCCTAATTTTTTTCCATCTCCATGTGTGTAGGTGTATATGGGTGGAGCTAATTAAAGATTCAAATCACAAGTGGATAGGTTTAGTCCATCACCTTCTCTTTCTTCATTCTAGAATAATTCAATTATAGCATTCCTTTTGTCATACTTTCATTTTTGTGTTTTTAAGTATTCTTTCATAGCATAAAATATCTAGCATTTATGCGATTAGTAGGTCTTCCTATGTTTTAGTTTTCTCTTTAGACCTTCTATCCATATAGACACCAATGCATCTCTGAGACACGAGCGTGCTATGCTGGAGTCGATGATCTGTGATATCATCCTCAGACAATGAGTTGTTGGGCCAAAGATTAAACCTTGGAAACTGGCTCATCTAACCTTGAAAGTATTCAGTTTTAGCTGAAGGAAAGCAATAGGCCATATGTCCTTCATTTTCAACCTTAGTACCTTATCCCTTTCAATTATCTTAGCAAACTTGAGGTAGTTTAGGGAAAACAATTTCTTAAGACTCTCTTATGACCTAGAGTCTTGGGGTGGCAGGTCCCCCTTCTCTATATTTTGGTAAACCTAATGTGAACCTCTTGAATCCTTTTGTTTATTTTGAGACATCTTCTCTCACATCTAAGGTGAGTTGTAGGATTGAGAATTGTAAAGATTAATGAGATTTATGACTCATTCTATGACCTTCGAGCATGTTGTCAGAAGGAGTGTATGACACTTAGAGATGAACTTTACGAAGGTCACCATGACTCCCACTTTTGATGAAGTAGTTTCAAGAATGAACACAAATTTATTTGGAGAACTCACACATATCCCTATCCCTCCCATTTATCCTATGACATCATCTATGGAGGAAGATGAAGCTCTTGTGATTCTTGAAGAGAAACTTCATTCCCCAAATCAAAGGCTTCTAGAATCTAGGAACTATTTGGGGAAATAAAAGATCATGACTAAGAATGCTAGGGTGGTTAATGAGTTAAGACATATGTTGGATAAGTACATGGTAGGTCTATAATCTCTTTGAGGCCTTACCAACATAATGGAAACTCATGTACCATCATACAACCCTAGATTGAGTGTTGTCTATGGACCTGGGCTTGAGATTATTGAGACAAATAGAAGTATCGATGCTCAGGGTGTCAACGAACATGACTAAAACAAGCCCTTACATATTTTCTCCTAAAGTCCCCCCATCATCAAAGTATACAAGGTACCTTTGAGATTCAGATTTGCTACTCCTAATGCTCCGAGCAATAATCTCAGGGTCAATGTTAGCTTGGGAAGTGGGGCATCTATTGGAATGGGAGATGGTGGGCCTGGTAGTCACAATGGTTCTGGTGGTGGTTCCATTGGTCTTGTCTCATCATCTGATCTAGTTTTGAATGCCTTGTTACAAAACATGGGCCGGATGAAAAACCAACTAACGAATTTGTCCCATGCCACCTTTCAACCCATTTTTCAACCCTTCTTTTATTACAGTCCTCTGTTGATAGAAATTCTAAATACTGATATCCCCCAAGGGATGAAGATTTTGAAGTTTGAGAAATATGGTGGTAAGGGAGATCCACAAATGCATTTTTTGACATTCAATGCCATGTGTACAAATTTCTTCCACCATGATACATTAATGGCTAAGTTGTTTCCCAAGCCTCTTAAGGATACAACCCTTGAATGATACTTTTCCTTACCTAACAATTCCACATTCTCGTTTGATCAACTCGTGAATCAGTTTCTAAAATATTTCCAGGAAAACATCGAGCCAAAGATGTCCTTTTTCAGATCTCTTCCAATGTAAGTAGGGATAACATGAAAAGATAATTGATTCCATAGCTCATTATCAAGCGTTATTTTCAAAAATTTCCTACCCTTTTCCTAACTTGGATTTCCAAAAGGTTTTCATCAAGAAACTACAAAGATCTTTGCAAAGAGAAATTCACCTTGATGAAATATCATTCTTTCACATATCTATGTGTCGCATTATGAGAGTATCAACAAAAAATTGATCATTTTAGGGGATCCTCCTCACACTCCCATTTTGAGGGTAGGTCTATAGTGTCAATCTTTGGAAAAAAAAATTTGTTATGAATGTGGTCTCTTTGAATGATGACAAGATCTTTAAACACAATAGGCACTTTAATAAAACTATTTGAATCATATTCTACTATCTTAAAGAAATTGTTAAAAGATAAAGTCTTTCAACTTTTCTAGATCCTTGACCTCTCACCGAGCCCTACAACTAGTATAATGAGCACACATTTTACCAATACCATTGAGTTCACAAACATGATACCAAAAGATGCATGTGCCTACATCATGAGATTTTGGATCACATTGATGAGACTACCATCCGTCTTGATGGGGAGAAGAAAAATTCTAACAAGTTTATGGAAAAGGCCAACAACGAAGTGTAGATTTACATTGATCCATTTCCATCTTATTCTGCAAACTTAGTTGTTGAACCTTTGGGTTCCATTGAGTTTATTATTTTGGAGTACATAAAAATGGTTTCATTTACTTGCATTCCTTGCACCGAGCCTGCGAATGGGTCACCAAATATAAATTTCACATCATAGGATATACTTATAAAAAAAGAGCCTTCCCCCTTGTATATTCCCACTTGTGTCAATGGCAACATTGTGACCAGTGTCCTAGTGGACCCCGCAATTTGTTTGAATGTCATAATGGAGGAGACTCTTCTTATCAACTTTTTGTATAGGGAGGAATATGAGGAAACAAAGACAAATATACCCACACACGATGGGATCCTGGTCCCTCCTCTTGGTTCTATCCCTCTTTCAATCTTGGTAGAACCTAAGGCCATAGAAACTTCTTTTGTTATAATTCAAGAGTAAGATTTATTTAGGGTGAAACTAGGCAGCCCATGGTTGGTTTCCATGAATGGAATCACTTTGGTTATTCATAAATGTCTTAATTAATCTCATGAGGGCCTTGTGCACATGACATTGGTTATAAATCATTGGTGTCCCATGGGGGCTCCTTGCTAGATCACTTTTGTCTCACTCTTGCTAGCTTGCTCCCTTCAAGGATGAACTTGCTATATTGTGCCTATGTCAAGTATAAGACTGGGGGAGTGATGTCGACCTATCCTACATCTACCTATACTATTTTGGTAAAAGGTTGTATGATTGTGCAACAACAAGCTTCCTCCTCTTCTCAACAAAAGGGGAAGGGGAATTTTGCTTGCACCCAATAGCCTTCCTCATCTTCTACTCCATCTGCTTTTGTTTCTCGCCTTTTTGCAGTGCCTTCAACACCTTCTCCCATGCCTCACATGGGGAGCCCAATGGTGTTTGCTTGGCGAAAAGCCAAGCGTCAAGTGTTTGAACTTCCCATCTTGCCCATGATGCCTAGGCCCATTTTTTATGGCAAGGGGAAGAGCCCTCATTAAAAGTTTCCCCTATGTCTTGGCCTTTGTCACCTCCTATGACTCATGCCCCTACAACAATGAATGAGAAGATGCCTGCTATGGAGGCACTGATGTCTACTTCTCCACCTACTATTGTTTTCCCTCCTGCACTTCTCGCTCCTACTCCGGTCCAAGAAGTTTCCCTTCCACTAACAACGATTGTGAGGGACACTCTTATGGTAGAACAAGAGCCTCCTATCCCTTCTCAAGTAGTGACTTCGAGTTCTCGAATCTGAAAAAACTGGCTAGCACATGAGTGTAATAACCAAAGAAAGGCTTTGGTAGTTGAACAAGCCACCTTGCTGTGGGAGCCAATAAATCCTATTTCGGCACCTCCTATTGTGCCTCCTTCTACTGCTTTTTCTTCAATTCAACTTGCTTATGTTTTTCTTCTAAATCCTTTGGCTTATGTTGATGATCCTCATCCCAAAAGGGTGTAGGTTCTCATCGCTCCTTTTGTGGAGCCTCTGATTTTGATGTCTCTTTTGTACATCCCTTTGTTCGCTGAACCCATAGACACACCAAACATGTTGGTGGTGCCTGCCATAACTCTTTATCTCCCCTCCTCCACATTTGCTTCTTCTATGTGGATCCAACATCCTTCGTTGAAGTGTAAGCTATAGGATAACCTCACTTCAAGTGGTGGTCGGAAGAAGGGCTCACTTTCTTCGGGAAATAGTTCTACTTTGGCTTGTGTTGTCCTTGTGACAAAGGTGTCCCTGAAGTCACTTAATTTTGTCATTGCCCCTTTGATGAGGTTGGTAGTGGATCTCAAGATCCTCCTTCCTCTCCTACCCAGTTGACACATGACACTTTGATTAAGTTCATGTTTAACTTGGTGGATGACGTCTTTATTCTGTTAATGATCTTTGCGAGATTGATGACCTTTACCTCATAGGAGTTGAGTGAAGGAGAAATTTAGGGGCCTTCTTCCTTATCCCTTGTTGTAGGAGAGTTAGAGGGTGCTCCCCTTGCTATCTCTCCCTTGTAGGCTTGTCCACCCTCCCCATATAATGATCTAGAAATGGAGAACAACAACCTCCTAGTTTTTGAGGACTAGGGGTACCTCTTCTCTATTTGTAGATTAGATTTGTGTGTGTGTTGTGTTCTCCCTGTGCTTGTCTTTATGTGTTCCTAGAGGACCCTTGCCACCCTTATAGGTGCTTGGATACAAGAGTGAAAATTTATCATAATATTCCTCTATATGTTTCATCATTCTTTTATATGTTGTGACTTTGATTTTTGACAATTGGGGATGATGCAAAGTGTTGGGGGAATTTAGGCCTCCCTTCCATGTTGACCTATTCTTTTTGTCATCATGTGATCTTCTTCATGATCTGGGAACTACGGGGATTGATGACCTTCTCTTCAATACATCATGGGTTACCTATAAGAACTGATCTGAACCCAAACTCCCAGATCCCCCTGTATCTTGATATTTTTTTTGTCTCTGCTTGTATCTTGTTTTCTTTGTCTTTTCTTTCCTCTCTTTCTGCTTTCTTTGTGATGTTGTGGTAATTTAGTATTGTCCCTCATGTGTGTATCAAAATTTCCATGTTTACATCCCACTATGTCTCGTGGGACACAACATCATTGCCTTTTCTTTCTCTCCTTAGGATACCATACACTCCTTTGATTTGCACACACCATCTTGAGGGGGCATACTACTTTGATTTTCAATAAGGTGAATTCGGTGGTCAACAAATCCCTTACTAAATTGTTTTCAATTTTCAAAAATCACATCCTTCAACAAGGACCCCTTAGTGAATTTTTTCTTTCAAAAAAAAAATCGTAGCAAAAAGAGTTTGAAAACCTACCTTCAAGAAGGAGCATTCTTCTTATCAGATTCCTTGACAAAAGATATCTTTCAAAAGGATTGCTTGATCATAGAATCATTTGTGAAAAAAATGTCATACTTTTCAAATGGAATGTCCTATGTGGGCCCCTCTCTATCTTGAAGGGTTCTCGAGGGGATCCCTTTGAAAAATTCTCCTTCAATTTATTGCTCTATGACATGTCTGTATACTTTGAATTTTTTTTCCTAACAAATTGCTTTGTAGGACCAAGCACTTGTAAAGCCGCTTTCACAATCAAGCTTGCAGGATTGAGAAACTTGTCAAGCTTTCCTTGCAAGACTGAGCACCTATAAGGGAATTTCACATCAAACTCTTTAGGATCGAGCACCTATGGAGTCATTTCATGCAAGCCCCATAGGACTGAGAACTTGTGGTGCTCCCTTCACAAGATCGAGAACCTATGAAGCACTTCCTTTCTGCAAGATTGAGAACTTGTAGAGCCCTTTTTTAAACTTTTGTGGGGTAGAGAACTCATAGAGCCTTTTGTTCAATTTCCACAAGATTGAGTACCCATAGAGCCATCTCTCTCTCTCTCTCTCTCTCTCTCTCTCTCTCTCTCTCTCTCGTATCAAGGTTTCCCTCTGGGACCAAGAACCTGTAGAGCTACCTCCTACTCATCTGAGTGTCCTAGATCAAAGATATACTTCCTTGATAATTTAGATATATTATCTTCAATCCCTTTATACTTTACCTCGCATTCACACGAACACACATGCTCGCTAAAGTGGGGTGAAAAATATAATGGAGTGAATTTGCACCCTTAGGAAAAATCCCCATTTCATCACCCCTACCTTAGAAAATGTAAATTCGATGATGCAATTGCACCACCACCACCTTGCTTCATCCACCTAGCCACATATTTTTGTGTTGATGGAGGAATCTTTGTTGAGGATGCACGCATGTTGTGTGGACATCCACACACTATGTTGTCGTCCTGATAGAATCCCTACCTTTGGAATCTGTAGAGGTGTTACATTTCTCCATTGGTGACGAAGTGTAACATCTCCTGCCTCCTTGACAGATGAAAAATGGGTCTTTTTCCTCCCTTTTCCATTCAAATGCTCTAACTTCTCATTCATACCTTCTTCTTGGACTCTCTCTTGAACACTCTCCTCCAATCTCACTGTCTACATACTCTTAACTCTATACTTGCACTCTCAAGCTCCTATCTTCTTGGTTGCAAGTTGTTGTTCTTGGATTCTACACAACATTTGGTGCGATAATACTATTTTTGGAGGATTCAAAAGCTCTATCCTTCCACTACTTGCCTTGACTACTCATAGTTGAGGAGGTGATATTGTCTATTGCTATTTGTTATTTGCATCATTTTGTTTACTACGTAGCATATTTATTATTGACGCTTTCTCTTAGTACTACTATTTTATTTCTATCTCTTTATCATTCTCTATATTTTGTGGCTATCTGATTGTTTGTGGATCTAGGAACACCAAAGTGGGGGGGCTGACTAAGGTAGTCCTCTAAACAAAGTCCCAACATTTGTTCTGTATTTGTGTGTGTAGGTACGTGTGGGTGGATCTACTTGAAGATTCAAATCATGGGTGGACAGGTTTAATCCATCACCTTCTCTTTCTCCATTCTAGCATAATTCAGTTATAACATTCCTTTTGTTACACTTTTAGTTCTGTGTTTTTTAGTATTTTTTCGTAGCAGAAACATCTAGCATTCAGGTAGTTAGTAGGTCTTCCTATATTTTAGTTTTCTCAAGTTGGACCTTCTATCTGTATAGACGCTAGTGCATCCCTGAGACACTAGCACGCCATGTTGGATTCCATTATCTTCACTGTTGTCCTCAAATAGCAAGTTGTCGGGGCAGTAGACCAAACCTTGGAAATTGGCTCATCTGACTTTGTAAGCATTTTATTTTAGTAGAAGGAAAGCAACAAGCCATATGTCCTTCCTTTTTAGCCTTAGTACCTTATTCCTTTTAATTCACTTAGAAAACTTGAGGTAGTTTAGGAAAGCCCATTGCTTAGGACTCTCCTATGATTTGAAGCCCTAGGGTGGTAGGCCCCCCTTCTCTACAATACCATTTGCAAGCATAAAAATGGTTCTCCTTGTCAACCAACTTGAAGCGTATAAACATGAAATATGCAACAACCATATTTGAGTCAAATTCAACACATCCATGGGAAAGGGAAATCAAATGTGATCTAAGTTAGGAGATAAGCAATACATATTTCAAATCTACACACATTCCCATCCTGGCACACACCACAAAAACTTGACACAAGCAACTTAGAATACTAAGTCGGCCCATCAAAAACTCAACCCTTGAAATATTAACTCCAGATGACAAGTGGTACCAAAGAAGCAAGATAGCAACACGTGGATAAGAAACAAGTGGTACTCAAGGAGAGATAATAGATAGACATGATAAGAACTTCCTCCAAATCACAAGACCACAACAACAATTGTAGAGAAATGCAGAGCATTTTTCAAAACCTTTCAAGACTGCAACAACATAGTCTTCACTTTCCTTACTCAAGAAAATTCTACAGTAACATCCAAGATCTGAAAATTGGAACACATACAATGAACAATTGACTTTGTCTAACCTTCAAATCATAGGAACAAATCATAAAAAGCGAAGGAACGCAAAGACTTCTTTGGAGCCTTTTCAAAGCACCTTCTTGGGCCATTGACAGTAAGAGATTCTTCTATGCATATTACAACAATAGACAATGAATACAACATTTGAATAGAATCATATACACATTCATGAGTAACAAGAAGCAACTCATGACATCCTTCCCAATTGAGCATATGCAACCAACTACACACTATCACTTTCTTGAATGATGAGACAATCATCATTAGCAAACACCATATAGTTGACATCAATGGCAACCAACAAACTCCATACTATTGACATCAATGACAACACCTACAACATACTTGCAACAGTATCTTGATGGAGCACTTGAGTGTCTTTATGATACATGTTACCTATAAAGACTATTTTCTTGATGTTTAAGTTTACTTTTGACCCCTTATGCAATGTACTCAACAAGTGGGAGGATGGTTAGAAAATGTGTTTTCACCTTGCATAGTTTACTTTTGACCCCTTATTTAATGTATTCAACAAGTGGGAGAATGGTTAGAAAATGTGTTTTCACCTTGCATAATATTGTAAAATATATATTATTATTAGTGCACTTAGGGAATCTAGAGTTGCATGCATCACATGGATTAAACATTCTTGGGGCCATTTTGTATGTTGTATGTAACATTGAAATACATATTTAATGTGGGATGCCTATTGAAAAAATATTTAATGTGGGTTGCACATTGAAAAAATATTTAATACTGAGAAAAAATAGTATTAAAAGAGGAAAACTTAGTGCCAAAAAATAAATGAAATGGGGTATATTTTGTAAGCTCATGGTATTAGACATGTGGTTTATATTATACCAATTGGTGATTTTGTGCAAGCTTAAATCCGTAAAAGAAAACACACAAGTAGTTTTTGAGTTGGCTAGTTGGTTATCATAACCTTTTGTTTGTTTGCTAAGGTTGATTATCTCTTGTAGGTTGCATATGTGTGGAGAGGAAGCATGAATTAGGATATCTCAAAAGGTGTGCATGGAGACTGTGCAACCATATTGTAACATTTGTTCAAACGATAATACATTGAGTTTGTGGGTGCTTTTGGAGGTTGGGCTTTTCCTTCTTAAGGGTTTTCCTAGGGTTCATCTTGTGTAATCTTGATAGTATGTTTGTCTATTCTTTTGTATTGTGGATTTTGAATACTTGTTTGCATATTTTCTCTTGTGGGGTTATGTAGAAATAGTTCATTATAACTACACATTTCCTTTCAAGATAATATAAAATATATTAGAACTTTGTCCTTAAATACAATGACACAATTTGAATATTTTATGTTTGAGTTGATAGGGAACAATTAATTAAAATTTAGCGTGCACTAAAAGTTAAATTTAAATTTGGAGGTTTGGGGATCAAAACTATACATACAATGCTACGGTTTTGAACTAGGATGAGGAGCAACATATATGAAGATTGGGTCCAAAACACTAGAAAAAATAAATTCAAAACCATATAAATCATATGTTATGTGTCAACTTTGATATAAAAACATACCATTCAAACACTAAATTGTGTTTTCATAAATATACTAAAAATAAATAATAAACAAATAGTAGAAAATATTAGAGATACTCTTTTCATACTCAAATTATTCTTTAAAATATAAATAGAATTGTAAGTAGGAGGTATTTTCCATAGCGTGTCAAATTAAGATATTACTATCACGATTCAACCATGTAGTTTTTTGAGTCAAACTCATTGACCCATCTTTCATGAGTAGTGGTTCACAAGAACCCATCTCTCATGATAATGAATTATCCACTTAGCACTCATTGCATCTAGGTGATGCTCACAAAGGTGAAGCACTGGGACTTCTCGGGAGGTCACCCATCCCAATACTGCTCGAGCTCAAGCTCGCTTAACCAAGGAGTTTTCCCCAAGGTTAAGCCCACTTAGCTTGCAATCCCATTTGCAAAACCTTCAGCAAGAGTTGTGCCTTATGAACCATTCATTATAAAGCCCCCTTAGCTCATCAATTGATAAGTAGGAGCCCCTTTCGCGTGTCAAAGAATTGTATTTCAATTAATTGAACACAATTCATGAAGTTAATGGTAGATTCCTTGATTACTTACCTAAGATTCAAACCCATACAAATGTAATCATGTGAATTTGATATAAAGACCTAAAATCCTTACTATACAAAAGGGTATGGTTGTTGGTATTATACAATTAGAAAAGGGTATGGTTGTGGGTATTTGGAAGTTTGAAATGCCCAGATTTGTCTGAACATGTTTATGGCATAAGTATCAACGTTCAGTCAAATGACGTCCATCTCAAATCACACCAGAGTCCAAAACTTGTGGTTCACTCGTGACTGCATTGCCATTGTCGAACTGATTGACATTGATATAGGTATCAAAAACTACAGTGGGTTCATTGTAATTGGTCTCATCCAAAGGGAAATTTTGACCGGAAGGAAGTTTTGACCTGTTTTTTGGTTTGATAGGTTTTCCCAGAAAGACACCCATCCTTACCAACCAAAAAGAACACCTACTAGTTATATGAACATAGGGAAAAATCCTTCCTTACCCGACAAATTATTAATTCTGCTGATCACAAGCATGTTGATACATCGGATGCTCTGTGCTAATTTGTTCTCTACAATCACGACGGTTACAATTCTTTTTTTATGAATAGCCATATTCTATTTTAAAGCTGTAAGTTCAGAGTTTTTAAAAAATTGAATAAAAGCTGGAAGTTCGGCACAAGTTGGGAGGATGCTCTCAAAGTTTGTTAAGATAGCTTATGCCATTTAATATACATTCTGTTTTTGCAAGTGTCAGGCATTTTCAAACAAGTCCCATCTGTGCATAGCCGGTCATTAGTGCAGTTGATGATTTGGGGAATAATGTCTAACAGTTATACTGCCTTATTCATACTTTCGCTCTGCATATGGTCATGGTAGGAAAACAATCTGAAAAAATAATTTTCACTTGTTATTTTGACAAGCATTATACATGTTTGGAAATTTCTAATTTGTTGGGAGGTTTCTGAAAGAAATTCTCAAGTTGGGTTTCCCCCCTGCCAATAACATTAGCTTAAAAATATGCATGGCTTCCCAATAGTCCAACTTTCTGCATACCTAAAGCAATGAATGCTGTCCATGAAACCACATTTCATTAAGGCATTATGTCCAGCATTCTTTTATTTACAGTGTACGATTTTATCTTGACATGTTTAAAGTTGCCTTACAATCTCCTCTTTCTTCTTTTTTTGATTTGTAAGTGCGTTTTTAGATTGGAGCTATGAACCAGAGAGGCCATAATTTGGGGACCACGGATCAAGTTTGCAAACACATTGGATCAACGAAGACATAATTCCTGAAATCACTATTAGATGAACCCCAAAGTTGGCTTACAATTTTATTGTAGCTGAATTATTTGATTTTTATTTTGTGGATCCAGTCAATACTTACCAAATTTTTATACCCAAATTTCTTGCAGATATCCTCAGCTAAAAAGAACCTAAACCAAGACAATGGTAAGAAAAGTTTGTTAATAAATACTGAAAAACAACATTCCAATATGGTAAAGTGCATGCTCTTCTTGTTCGAATCATCTTTTACAAATCATAGCAACCAAAAGGCTGGTATATTTAGAGGATGAGATACCAGGTATAAAAGATGCCCAATAAAAAATTATTAAGAAAAATAGCCTATATATTAATTAATTTGAGTTTTACATTGTAGTGGATTGGTTCGAGATACACTTCAATTTATTTCAAATTACAGATATAATCTCTTATTTGGGAACTATAAGTGGTCCCCATACTCTGTATACAAAGCAAATTTTGAATATAGTGTTTTAACTCTACAAGTTGAAGGTGTTGTAAGCTTAATTAGTTTTGTAATACAAGCTACACACATGTTGACAGAAAAAGCTGCTGTACTTGATTCTCCTTGTGAGCTATTAGAAGAAAAGTTGGGTTGATCTTATCTGCAACACTCTACGTAGGAAACCTAATTGACCTCTCTTTCTTATTATGGGGATTAAACACTTCACATTTCATATATCAAAGAATATTAGAAGGATTCTGATGTTGAAACGCCTCTGTTTGCCTTTACTGACACAGTAATGATGCTAGTCTGGGTTTTGCAATGGCTTCAAGGGGTACACTTTTCACTGTATACCCTAAAGCTTCCAACATGTCAGAATCTTCCAGCTTTTCTTTTGAAAGAGGAAACCAATTGAAAAGATGAATCAAACGAGCCAAACCGAGTAGCACCACATTCATTCCTAGAGTTGCCCCCGGACAACCTCTCCTTCCTGCTCCAAATGGGACAATTCTGCAATCAGGATCATTGAATTCCACATGGTCTTTGTCATCTGTGATGAACCTTTGGGGCTCAAAATTATTGGGGTTTGACCAAACTGCAGGGTTCCTTCCCAGTGAATAAGTGTTGATAAGGATCCTGGTATTTTTGGGTATGTCAAAACCTTGTACTTTTGTATCTTCCATGGATATGTGAGGGATAAGAAAGCCACCCACAGGATGAAGCCTGAATACTTCTTTAACCACAGCCCTCAAAATTCTCAAATGCATCAAATCAGACTCTTCTACATGGCGCCCATGCCCAACAACTGCATCAATTTCTTCGCGTACTTTGGTCATATATTCAGGGTGCCTCAATAGCTCAGCCATTGTCCATTCACTAGTAACAGAAGAAGTATCTGTTCCCGCAGCAACTATATCCTGTGGACAATCAACTGTTAGCATTTTTTGTTTGAAATAATAATCACAAGAGAAAGCAATAAAAGAATCAGTGATTCACTAGGTTCTTCCACATGGCATGCCCTATGAATGTGCCTAAACTGCCTACTAAGTTACAAAAAAGCAATCCTTTTTTCCTTCCACTGACTACAAATTGGGATCAGTAATTAGTTTCAAATAAACCTACTCCTCTAACTTGTTCAGATGTGGTATAGCACTATAGAAAACATCAACCAATAAATAAGAATCCTGTATTTCTCCCATTAGCCCAAACTGACCCTAGTAATTTTATTAAACTTTGATGCCCAAAAGCAGTAAAATACTATCCCAGAATAAGAATGAATTCCTGTACCCATATCTTAATACAAATCATAATAGTGAATTTCAATTGCTTAAAATGCTCTACATGACAGAACAACGCCTTCATTAAGATAGTAACCAAAGAAATTAGTAGAGAATTGTTTGAAGTTACAATGAGAATGGCTTTAATCTTCGTCACGTTTAAGGTCTTATCCCGACTTTCAGCTTCTAGCAGTGTGTGAACAAAGTTTGAGGACTCGATTTCACTGCTTTTCTTGAATTCAAGGCGTTGCTCCTGAATAATTGAACCATATAAGTTGTCAACCCACTTCATTATTTCTTTCATCCGTCTTTCATGGCCCTGCAGATCCAGAGGCCTCAAGAAAGGAAGATAATCTCCAATATTGAAAGCATTAATTAGGGAAAATGACTCATAAATTTTGGCCTTGTGTTCAGCAGCTACTTCAGGACCTGCACCTTTTAGGCCGAAAAACCTTTGGCCCAACACCATCCTGGTAATAGCATTGCTTGTGAGAGCTCCAAATAGGTTTCTCATGTTAATACTTTTACCTTCAAAAGATGCCCTGCATACATCCCTCACCATGTACTGGACTTCTTGAATTCTTCCTTGTCTGAAAAAGTCTATCTTCTTGGAAGTCAAAAGCTCCATTAAGCAAATTCTTCTGACTGCCTTCCAATGCGGACCATAAGGAGCAAAAGCAATATCATTGCCCCCAAATGTGAAATGTTCTGAAGCAATGTTCTTGGGCCTTGAAGCAAAAACATGGTCTTGCTTCAATAAGAACTCCTTCACATACTTGGGGTCATCTGTCACAACTGCGGGCACCATTCCAATGTGAATGTAAACAAGGGGACCATATTTTTGAGTAAATTTCTGCATACCCAAATGGGGAACAGGGCCAATTTGTAACAGGTTGCCCACGATGGGCCATCTTCGTGGACCAGGAGGAAGCTTCATTTGTTTTCTTCTCTTCCATCTGAGCAGACTTTGGAGATACACTGTTAGGGTGATTGCAAGCAGCAAGTATTGAATCCAATGGCTAAGAAAATGCTCAACTAGTATTCTCACTGGCACTACAAATCTTGAACACATTTTGTACTCTATAAATCCTCCTCGGAGATGAAATTAATATGCACTGAACTGAGAGATTTACCTGAAATCCAGAGAGACCCACAGTAAATTTTTTTGAATTCTTCTGAAATTTCAGAAATACAACTTCAATTTAATACATAAAGAGAAACATCAATGCTCCTAAACAATCTGACACCAGGATATAATTAATCATTTATCCAGAGCCGATTATCCAATGGAAGCTTCAAATACTGCGTAAACATAAAGGGTTAACTCCCACAATTACACACAATTCAAGAAAATCAATATCAATGCTCATCGTCCAGCAGCTCCTGGGGAATACCCACATATTGACAAAACAAAACAAATTACAGAGCACGCCCACATAATGTCGGGTACTTTTTCTGAAAACTCCACATATTTTCTTCAAAAAGAAACCGGCGAGGGAACGAACCCACAAACTGACGAATGAAATTAACAGCCATTCCTAGGGAAAATCCACAGATCAGTCCCTTCTACAGCACTGCCAAAGATTTTGACGGAAAACCTAATTAAAAAAAGTAGATTCCACATATACAAAAACTAAAAACGTTTACTTTTAATGGCATCAAACATTGGCAACTAGAAAAGCATCTGTACTCTAGGGTGGCTTTGGAACTGTACTATGGAAAGAAACTAGGATAGGATCCAGTACTAAACAGACATGGGTTATCATGGATCATCACGATGACATCTCTATACTCACCTAAAAATCTTCCAATCGTAAGGACTGTCAATTAAAAGCTTTTTCTTACCTAATAACCAACCAGAACATCATGAAACAGCAGCCGACCAGAAATGAGTTCAACACTGTACACCTGCAATAATTTTTTCCACTATCCAAGGTTAGCATTGATTGACTGATTTCTTTTTCTACCGAAAATAAGAGATCCTGTGGTATGTGCAACCCCCACTGCCATTTAGAAATGTAGTATTTTGCTTGTTAAAAAGGTGACGCCCTTCATTTGGGTCCCTTGCCAGACAAGTCTGCTAGTAGTTAATCATGATTCCTTGCTTCCCCATGTGTGTGTGAATGTACTGCTTGGCTGTCATGAAATTGACTAAAACACTCTTTCTATTTTGTTGCAGCATGATTTTTGGGTCCCATGCAGCACACATCTGTCCTCTAAAGATCGCCCAAACAACTGTCATATAAATTGACTTGAATACCCATTTTAGCAGGGATATTTTAGTACTCCATTAAAACATATTAAAAGGGGGTTTCAAAGCTGACATGAATACCCATTTCAGCAGGGATATTTTAGTACTCCATTAAAACATATTAAAAGGAGGTTTCAAAGCTTCCTGGATGTAATTAAATTACCAAAGATCACGTATACCATAAGTTTTGCATGCAGAGGCCAGAGCGGAATATGTCTCCATTAACCTTAAATTAGTGTAGTTATGATGATTCCCATGGACTATCTGCTAATGACAAATCAGATTTTGTGTGCACTTCTGACATCTTGCTTTTAGCAAGCCGTTTTCTGTCTTTTCTGTAGAGTCAAACAAGGTCACTAAAAATTCATGTCGGTTTGAAAACTTGGTGATAGAATGAATGTAAAAGCGGTTGTAAGAGGGCATATTCTTGGGTGAGTACAATATGCATGACTCATCAATATCATGCTTCCTCTCTGCTAAATGTTGCCAGGATATAGATGAGGATTATGAACCTAGAATCATGGCATTCATGTCATTGGTCCTATCCTCTGGATTACTAGATGCCAAATATTTACAGCTATATTGAATCATCTTAGCCCTACCAGTGGATGGATATCACTAACATAAAGACTTAAAAGTGGAAGTATACCATTTTAGCTCTTGATGGTAGGTGGGTACAACAACATATCTTATAAAAAATGAAGATGCCAAATGTTTTATGCTTTGTGAAAAGGATAGGATCTTTAAAATTTAGATTCTGGACATATAAAATTCCTCTGTATACACACTACACTATATTTCTGTTTGGACATACCCATTCAAGACCCTTAATGCTCCTTATTTTATTTTGGACTTTCTCTAATCAGATGGGCTTCCATTTTTGTCAATTTTTTTTGGTTAAGCTTGTTAGGTTAGATTTCCAGCATGCATAAATTTACCATCATAATTAAAGAGTAGAGCCTGCTTAACTGTTCCTCTTTTGAGACACAACACAACCAAAAGTTGAATACATTAAAATACCAATTAATGGCTCTGTTCGAATTCTTAGTAAGATCCACCAGTTCTAAACTCTTAAAAATGTGTATGTGGACAATAATATGAATATATTGTATGTCTAAATATTGACAAAGAGAATTTTTATTAAATGGATTTTTAAATAGGTAAAAGTAGGTGGTCTCATTTAAGTACACATAGAGTAAGTTATACAATTGGTTATATATATATATATAATTTTCAATTTAATTTTGTCTTTATTTTAAAAAATAGTTTAATATTTTTATATATTGATAATTTATATAATTTTATGTAAAACTAAATTATTTATACATACATTTTCACACATTTATTCCTTGATTTTATTCATATACATATGCATTTTGAAGTATTCATCTAAATTATGGATGTATCACTCCTATAGATATACCCATCCCTCTACATTCATTATCCACTTGAGTTCTACTATTCCTATGTCTGGGTTATTTCTCTTGGGAAAAGATTGATCCCACATCCATGGTTTCAACCCTTAATTTCCAAAAACTAACTTCAAATTCTAGTCAATTGTCACACGTTTGTATCTAAGGAAAATGGTTAAAGCATACATGATATCAAAATGCTGAGACCACAAAGCAAATATCATGAAATAAAACCCCAATACATCAACAAAATTGTGAGAACAAAATGCATAAAGAAAAAAATGGAAATGCAAACCCTCATGATGTGCTTCTCTCACTCCATTTTGTTGTCCTTCTTATTCCTTCAATAGATTTGGAAAATAAGCGCCATGAATGGAAAAGGAGAAAGAGTTAACTAAGATAGAAATTAGAAATTGGAAGAGATAAATGGGAATGAAAATTGGAAAGTGGAAGAGAAAAACGGAAGTGAAATGAGAGAAAGTGGGAATGAAATCTAGGTGAGGATAATTAAAGATTTTATAATTAAATAAGATGAATTATCCTCACCTTTCAAAATTAGCAAATTAGAAGGATAAATGTAATAAATTTAATTTACTAATTTATGAGTCCATATTAGGTAACTAAATAATTATTATTTATTTATCACACTAGGATATGGGAGGAAATTAATTCTCCTAGGACATGTTAATGTTGAAAGGGTTAGTAGATTGGATGATTGAAATTGAAGACAAATTAAATAATTAAATAATTATTTAATTTGAGAGGAAAGATTAAGTAAGGGATTAAATAATTAAAAGAATTATTTAATCTAAGAGGAATAGTTAGGAAGAAATAGTAATGAACATTAATTAAATAATGAAAATTATTTAATTAATGGTTTAGAAGAACAATAATTAAATAATTAAATATTATTTAATTATAGGGAATTAGTAGAAGAATATTAGCACTAATTAAATAATAAATTATTTAATCAATTTTAAACGAAAAATTAGTGAAAAGTGTCGTCAGAGACCTAGTACAATTTTTAGTGTCTACATTTTGCCCCTCTTTGAGACAATGCAATTTTGAGTGTTGTTTCAAAGAAAAATTAGAAGATCATGCCCCAATAGACCAATAGATGGAGGTAGGATGCCCCCTCGAGAGATTGTTTGTGCATTAAAGCCATGGATAATCTCTTGAAATAAGAAGAATGTTAGAGAAAGATGAAATGCGATGAAAGAGACGAATGGTTAGTAAGGAGTGAAGAATGATGATTGATGGTTGACCAATTGATTGATAGATTGACCAAGTGATGATTGATTGGTTGATTGAATGATTGATAGACTGATAAATTGATTGATTGGACTGAAGAAGTGTTAGTAAATAAATAAAAATTAGACGAAGAATAATTAGTAGTGATGAAACCCTTGCTTTCATAAGTCCACTTTATTTTAAAGAGCCTTTTTTTTAATTTTGAAAAATGGATGCGACGCACCATGGGATAGAAAGCCAAGGCGATAATGTAGTCCATTTTGTGTAAAAATTGATAGTCACGGACAAGGAATGTCCTAACTCATACTAAGGGTCATGTTGCCCTAATTTTTTGTCAAGACAAACCGCAGGCAACAATCAAATAAAAGACAAGTCATGAGACATCCTCACTCCTCAAAATCCTTCGTGGGACATCCTCGAGGTGGCTAGTAACATGACCAAAGAAGATCCAAAAGATGAGACAAAATAGACCAACAAGATCAATAATCATTCAGATTATTTTCCAATAAGTGTTTGCCAATGCGTTAAGGGACGAAGTGAGTGACAAGTTGACTGTTTTGACAAGGCCTAGTTTCGAGAAAAGAAACATGTCGTATAAGACATCAATTCTATTTTTGATCATGCAACTACTTGTATAAGGAAAATGACAAAGTGTGATAGTGAGAAGGTTTGGTTTTAGGAAGGACACATCTTGTATAAGACCATTGGTTTTGATTGATTTGACAAATGACTGATTTGACGTGGAGACTTGTTGGCTTGCTTGTCATGTTGATTCAGGATTTTTGTTTGAAGTTTAGATGATAATGTCACGTTTGATTTAATTTGATTGACCTGGAAAACCCTAAAAGACTGACCTAGGGGGCCTCAGAGACTCATCGACAAACGACCTTGCCTAAATAGCAATGCGCAAAAACCCCGTAGTTCGACGTGACCCTTGACTTTGTTTCAATGACAAATGATCGAATCACGATTTTATTTGACAAGACCTAAAGACTAAATTGATGCCTTAGAGGCACATTGACAAATGGCCTTTCCTATGTCCAGTCGCAAAGCCAACATAGTTCGACAATTATGAATACTAACATGACTGACTCTGGCTCTATTTTTGGGATTTTTTGAAATTTATCTGAATGTTTTTGGGTTTTCTGATATGTTTTGATTATTATGTCTTTTTCTAAATGTTTTATGAGGATTGTGACAAATGTATGTGAATGATGCCTACAAGAAAGCGAGCAAGCATGCACAAGAATCCAAGGAAAAAAATGATCTTTCCCCTAGTCAAGCTAAATACCAATTGATAGGTGATCATGATGATGATGACGTTGTTTGACGTGGGAAGGACACGTCTTGAAACAATGTGAGGATGACGATAATGTGACTAAAGGATCGAGGTTTGCAACAAAGCTAGGAACAAAGCCAAGGAATGTTTTGAATGATGCACGAGGATGCATAGCAAGATTGTATCGATTATGCTTTTTGCATTTGGAATGACTTCTTCTGAGGATTAAATTGGATGATGGAGGGATGTTGGATAGGCAGATTAGAATCCTTAGACCAATGATAAGGGAAATCCAAGTCCAACAATAGGTATGAAAGGATAATGGATTGAATTTGGTAAAATATAGGATACATGGAGATTATTAGATGGTAGAATTAGCATATGATCTCCAAGGAATATGTTGCATACGAATAATTAGTTTTTTCTAAGGTATGGGTTTGGATAATTCCATGAAGGCTATGACATGATATTTCATGGATAGTGTACAACCAAAGGATAAACATGCCAAGAGTTTTTCCAAATCATGATTTATGTTTGTGCCCTAGTTCTTATCAAGATCAAAGTAGGTGGGAAAATGATTTATGTTTGCACACCAGTGTTTATCAAGATCAAAGTAGGTGGGAAAATGGATGGAAATGATAAGGCTTAGATGGATAGATGGAAATGTCATAAGAAATGTCATGAGAAGGGTATGAAAGATGAGACAACTTGTCCCCAAGTGTAATGGTCCACATAGATGATTTATTTTACACATGATGTCTGTTTTCGAGGTTTTCATCATGGTACTTATCCAAAGCGCCATCAAAATAGTTTTCACTATTGGGCGAAATTTTTCTCTTTACTTTTTTTCTTGATTTTTTTTTTGATGTCACACAAGATGCCTATTTGCTAGGTTTTCATCAAGGTGAGGATTTTTTTCTTCAATACTTTTTAAAATTTTTATTTTTTTTAGGACTTTTTCTCATTTTTTGTATTTTTTTATATTTCATAATGGCCTTGATGCTTTAGATGATCACTGATTGTTTTGAATCCTTCAATGGTGTTGATGTAGATACTGGTGCCTTGATATTCCAATAATGACCTTTATGAATAAGTTGCTTTATTAGGATCATAGCACTTGCATACAACTGATTAATGCCATTGTGATCCTTGTTGATACTAGAGTTAGCCTTATCAGAATACACACATCGTGATAGAGTGTCATGAGAGTCCTTACAACAAAGAGTTGTTGCTAAGATGCGATAGATTCATGAGGTATTTCTTTTAGAATGATGGATGATGGTAGACGTGGAAGGATTGTTTGGACGTTTGGATGAATCACTTTTTATTTTTCAAACTTGGGATGTTGGATGGCAGAGTTTGGAATTTTGATTGAGATAGCATTTGGAACCAAAATTTTTATGTCTTAATTGATGACCATTTTGAAGGACGTGGACACTTATTATATGTGGGACTCCTCTTTTCTTGTGGCTCCACATTTTGATTGACTTTTACTTTTAAAATATTTTCTTTGCTTGATCCATTTTTCTTTGGGATCCATTTTAATTTCATTTGTCCCCTCGAAATTTTGTTTGATTCATTGGCCTTTGACATTTTATTTTGAACTTTGGATTTGTAATAATTTTATTTTTGTTGGTTCCAATGGGTAGATTTAATGAATTGGGAATGATGGTTTGTGGTGTGGATGGAAGGAGTGTTGGCAACAATCTTATGGTAAGAACTACTCATGGCCCCATTTTGATGTTTGTATTTGATAAAGTTTCCCCCAATATCGAGGAGGTGTCACTAAAATCATTAGATTTATTGATTGAAGAATAGCCAAGACCTCAATGTCTAGAACTTTCATAAAACCGTATTGGTTCTAGAATTCCTTGCTCGTGTAGGTCTAGTCCTTTTCTTGGATATTGTATGCTCTAACAAATTTTATTTGTGATGGGGTAAAATTATGTAGAGTAACTAATCAAAATAAAATACATGCATAAAATTAAACAAAATAATTCCTACATAGGGTTGATTTGTGGGTGCATCAGTCTTCTCCATTGACTTGAGTATTCTCGTGCAAATATTTCAAGTGCCTTTAATCTCTAGTAAACATAATTTAGATAAGGTATACATGCAACTCAATGGATATTCTAATCCTATATCAAGCAACCTATGGAGTTATAATATACTATATTTATCTTATCTAAGTATGTATTCACTTGGTATGATGAAAATATTGCATGTATAGAAAAATATTTATGAGACTTGAAATCCTAAAGGTGTGTATAGTGGGGGAAAACAATGAAATGTAATTTTATACTTAAAGAGTAATTTTATCTAGGTAGAAACTTTTCATTAACAAGAAATTTCCTAATAATAATTATAGGTTCTCTATAGATGTTATAGATCATTGAATTGACCTATTGAATATATTAATTTAATTACAATATAAAAAATTCTAGCTAAGATCACAAGAATATGAACTATGAGGATAAACACTTAGTTTTAACTCACCTTAAGTGGGTCATTTCTTGGGTTAGTTGTGCTTTTCTTTCTTCCCTTTTTGAACTAGTACCTGAAACAAAACCTCATGTAACTCGTAACACTAAAACTAATAAGAGCAATAAATTTTATTATGAAAAAATCCTTTCCAAATTATCCATTCAAATCTCTTACATGCCATATGGGTAAGTGCACCAATCTGTGACACAATTTCGGTGCCAAATTGCAAAAAAAAACCATAATAGGCCATATTGCGCTCGCCAAATTTGGGGTGCACCAAATGGCTTGAATTTTGCAATGAGTGGAGAAGTGTGAGTTCTCTTTCTTTTTGCAATGAATTTTGGAATGCATTTTTCTAAACTCTTTTATTTTCGCTTTCTCTTCCAAGGAAACTATATACATGAAATAAACATTTAAGTATAAGTTTACATTTACTTTCTTATACTTTAAGTTATATTACATGTATATAGGCAGGATGTTTGAGAGTGATTTCAGATCTCTAAGAATTATAATACAAATTCTAGTTTTTGGAAGATCTTAAAAATTTCAGACTTAGTCAAATTTTAGTAATCAACAATTCAAATTTAAGTAATCAAGAGGTCAAATTTTAGTAGTCAACAAGTTGTATCATCTTTCTCTCTCCTCTCTACTCTCTATCTCTCCACTCCCTCTCTCTCTCTCTCTCTCCCTTCCTCTCTCTCTCTCCCCTCTCTCTCTCTAACACACACCCCTCTATCTCCTCCCTACATCTACCTCCCTCCCTCCCCTCTCTACTTCTCTCTCTACATATCCTTCCCTCTCTACTTATATTTATCTCCCCTCTCTCTCTATTTACCTACCTCTCCCTCCATCACTTTGTATCTCACTTATGTCTCCCTCCCTACCTCTTTCCCTCTATACTCTCTATCTATCCTTCCCTCCCTCTACCTACATCTGTCTCTCACTCTTTATCCCTCTCTTCCCCCAGTTTCTCTCTAACTCTCCTCTCTATCTCATAATTCTCTCTCCCTCCCTCTCACTCTCCCCTCTCTATCTCACCACTCTCTCTATCTCTCTCACTCTCTCTCTCTCACACACACAAACCTCTATCTCCCTTGCTAACACTCCCTCCCTCCCTCCTTCCCTCTCTACTTCTCTCTATCTCTCCTCTCCCTCTCTCTCTCGACCTCACCCTCCCTCCCCTTCTTTTTGTCTCTCCTTCCAATCTCTGTCACTATTGTCCCTCCCTGCCTCCCCCTCTTTCTCTCTCAATTGGTATTTTTCTCTATCTCACCATTCTCTCTCTCACTCACACACACACACCTCTATTGACCTACCTCTCCCTCTCACCCTCCCTCCCTCCCATCTCCAATCTTTATCTCTCCTCTCTCTTTCCCTCTCTATACATACCTCTCCCTCCATCACTCTCTCTCCATCCCTCTCTATCTCACTTATGCCTCCTTCCCTACCTCTTTCCCTCTCTACTCTCTATCTCTCCTCTCCCTTCCTCTACCTACCTCTCTCTCTGTCTCTCCATCCCTCTCTTTCTCTCTCACTCTCTCCTCTCTATCTCACCATTATCTCTATCCCTACCTATCACCCCCTCCTCTCTAAATCACCATTCCCTCTCTCCCACTTTCCCTCCTTCCCTCTCACTCCCTCCTCTCTAAATCACCATTCTCTCTATCCCACTTTCCCTCATTCCCTCTCTATGTCTCACTTATCCCTTTCTACCTCTCCCTCCCTCCAACCTCCCTCTCTCTCTTTATCTCTATTTCTCATTCTCTCCTTACCTCTCTACTCTCTATCTCACCACTCTCTCCATCTCACTCTCCTTCCTTCCCTCTCTCCCTCTGATCCATCCCTCTATCCTTGACTCTCTACCTACCTCTCACTCCACTACTTACCACTCTCTCCCTCACTCATCTTTGTCTATAACTCTCTCCTTCCCTCTCTACTCTCTATCTATCCCCCCTTCCCTCTCTAATCTCTTTCTCTCTATCCCCCTTCCTCTCTCCCCTCATTTTCTCTCCTCTCACTCTCTCTCCCTCTCACACACACTCACCTCTATCTCCTCCTTTCCTCTCCCACCATCCCTCCACTCTCTACT